>JARQOC010000003.1:109830745-110022332 GCA_033576535.1 Allobates femoralis | reverse complement strand
CTCCATTTAGGAACCCCGATTCCCATAACCACGTCATATATAAGACATTCAGAGATACGACGTTAGGAGCGCATGTAGTACCACAAGAGGAGTGGATTTACCACAAATCTGTAGTTTTTTCTTTCTTTTTTAGTAGTCATACCTAGAAAGGGTCTCAGATACCTTTCAAAAATATGAAAGATGACATACCAATTAGGTGAAGGTATTTTAAGAAAAACCTTTCTCCCAAGGGGTCAATCATGATCTCAACTCTATACTTAGAAGAGAGTAAACAATTTATCATAGTTTTCAAGGGGGCATGGTTTCAACAAATAACCATGGGGGGTAAAGGCCAGTTTTCAGGGCGGAAATCTGGCGACCCTTAGGGGTGCCTTCCAGTAAATGGCGATCCAGATGTGACCCACCCCATAAACCCAATTATATCTGGGGAAGGAGGCCTGTCGCCATGAGCTATTGGGTTTAGAATGTCAGATGTGAATCTCCTTCTGATTGGCAAGACAATTTTTGATATATACATTTTAACTTTATCTCTGGTGGTCCCAAGGGTCCTACCCGGTATATTGTGATAATATCACATGATTTGTCAAATAAAATCAGAAAAGTGCAAATAAAGATGTCCACTACCATGTATAGTCAAGTCCGGGATATCTAGTACCACATTCTTACCATCTCTTTGTAATTATCCCCTTGCTCCCTATATTCTTCATCCAAAGAGACAAGAGGGAAAAAAAACAAGGAAGGGTTTTATTGTCATGGATCATGTCAGAATGTGGGTCATTTATAGAAACCCTATACAGAAGTTCCTCATTAATTCCGCAAGGTGTCAGGCTATTAAGTCTGTAGATCCATGCTGATTCTCGTCGTAGGAGTTCCTTAGTTTTATTTCCTCCTCGGATATTAGTCTGCATTTTCTCCAAACCCAGAATCTTGATTCCTCTTGCACTGCATTGATGGTTTTCCAAAAAATGGAAGGCTACAGAGGAGATGTGTTTTTTTTCTTCACCAGATCAGTTTTGGCTGTCCCAATATTAGAAAGGTGCTGTTGAATCCTATTCTTGAATTCTTGAGATGTTTGACCAATATATATCTTAAGGCAGGTGCAGATGAGTGCGTAGACCAGATTTCGAGTTTTACAGTTGAAATATCCTCTCGGCTTCTTAACTGACGGAAAAATTTCAGAAAAGAGGGTATCATCAGACAACATTAAAGGACATACATTGCAACTTCCACATGGATATGAGCCCTCAAATGGGAACCCCCTCCCAAGTAATGTACTAGGGCGATAGAAATGATTCGAAGTCAGATCATCCTTCAAGTTTTTAGCTCAGTGTGCTATTAAATGGGGCTTGTTCGGAATGCAGTTTCATACCAGTGGTTCACTCAGGAGGATATCCCAATTCCTCTTCAATATACACCTTAAGTCCTCCCATTGATTATTATATTGTGTAATCACTCCTATACCCTGGTCTTTTAGGTTTTTTATGGGGTTGTGTTTCAGGAGGGTCTGTCTATGTAAATTCATAGAATATTGAAAGGCTCTGGAAATTACCTTTTTGGGGTAGCCTCTGTCTTTGAACCGTCCTGTCAGATCCTGAGCCTGTTTCCAAAATTCCTCCATATTACTACAGTCGCGTCTTTAGCGGATGAATTGCCCCTTCGATTTTCATTTTTTTAGATGATTCGGGTGGAAGCTCCCATAATGGAGGAGACTATTCGTTGCAGTAGGTTTCTGAAGTAAATCAGTACAGATCTTTGTTCCTGATATTCTTAATCTGAGGTCAAGAAAATCAGCCGAGGCAAATGGTACCTGTGGGATCAAAACAATATTCAGGGAGTTACTGTTCAGCTCTTTGACAAAATTGTCACATTCTTCTATAGGTCCTGTCCATAGGATCAGGATATCGTCCAGGTACCTATACCAACGGAACACGTGCTGTTGAAAATCCATTGATTTGTAAACAACAACCTCCTCCCACCACCCCAAAAAAATTACTGCACATGAAGGTGCGCAACGCGCCCCCATTGCGGTCCCAGAAACTTGACGATAGAACACGTGATCAAAAATGAAGTAATTACAGTTCAAGATGGTGGAGAGAAAATTGTCGTGCTCTCTCGTACCTCTACATCCTGATCCTATGGACAGGACCTAGAATATCAGGAACAAAGATCTGTACTGATTTATTTTGGAAATGTATTTTGTGCCCTCCCCAATCCTTATCTTGTTCAAGGATATCAAGTTAAATTTGTTGCACTTGCATGTCATGCTGCCAAATTTGTGTTAAGAAATGGGGGGAGGTTTTTTAAGTGTGCCACCATGATTTGGAGGTTGTATCTGAACACTTTTGAAGACAGGGTGGTGTTAACCTTAAATTGGTTGGTACCAATTTGTTGATGTTGGCGAATCAGGATGGTTTTCGGAGATTGGCTCATTTGTGTAGGAACTCCCTTTCGGAGATACTTGAATTGGTGGAATGCATGTGTGGTTAATAGATGGACTGGCTTCAATGTGGCATAAGATAAGATAAGATAAACTTTATTGATCCCGGAGGAAATTACAGTATTACAGCAGCAGAACAAAGGTCAAGAACATTACACACTTTACAAAATAAGTCTATATGGACAGCATATATGGCATGCATGATCGCAGCAGCTACATCATTTGGGTGATCTTTTAATATGCAATTAGTGCAATGTTTAAATTGTATTATTATTTTTATTATTATTATTAATTTATATAGCGCCATTATATTCCATGGTGCTTTACATGTTAAAAAGGGCAGACTAGGACAAGTAACATAGTAGCAATACAAGTAACAATAAATGTTGACAATTCAGTTGTACAGAAACAAGAGGGGAGAAATCCTGTCCACAAAGGCTCACAGTCTACGAGGGACGGGTGGGGATACAGTAGGAGGGGGAAATTCCAGTCATGAGGCGGTGTGGTGGACCGGGTCTTATTGCAGGTGGTAGGCTTGGCGGAACAGGTGGGTCTTCAGGCTTCTTTTGAAGGTTCCCAGGGTAGGAGAATGTCTGATGTGTTGGGGCAGTGAGTTCCAGAGTCTGGGTGAAGCACGGGAGAAATCCTGTACGCGGTTGTGCGAAGAGGAGAAGAGGGGGGAGTAGAGGAGAAGCTCTTGGGAGGATCGCAGGTTGCGTGAGGGTAGGTAACGGGAGACCATGTCAGAGATGTATGGAGGGACAGGTTGTGAATGAGACAGATGGATTAGGCGGGCAGCGGAGTTCAAGATAGATTGGAGATGGTGCAAAGGGAGGTATTAGGGAGACTGGTGAGCAGGAGGTTGCAGTAATCGAGGCGGGAGATGATGAGAGCGTGAATAAGGGTTTTAGCAGTGTCGTGGTCAAGGAAAGTGCGGATCCTATAGATGTTTTTGAGCTGAAGTCGGCAGGAGGTGGCGAGGGCCTGGATGTGGGGCTTGAAAGAGAGGGAAGAGTCAAGGATAACCCCGAGGCACTTGGCATGGGGGACTGGAGAGAGAGAGCAATCGTTGACGACGATGGATAGGTCAGGTAGTGAGGGGGAGCGTCTTGGGGGAAGACTATGAACACGGTTTTGTCCATGTTCAGCTTAAGGAAGTGAGCAGAGAAGAAGGATGAGATGGCGGACAGGCAGTGTGGAATTTTGGATAGAAGGGAGGCGATGTCAGGACCAGACAGGTAGATTTGGGTGTCGTCGGCGTAGAGGTGATATTGGAGGCCATGTGACTCAATGAGTTCACCTAGGCCGAGAGTGTAGATTGAGAACAGTAATGGTCAAGAACTGAGCCCTAGGGGACCCCGACAGATAGGGGGTAGGGCGAGGAGGATGTGTTGGAGTGGGTGACGCTGAAGGTGCGGTCCGTTAAGTATGAGGAGATCCAAAAGAGGGCAAGGTCCATGATGCCAAGAGATTCCAGGATCTGTAGTAGAAGGGAGTGGTCAACAGTGTCGAAGGCGGCTGACAGGTCGAGGAGGAGGAGAACAGGGTAGTGGCGCTTGCTTTTGGCAGTCAGTAGGTCATTTGTGACTTTGGTCAGGGCTGTTTCAGTGGAGTGGAGGGGTCGGAAGCCAGATTGCAGGCGGTCAAAGAGGGAGCAGGAGGAGAGGTGAGAGGACAGCTCAGAGTGGACATGCTGTTCAAGTAGTTTAGAGGCGAAAGGGAGGAGAGATATGGGGCGGTAATTGTATGAATAAAACCCTTCTGTGTGTTTTCATTCCTACGGATGCAAGTCACTTATCCCTTTAGTCAAGGGTGAGTGGAAGTAGATAGCTGAAAAAAATTAGAACATGGGCAGGGCAAAAGTTGGCAAGGGTTATGTTTCTGCTAAGGTGAGGTTATCTGGATCATTTATCAAGATGGCTTGGGGATGCTGCTTTATCTTCATTACCAAGCCTCCATGCTGCATATTATCTCGCCATATAACCTTAATATAGGTCATAATTTCTCACAATATACATCTCTATATGACAATAGACTTACCAGGGTGACTAATCATACATATAGGCTCTGACGGACAAGCACTGACCATATCTGACATTAGCAATAACACCAGTTACGGATGGATGAATATATTAGGGTTACTCTCCCCCCATGTGTGTGCATTTTAGAGTGTAGTTTTGTTTTGTTTTTGTTTTTTTGGGTAGCACATGTCACTTTTCTTTAGCTTTCAGTATGTTTTAATAGTTTGTTAATAAATATTACCTTTTATGGGTAGGTCTTGTAATTTGCATCATATAGTGTACATGGTAAATAGAAAAAACTAAAAACCATTGTAGAATTTCACTTTATTTGTTGCATGTTTTCCTGTACACTATATGGTAAAATAAATTGTGTTGTTCAAAAGTACAACCTGGCATGCAAAAATCAAGAACTCATATGTCTATATTGATTGAAATAAAATAGTTATGGCACTGGGAAGAAGGGGAGGAAAAAACTAAAAATAGAAAATCGTGTGGGTTTAAAGGGGTTAAATAAAACAAAAGCCATATCCATATAGGGGTTTAAAAAATATCATACCTTTTATATTATTAATCATTACATCTTTACTGCTGTTCAGGAAATGCTATTTAATAATAATTTTGCAAATGACACTGTTCAGAGCCTTGTTCCACCTCCTAGATTTTGCATGCAACATTTCCATCTGACTTAGGCTAAGATCACACTTTCGGCAGAATTTTTAAAGCCTGATCCGGTTTTGAGCTTTAAAAAAGCTCAAAACCGGATCAGGAACGGTTGCACCACAGACAGCTCCTCATTGAGGATATTGTTCTGTAAAATGCTTAAGCAAATTGCGTAGGCTACTAGTCTTGATGCAGGAGCTGGCAGGTTTTAATAGAAAGAATAGATGAAAGCTGACAATAGCGACTAAGGGGTTAACAGTTAAGTTAACCCCTCTCATGCCATCCTGTGTGGACAGCATGTCTCTAGAGGGGTGGACACCCCCTAGAGACATGTTGCCCACATTGAATATCAATATTCAACCCTTTGTTCATCCCTGCGGCAGCAGGGATGAACAAAGCCACTGGTTGCCGCAGGCATTCACACGTGCCTTGCGGCAGCTGCATGGGCTCCCGTAGGAGCCCATTATAACAAAAAGGCTGCGGCAGGAATATCGCTGCAAAAAATGCAGCCTGCTTGATTTTTCACGCAGGCTGCAAAATTGGAGCTTGCTTGTAGTGCAATCTGGTTATTATAATGGGCTCCTATGGGCAGCGGTTCCTGATCCGGTTTTGAGCTTTTTTACAGCTCAAACCGGATCAGGATTTCAAAATTTAGCCACAAGTATGACCCCAGCCTAAGTAGTGATTTAACAGATCGAAAGTAATGCGTGAAAAAACAGTATAAGGTTATTGGTAAAAGTGACATTACAGTACAAAAGTTATTATACTGTAGTTAGTATAGATGAGTGAATGTGTTCACAAAAAATGAATAGTCAAACTTTTAGTAATTTACTGAGTCTAGTGAATTTGAATGAACTAAGATTCACTTAATGCGAGCCACCTAAAATGTTTACTTAATGATGTCACAGTAGTTTAAAAGAAAGAACCACTAGGTTTTTGCCACCTGTAAATCACTGCAGCAGGTGATTGACATGTGCACCATGACATCACTATTGCTTTTTTCTTTTTTATTCCCCCCCTTTAGGCTTGTTTTCCCTCTGTAAGTTGAACCCCACCTCCATCTCATCCAGACTCATGCAGGGCGTGGTTTGGCTTACAGCAGTAAGTCAAGCACACAAGGGAGGAATGGAAAACAAAAAACACTAGTGATGTCATGCTGCACATGTCAATCACTAATTTATATGGTTAAATCCTTGTAGTTGGTTCCCTTTAAGGATAAATACAGTGATGTCATAACACATGGGTAATACACATAATAAAGCTAAGGGACAATATACAATGTAAATTTGACAGTGTGGAGATAATCAATTCAAGAAACATTCTATGTCATGCTAGAAGTGTACAACAAGAAAGGATTATGGTAAATTTTTAGGAGCGCTCAGGCTTAGGGGCATAAGGGACTATAACTACTTGTTTAAAACAAATCTCCTTTATTTGTTTAGACACCAATAAGCGTTTCTACAGCGGTTCGCTGCCTTCCTCAGTTGGATTTAGATCCAACTGAGAAAGACAGCTGACCGCTGTAGAAACGCGTATTGGTGTCTAAACAAATAAAGGAGGTTTGTTTCCAACAAGTAGTTATAGTCCCTTATGCCCCCTAAGCCTGAGCGCTCCTAAAAATTGACCACAATCCTTTCTTGTTGTTGATAAAATCCCTATATGGATTTTGTGGCTGGAGCTGCCGGCGATGGTGATTCTCCCGTGCAAGTAAAGGACATGCCGTTACGTCACACCAACTCGTGATCACGTGTCATGTGACCCGGATCAGGAAGAAGTCGTCAGGCGGTCCCGGAACAGGCGATACACCGAGGTTGTGCATTCCAGGTGAGTGGCACATCCTCACACACCTAGGTTAAGATCCCCACCAGACCACCGGGTACCTCTCATGTGCGCTCTCTGTATCTCTTTGTGTTATGCTAGAAGTGTAGGGCTTCATTCAGACATCATGCAAATGTCTATGACTTTTCAGCACACGCACAATCTTGAGACCGTTATTGATATCAGTGTTGGATCAAAATCGGCAATGATAGTCTTTGAGTCAGTGAAAAATTGGACAGCACTCAGAAGCCATTTGATTGCGAATAGATTTCTACAGACAGCTAGGTAGGAAAAGAAAAGAGATTTTTCTTTTTTATTCCACGTACGAGAAAAACCGATGACATTTTGACCAAAGTCTGATAAAAAAGGTCCATTTTTCTTATAAGCGGAAAATCCTGACATCTGAATGAACCTTTATTCTGATAGGCTCTAACGTCATGGTCACCTCTACGGCTAAACCCAAACAAACTTTTTGACCTAATACAGAAATAGACTAGGAAACTCTCAGATGTGGTGTCGAAACAAGAACATGATATCTCCATTTTAGATGAGAACATCTGGAGAGAGGTCTGCTAATATCTTCAGACTTTGAGAAGCTACAGCATTTCACAAGTAAAAAAAGAAAAAGAAATATTGTTTGAAGAAATTCAATGCAGAACCAGCAGGACATGTAAATCGGTACACTCCAGAGAGTTCTGAAAAATGTTATAAACAGATGGATTCTTATTGCTTGATTCACTAATGTTCTACAATTAACTCATTAGCAGGTTTATTGCCAAATTTAGCAATAAAGTTTTGAGGATCTTCGACCAAAGCAGCCTTCTGCAATTACATAGAATGCGCAATCTGTAAGACAGTTTGAGGCAAAAAATGGTTTGATCAGAACGTCACCTGCTGGGTTCAGATAAATGTTGCATGCAATAAAAGTTAAAAAATGGAGCATATCAACTCCTGCCGCGTTTCCATATTTTATATTTACACATTTTAATTAAGGGCTATGGTCCTATGTGGGAGAATCCTGGAGGAGTATACAGGAACCCAGATCTGTCAGTATTAAGGGAGTTGGAGTTCTCTGACAAGTCTACTGTGCCAATAAGTTTTAATGTTTTACTTTCTGTAACAGACAAGAAGATTTACTATCCCTCTGCAAACACAAGCATATTATTTATTAGATGTTACTGGAAATTTATTCTGGGAAGAACAAGTTACAGATAAATGTGAACAGCAGTTTATTGAACAAGAAGCAATAAAGCATGTAATCCTTGTAAATTCTCCAAGGATCATACTGCACTCCTGGAAAGCAACTTGTAAAACACTTTACTCCTGCTCAGTAAGGATGACTGAGTTGCAGCGTGCTGTACGTAGTTATTGGAATCACTGCGTCTTCATATGTAGCTGGCTTCATCAAACATTTATCATGGAAAACTCTACACCAAGGTTGCAAACACAACTGGTATACGGTAAATTCAATTTTTTAACGAACTAGCTGTAGTACCCGGCTACGCCCGGGTTAATAAATAATTGATGTTAGCTATAACAAAATAGAATTTGAATATGTCATATTAATGACCTGTAAGAAAATAGAAGCTGAGCTGTGATTGATAGCTATAGCTATAGGCAGCCTAATAAATCTCCAGCCAACAGTAAACCCTCCCCTGGCCGGGCAGTATATGTTACCTCACACATACACATAATAGACAGCTCATGTGACTGACATCTGCCTTAATTCCCTGTATGGCACATGTGTTGCACATTGGCTGTTTTTGTATGTGTGTGTCCCTGTGGAGTGAGTGCATGTGTCCCTATAGGGTGTGTATGTGTGTGTGTCCCTGTGGGGGGGGGGGGTCTGTGTGGTGTGTGTCTCTGTTGTGTGTGTCTCTTTGTGTTGTGTGTCCCTGTGGGGTGAGTGCATGTGTCCCTATAGGGTGGCTATGTGTGTTTGTCCCTGTGGGGGGGGTCTGTGTGGTGTGTGTGTCTGTGTTGTGTGTGTGTGTGTCCCTGTGGGGTGAGTGCATGTGTCACTATAGGGTGTGTGTGTGTCCCCTTGGGGGTGTGTCTGTGTGTCTGTGTTGTGTGTGTCTCTTTGTGGTGTGTGTGTACGTTCGGGTGCGTGGTGAGTATCCAATGTTGGGGCTGCACCTTAGCGACTATACACTTGCTGTTACTCTTTGTGTGTGTGTGGTGTGTATACATGTCCCCATGCGTGGTGAATATCCCACGTCGGGGCCGCACCTTAGTGACTATATGCTGGTATATGCTGTTATGCTGTTAGTCTTTGGCGCTATCATTAAGCCCCTCTCATTCACAACTGTCAACTGGTAACTGTCACTTTTTCCCCATTATGTAGATAGGGACAAAATTGTTTGGTGAATTGGAATGCGCGGGGTTACAATTTTGCCTCACAACATAGCCTATGACGCTCTCGGGGTCCAGACGTGTGACTGTGCAAAATTTTGTGGCTGTAGCTTGCAGCTGTTGATTTTCCTCCAACACTTTTCCATTCACTTTTTCCCCATTATGTAGATAGGGGCAAAATTGTTTGGTGAACTGGAACACGCAGGGTTAAAATTTCACCTCACAACATAGCCTATGACGCTCTCGGGGTCCAGATGTGTGACTGTGCAAAATTTTGTGGCTGTAGTTGCGACGGTGTAGATGCCTATCCCGGATATACATACATACATACACACACACACACACATACATACGCACATTCAGCTTTATATATTAGATGTATTCAAGAACCCTATCTTCACATCTCTTACATTACCGCCTTTGTGCTTCTTTGGAAGTTTGTGTTACCCTTAACGTAACTATGATGCACCTGTCTCTTCTGAGAAAAACACAAAGTGTCAATATATAAAACTGTAAATAAATCAGATGATTCCCCTCGGTATCGGAGCCTTTCACATATGCAATTTTCTTCTGAGTGTGCTATTTTTGCTTTTCACAGAATGCACTTGGATGCTTGTTTCTTTTTAAACATTCTTTTATGTAACTTGATGCACTGCGCTGCCAACATGTTGGTACTGTGCCCACCACAATTAAATCAGTCTTTACAGTACATTTAAGTTTCAGGCAAAACTTTGCTTTGGATTTTTCCATCATTCCTGATACTTTATTTGTTTGTACTCCTCCACACTACATGGCATAACATGATAAAGTCGTGGAGTCCTTCCTTGCCAGGATCTTGCTTGTCCCACCCACTGGGACACGTTCTCAGTAATCATGTGAATCACAGTTGGACTAGCCTCATATAGTTTCTGTGCTGACCTGTTTGCCCAATCCACTTTAGGACTCAAATCGCTGGAGTCAGTCCACTGGCAGGGAACCTTCTTGGAGTTCGGGCTTGTAGCTCGAAATTGCAGGATGGAGGCACTCCTCTAACAATTTCACCGTCTGGATTTCTTCATGGGTGCTCCATTCCATTGTCCACCAATGATAAGGTGACTGATGCAACAAACACCCACTTATTATAGACACTTTTATGACTTTCCAATTCTGCTGTCCTACTACTCACTAGCCACACTAACTAACTAGCTAAGATGGAGTCTCTCAGCTAAGCCTAGAGGCTAGCTCAACCCCTAGTGGATTAGTCCCACAAATTAACTACTGCTTGCCCTACAATGATATAGATGAACAAGCTTACCTACACATCTATACCTATACGTCCGATCTTATCCTAAGTGCTATGTCACGTCTTATACTGTACACTATTACATAACATTACCTTATAATCTATACGAAAACAGAAAATATCACATCTCATTATGTACAATAACTCGATACACAAATCATACAATGTAGTTGGTGTCTTCAGGGCAGGAGCAGGTACAGCCCTCCCCTTACACATCGTTCACAGACAGGTAGCAGGAGCTTGAAATCTGCATCTTTTTTCTTTGTATATGAGATAAACTGATAAAAGACTGATAGAAAAATTTGACCAAACCCTCATGAAAATCTGATCCAGCACACTGATGGACGTAATTCTGTTTTTCATTTTTGTGCAAAAAAATGATGTTTGAAACTGGGCTTTCAAGAACGTAGGTTTAAGATTCATTCACTAACCAAGAGCAAAACATGGTGGGACTCTCTTCTCTAGGGCAGTCTTTCCCAACTCCAGTCCTCAAGGCACAACAGCAGGTCATGTTTTCAGGATTTCCTTATCATTACAAAGATGATGGAATTATCCCCTGTGCAAGTGATTAAATTATCACCTATGCAATCCTAAGGAAATCCTGAAAACATGACCTGTTGGTGTGCCTTGAGGACTGGAGTTGGGAAACACTGCTCTAGGGGATGCACACAGTATAGTGGAGGGAGTGGGGAAGCTGTTCCAGCTAAGATCTGAATATATTTTGAACCATTCTGTTGAGCTGCTGGTTCATAAAATATAATGGGAACCTATATGCCTATTTCTCCTAAAAATTTGCCTACCATGAAGCACAAATAGGGAATTCTTCAATATATCCCAAAAGAAGTGAATCAATAAAACACAAAGCAGACAAAAGAATTTCCTCACCACCAATGCCAGGAGCCTGAACATTACTATTTTCAAGTCAAAGGATTTTCCAGAAAATATTCATTTGATTTAGATTAATCTTTTACTCATTCACTTTGCATTTTGGTAATTGATCAATATAAACTATTAACATGTTTATCTTTGAAGGTATTAATACTTTGAAGCAGTTTTCCAAACCTGCCTAAAATTTTGTACAGTACTGTACAGGTTCATGGTATTCCTTACAATGGCAGCCTTCAGTTTCTTGAAGTAGCCAACTGATAATTAATTTTACAGAGGTAGTACAACCAGTTACACCTCAGTAATCAGCTGAAAACTAGAGAGGATCAGGGCATCAAGTGTTAAATTGTCCTTCAGCACCAATAAATGAAAAATTAAACATTAAAGAGAATCTGTCAGCATGATTTTGCAGTGTAACATAATACATGGCTGTAATGGCACTATAACAGATTAAATTGATACCCTTGGTGAAGAAATGTATTATTTTGTTTTTCTTTAAAATTTAGTAGTAAAGGAACTTTGCTCAAACTGGAAAGGATAACCACCTGGCCATCTGTCACCTCAACTGTCTGCTCCATCTAATCTCTGACCTAAGCAGCCACATGCTAAATGTGGGTGAATTACCACCACACTTTGACCAGACCACATATTACCAGTACATATTGGCTGAATGGTACCACATACAAGAAAAAATAACACCACAAAATGACCAAATAGTACAACATACAAAGAGAAAAATACCGCAACATCACATATTGCCACCACATATTACCACCACATAGTGACCGAATAATATCACGCACAAGGGAAAAATACTACCACACCACAACCAAGCAACATATCTCCACTACATAGTGACCGAATAATGCCACGTAGAATGGAAAAATATTAATGGTGCACAGATTACCGCTGTCTTACATTTTGCTGTCCCCTGGACAGAGATGGCGTTAGGAGGGCGAACTGAGCAATTATTCAGGGCCCCTATTCCATTGGGACCCCCCTGCATCTACAACAGAAGCTACACTGAAAATAGCATTAAAACAATTAAAAAAGCAAAAAATACACATATTTTCGTTTATGAGAGTACAATCTATCAAGACATTAAGTAAATTAATACAATTGGTAAACGACACAATAAGAAAAAAATCAAAACGCAAGAATTACATTTGGCCATCGCAACATTGCAATAAAATGCGAAATGTTGGAAAAAGAGAAATTGCTAATGAACTTTGAACAATTCTAGTTTCCTAACATAAAAAATTGCTTCACAAATCCATCCATACAAAGCCATTCACAACCTGTCTCCTTTGTACATCTGTGACCTAGTCACCCAGTTCTTACCTGCACATAATCTTCATAAGAATTTTATTATTTATTTATAGAGCATTGATTCCATGGTGCTGTACATGAGCAAAGGTTACATGCAAAACACGTTAATAATACAATAACCATATTAACAGTGGCAGACTGATATAGAGGGCAGAGCACTCTGCCCTCGTGGGCTTACATTCTATAGAATGATGGGGAGGAGACAATGGGTTGGATCAGCTCCAATGGTGGTGGAGCGCCAGGTCTGGTGGTAGTGGAGTGTCAGGTCAGGTGGTGGGGCACAAGGTCCAGTGATGGTAGGGTCATTGCAGGTTGTATGCTGTTCTAAATAGATGGGTTTTCAGGTTCCGTTTAAAAGTTCCAAGTGTAGGGATAGTCGGAAGTATGGTGCAGAGATCCAAAGGGCATGGGATGCTTGGGTAAAGTCTTGCAGGTGTTTGGATGAGGAAAGTACAAGCGTGGAGGAAAGATGGAGGTTTTGGGAAGATCGAAGATTACGAGTTGGATGATATCGGGAGATTAGTTCAGAAATATATAGAGGAGACAGACTGTAGACATCTTTATAAGACAATGTTAATATAATTGGGTACACTGGCAAACTGGGAGCCAATGAAGGGATTTGTAGAGGGGAAATGTGCAGGAATAGCAAGGAGGAAGGTGGATTAGTCAGGCAGCAGAGTTAAGGACAGATTGGAGAGGTGCGAGAGTGTTAGCAGGGAGATCACAGAGGATGTTGCAGTAGTCGAGGCGGGAGATGATGAGGGCATGCACTAGTATTTTACTAGATTGAGGGTTGAGGAAGGAATGGATTCTTGAAATATTTTTGAGTTGGAGGCGGCAGTAGGTGATTAAGGTTTGAATGTGTGGTTTGAAGGACAGGGCAGAGTCAAGGGTTACTTCGAGGCAGTGGACTTCAGGTACAGGGCGAAGTGTGATGCCATTTATTGTAATAGATAGATTGGGTAAGGAAGATGCATGAGATGGGGTAGAGATGATGGGTTTGGTTTTGTCTACATTTAGTTTTAGGAAGCAAGAGAAGAAGAAGGAGGATACGGCTGATAGACACACCAGGATTCTAGACAGCAGAGAGGTGACATCTGACTAGAGATGTAGATCTGAGTGTCACCAGCGTACAAGCGGTACAGGAAGCCTTGGGACTTTATGAATAGACCCAGGCCGAGGGTATAGATGGAAAAAAGTCGGGGTTCTAGGGCAGAGCATTGAGGAACCCGACAGAGAGGGGATGTGTGAGGAGGTAGTGTGGGAGTGGGAGATGCTAAATGTGCAGTTAGCAAGGTATGAGGAGATCCAGGAGAGGGCAAGGTCAGTGATACCAGTGGAAGAGAGGATCTGTAATAGGAGGGAGTGGTCGACTGTGTCCAATCCTGAGGAAAGGTCTAGAAGGAGGAGTATAGAGAAATGTCTGTTAGCCTTAGCGGTAAGTAGGTTAGTAATTTTGGTTATAGGCAGTTTCGGTGGAATGGTAGGGGTGGAAGACGGATTTAGCGTTGTCAAAGAGTGATTACATGACAGGTGAGGACATGCTTTTTGAGAAGTTTGGATGCAAACGGGAGCAGTGATTTGGGACGGTAGCTGGATGTAGAGGTCAGATCGAGAGATGGCTTCTGTAAGATAGGTGTAATTGTGGCATGTTTGAAAGTGGAGGGAAAAGGTATAGGAAGTTAATAATAAGTTGTAGAGGTGGGTTAGGGATAGGAGAGTATGGTGGTGAGGTTGGGCAGGAGGTGAGATGGGATGGGGTCAGGTGCACAAGTGGTGAGGTGCAATTTTGGAAAGGAGGTGTGCAAGTTCTTTTACAGTGATGGAGGGAAAACAAGATCTCTTTTTCTCCTCCCCTCTTATCTCTTCTTCCCACAATCGCATGCAAGATTTCTCCTGTGCATCCTTCATTCTCTGGAGCTCTCTGTCCCAACACATCAGACTTTCACCTTCCATGGAAACCTTCAAGCATAACCTGAATGCTCACTTCTTCCAATAAGCTTACAACTTCCTGTAACCCTCAGTCCAGTATAGTGCTGCATGACCAGCTCTACCCTCTATTAATGTACCCATCACTTGTAACTATGAGCCTTCACGGGCAGGGTCCTCTCTCCTACTGTATCCTCCTCACCCATCGCTTGTAGACTGTGAGCCCCCCAGGCAGGGTCTTCTCTCCTCCTGTACCTGTCTGTGCCTTGTGTTGTTCATAATTATTGTACTTGTCTATGTATGCCCCTTTTTTACTTGTAAAACGCCATGCATGGAATAAATGGTGCTGTAATGATAAATAATAATTTTCTGGAGGTCCTCTGGGGAGAATAGGTCCTCTTGAGAGAATGAGAGAATGTGAATTGTTTCCCTATACACTGGGCTAGTAGATGAGAGTACTGCTGAGCCAAAACTGCATGTACAAGTGGGAGACTAGAAGAATAGCTGTCAGTTGAATAAGCGGTTAGTCGTGAGCTATTGAATTTGAAGACGCTTTTTGCAGATCTATCATGTGTAAAGTAACTTTCATTATAGTGGGATATTACAGAATGGAACTAAAAAAATATTCTGTGAAATTGAGAAATGGTTATTCTGTTTTACAATTGTACAAGTGAGTATGGTAAGAGCTCCTGTCATAGAACGATGTGGTATTACTGAACAGACAGGTAATGTGATGAAGGACACAGCATTACTGTCAGAGAGTCTCATTTACAGCAGACTAGACACACATAAGCCAGGTACTGTACACCACGGGAAAGTCATCCAAAATGACAGTCTTATCCATAGATGAGGTTGGCACATCCAGCAACCGAATCAATGCCAAGACTGTAGTAAAAAAATCCAAGTAATTGAATGTTGCATTTGTAGAGAAATAAAATTATTCTACATGGTTTCCTTACAATAATGAGTTTACATAGTAAAATATTTTGAGAAAGCCACAAATGTATTAGGATTTCATGGGATTTGAAAGCTATAGACAGATTTGGTCATTTAAAAAATTTAAATGTCTCCAATAACGTCAAACATCAGAGCTAACAGGTATGTTTTTTTTAAGGGTATTTTAGATGTATTTTATCATTTGTGGATTTTCAGCTAGAACAAGAGACGAAAAGGTGAAGTGAGATATGCTGTATATACTCGTGTATAAGCCGAGTTTTTCATGCCAAAAATTGGGCTGAAAAGTCCCCCCTTGGCTTATACACGGGTCAATATGGTAATCCTATGGTGGGGGCTGTCCCGGGTGCTGGGGAGGCTGTAGCAGGCGGGGGAGGCTGCATGACTGAGCGGCATGTCACGTGACGCTGCTCATTAGATATGCACGGCTCCCCCCGCCCATCACAGGGCAAGGGGAGCCGTGCATACAGCCCCCCAGTGTATACAGGCAGCCCCCAGTGGTACACAGGCAGCCCCCTCCTGCTGGCCCCCACACTGTGCAGAAACCCCCGCTGCATTAACTTACATCCAGCGTCTTCATCACGCGCTGTGTTCCGATCACGTGACCTGTGATGACGTCATGCCACAGTGGAGGCGGGTCACGTGAGACTGGGAACACAGCGCAAGGACGGACACGAGGGCCCGCGGTTATGAAGACGCTGGATGTAAGTTAATGCTGCGGGGGGGGCTCTGCACAGTATGGGGGACGAGTGCCGGCAGGAGGGGGCTGCATCAGTTAGTGCACTGCATCCCTAATACAGCCCCCTCCTGCCAGCACTCGCCTGCTGTATACTACTGGGGGCTGGCTGTATACTCCTGGCGGATGCTGTATACTCCTGGGGGATGCTGTATACTCCTGGGGGCTGCTATATACTACTGGGGGCTGCTGTACACTACTGGGGGCTGCTATATACTAATGGGGGATGCTGTATACTCCTGGGGATGCTATATACTCCTGGGGGATGCTGTATACTCCTGGGGGCTGCTTACACTCTGGGGACTGCTGTATACCACTGGGGGATGATGTATACCTCTGGGGATGCTGTATACACTGGGGGGCTGTGTACACTCACCGGGGGCTGTATACCCACTGGGGGCTGTACCTGTGCTGGGGTCACTTGCTTATACGCGTGTCATAGGTTCCCATTTTTAGCCAAAGTGGGGGGGGCTTATACGTCGCTATCACACGGGTTATACGGTACCACTGTCAGTGATTTTGGGGTCGTCACACCTGGTGATGGGCACGCCGATTCTTGGCTTTAGGGGCGTGCTATAGGCGTATGTCCCTGCGGACTAAGTAAAGGGGCGTGTCGGCGTATATCGACCTTAGTGGTCACCTGGTTTCACATCAGTGTCTGAACAGGCGAGCACTCGGGCGATGGTACTCACCTATGTCAGGGGGACGGTGATTTTACGCGATGGGAACCTAGGCTACCATGTTACTGCATTGCCGCGAGTTTTTAACACCAGCGGCGCGCTGTAGACGCCGTGCGTCCGGAGGCGTTGCCGCATGTAAACATGCGACGGTGATGCTGGTGGGGCGCCAAAAATGTGCGCGCTCCCACCTGTCGCTGCGACATCTCCGGCACGTTATCTGGTGTGACGGGCCCCTAAGTCCTAGAAGGACTTCTATGCTGGTCTCTGCACATCATTGCCTCCAACTGAGATATTACTTCCCAAATCGATAGGGGGCACATGTAACCTGACAATGGCCCTGGAGGCTGAGATATTCTGAATCTGGAAATTACCATACTTTCCCAACTACAATATATTTTTTCTTTATGCTAAACACACTGCTAATTTTCAGGGAAAATCTTTAGAAAATCTACATGTGTCCACAGCTTATCTGCATTGTGTGATCTTAGCCTAACTAAATTATAGTTATGTCACAATGATTATGGGATCACATGGAACCAGGTTGCCTGATCTGTCCCTCAAGCTAGGGGGCCTTATGTTGTTCCTTATCTCAAGGATATTTGTAATGGTGCGGAGGCGTGAGTCTCTGACCTGGAGCTGCTTCTGATCAGTCCTGATCTTAGGGTCCTGTCACACTTGGCGACGTTCCAGCGATCCTGACAATGATACGACCTGGTAAGGATCGCTCGAACGTCGCTACGTGGTCGCTGGTGAGATGTCAAACAGTCAGATCTACTGAACGACGCAGTAATGATACGGTGACCCGTATAATGACCTCGGTGGTTGTTGGGACCCTGTCACACAGCAGCTAGTCTGATGACTCAGACCTACGTGGCTGAGTTCTGAATCGCTAACGAGGTCATTGTTAAGGCGTCAAACACACCAATGCATACACAGGACCTGCTGAAGCATGCATAGCACGCAAAACGGTCACCGTCGTCCCTCCGTCCTCCCTTCCCTGCACCCACCGATGTAAACTTTTTGGAATAAAGCTGTTCATGGAATAAAGGAGTGCCGCTGTTTTCTTAAGTTCTTAATTGACACCGATGCATGCTGCCCAGCGGGAAACCGACGATCAAAAAATAGTCCAGGCCATTCCGACAAGATCGGCGATGTCACAACGGGGGCCCGGTCGCGGCTACTTGTCAAACATAGCGAGATCGCTGGCGAGGTCGCTGTTGCGTCACAAAACCTGTGATGTAACAGCGATCTTGCTAGCGATCTCGCTATGTGTAAAGGGGCCTTTATTCCCCAACCCCCCAGGACAGGGAAGTAATGAAATCAAGAGATAAGGCAGACAAGGAAAAAAAAATAAAACTCTGTCACATGGCATGCATACCCAAAGATAAAGACAATAAGGCTGGGTTCACATTTGCGGACCCCTCCGCAGCGTTCTGCTGAGGGGTACGCAATGTGACCGCAGCGGCCGCAAGCTCCTATCTTTATAATGGGAGCGCACGGTGCTGCGCTTGACAGCGCAGGACCGTGCGCACCATTCACTCCCATATGTGATCTGTGCGCAGGCGGATGCCTGCGCACAGATCACACAGTCTCGTCCGCACCAGGACGCGACATGTTGCGTCCCTGGTGCGGGCGGGAGTGTGTGATTTGTGCGCAGGCATCCGCCTGCGCACAGATCACGTATGGGAATGAACGGGTGCGCACGGTCATGCGCCGGTGCGCACACATGGCGATTCCCCTCCTCAGCGTTCTGTGTGAAGGCCAGTGTGAAGGCAGCCTAAGAGTTGCAGGAGGAAAAATAAGAGCAGGTAGGAAGCAACAATAAAACAGGGGAGAACTTCCACAACTGCATGAAGCAAATAGCACATATTTCATCAGAGTCTGGGACACCACACTTCAAAGACCAACATAGGATAATGTATAGCTGGCATGGTTAAAAGGATGGGAATGCAAGGCCACAAAAATCCAATACCCAAAAAATTCATTACTCAAACTAAACCTAAAATAATAAACTTATAAATAACATAAAAGTAAAGACTCCTTGTTGGTATAAAAATGGCTGAGGTGCCTTTATTGAGAGTTAGCAAAATAAATTTATTTCATCAAATAAAATAATAATAAATTTAAATGTATTAAAATAAATAAATAAATCTCATCATCTCACCGGAGGGGTAAGAACAACTACTACTCCCCTCATCCCCCTCACCATCCTCCATCACCGCTGCCCTGAGGTAAAAGCTTCACCTGTGGGGAGCTGGACCACACTTAGCTGCACCCTCCATCACCTCAGCGGCCGGCCTGCAGCGCCGGTACCCCGAATTACTGGGAACCACAGGTGGCGTCACATACCCCTGTAAATATTTCCTCCCCACCATCTAACAGATGACAGCCAGGGCATGGAACTGGGGACCCGACCACCCATGATTCCCCACTTAAACCATCAAACTCTGGCCCGGTATCCGAGTACCCCTAGCCCTGGGCTCATCACTAATACACATCAGAAATGATTATGCTTAATAAACAAACATACAGCTAGGCATATAATATATATATTACATCCAGAAAAAAGCAAAATAAAAAATTCCTTTGTGGCCTGAGTCCCCAAGAAACCCCTCTGTTATACACTATCAGGGTTTATCATTCTACTAGCATGAATAGGAGTGGAGCAGATGTGATAGGTTTACCCACAAAAATGTAATAAAAGGAGAAAGCAAACAGCAGAGATTAACTCGTGAATCAGCACACAGCAGGTCAATGGCTGAGGCTACCTGCCTTGATCCCAGACAACAGGGAAACCCTCAGGCCTAATATCAGAATCTGAACAGAGTCCAACGCCTCCAGGACCGTCGGCAAGGTTTGTGCAAAACTCTATGTGACAAGTTATTCTGAACAGAATCTCAGTTTTTAAAGCAATAGTTTTTTTAATGGAATTGATTTTATTGTTATTGTGGAGAGATGATACAACCGTTTTTAGCTATTTTGTGGGCATTCATTGATCATCAACAGATGTTATATTGCACCTCAATGTAGCTTTCACTTTTATATGATGTTGTTTAGGATTTAGTTACTTGGCTAGCCCAAAATCTGGTTCAGTGACTGGGATTTGGTAACATCTAGTAAGGCTAGAACCAGACTTTTTGATGGAACCAGACAAAATAGAAATAGTCTGAAGTACGGGAATAACTGGAGTAATGGGGTATAAGGAACATATTCAAGTAGTAGTTAATAACAGAGCTCATGTAGAGTAAGTTATACAGAACCAAGGTGGTAAATTTGAGAAAAATCCAATGGCCAAATAATAGAGAACAAAGCCAGCTACAATGAAGTACAATGTGTGAAAAGTCAGGTGAAGGTTACTATGAACCGTAAGACCCACCAATATCCAGGTAATACCAGATCCACCATTCAAAATTGGTGATGGTCACAGCTCACCTCCTCCCCGTCACTATATAATAACATCTGTACAAATCTAAAAACATGGCTACAATTTATATATCCTGTAGGATACAAAGGAAATCTTATGATGGCAGACTGGATCAACCACGTGGCTTCTTACTGCTACTCTGAATCTATTTTTTGTTTAATAGCAAGTATTAATTCTGTATCTTATTTGCATCTTTGTAGATTAAGAGTTAATTGAGAATATTATTGGTAGGGTAATTAATGGGAGATGCATGTTTTCTAATTCATTTTCTTCTCCCCCCTACATCTTGTACATGCAATATAACCTTAGAGAATATATTTCCATATTGTAATATTCTGAATATGTTTACACCAATCCTAATTGAATGTCTGTATTAACATGTTGCATGTTCAAGTGATAAATCAGCTAGCGGTGACAGATAAAACCTTCTTTGCAAAAGACCACAAAAATTATCAGAATTCAATTATTACCTGTAAATATATTTTCAGTGATCAGTGATTCGTTCTTCTCATACATATGATTAACATCCATAAAATTGTGAATATACAGAATGCAATATGGATTCATTTTCTTATAAGGATAAGCCTGTCGCTTTAATAACTAAACAAAATATTGTATGATTTTCCTCTGCTTTTATTTCATTAATGGCCCCAATACATGTTAGAATATTATCGGCTGATCCCACCTATTTCAAAGAGAGCAGTTTACCATCTAATGTGTTATGGGGGCCTACAGACATTCTCTCAATAGGTGATTGGGGGTAATAAATATTGGATGGTATGAATTCAAAGGCCAAACCTTTTTATTTTATTGGGAAAAGCCCACTGCTTAACTATATCTATTTGATGGCTGGAGGGTGTGGGCCCAGTATGCCATAGGTCAGGCTTACCCTTTAGGGACATTTCTAAATGGCTACATCTTCTTTGTTCGGGTTTCTGTTGGTGAGGAGAGGCTTGAGCTTCAGGTGGCTGCCAGGTGCTATGCTAAAGCAGTTGCTGGGTCTGCAGCCATAAACCAGAGGGTCAGGGTGGAGGAGACGTACACAGTAAAACCCTGACACATGGTAAGATAGTCCAAGAATGGAACAAACAGCACAGGTACAGGAAAAATAGGCGAAAACTGGAGAGTAGAGTTTAGGACAAATGAGAGACAATCCAGGAGAGGTCAAGATAAACAGGGGGTAAACCAAGGCAAAACAGGAGAGAAAAAACATAGAGACCAAACAGAAAGAGCCCTCATGAGAATAGTCAAGGAGCTACTTTAAGATCAGGCCCCAGTGTGGAGGAAGGAACTATCTGGTATACAGAATGATCTTTATGTAGAGAGTTCTAAGAGAGCACATGGACAGAGTTTGTCTAGTTGACACAACCACTATAAATGATGTACCATTTTTTATGATCCCATTGTGTTTTTAGCAATTTTTACTTAGAGTACTATTCGGTCCAAATAGTGCCATCAAAATCTGTATGGTGAAACTTGTACACTTGTTAAGGTGCTTTGTGCACCCTTGGTATGGCTAAAAAGGTACCGTATATACTCGCGTATAAGCCGAGTTTTTCAGCCCAAAAATTGGGCTGAAAAGTCCCCCCCTCGGCTTATACGCGAGTCACTGTATACTGTATACAATGTATACAGTATACAGTGCCCCCCCATCAGTATACAGGCCCCCCCCTTGCTGCACAATCCTGTAAAGTAATAAAGTAGTATACTTTTCCCTGCCGCTGTCCCGCTGCCGCTGTCCCGCCGCTGCCATCGCGCTCCTCTGTCTTCATCCGTCTTCTTCCGGCTTCCTCCGATGGGCGCAGGCAATGACGTCATTGTCTGCTCGCCAGAGGAGGAAGCCGGAAAACGCTGGAAGACGGAGGAGCGCGATGGCAGCGGCGGGACAGCGGCAGGGATAAGTATATTAATGTATTCCTTTAAAGGATTGTGCAGCAAGGGGGGGCCTGTATACTGATGGGGGGGTTCTATATACCTCTGGGGCGGCTGTATACTACCACTGGGGCTGCTGTATACTACCTCTGGGGCTGTATATACCTCTGGGACTGCTGTATACTACCACTGGGGCTGCTGTATATACCTCTGGGGCTGTATATACCTCTGGGGCTGCTGTATACTTCCACTGGGGCTGCTGTATACTACCACTGGGGCTGCTGTATACTACCACTGGGGCTGCTGTATACACCTCTGGGGTTGCTGTATACTACCACTGGGGCTGCTGTATATACCTCTGGGGCTGCTGTATACTACCACTGAGGCTGCTTTATATACCTCTGGAGCTGTATATACCACTGGGGCTGCTGTATACTACCACTGGGGCTGCTGTATACACCTCTGGGGCTGCTGTATACACCTCTGGGGCTGCTGTATACTACCACTGGGGCTGCTGTATATACCTCTGGGGCTGCTGTATACTAACCACTGGGGCTGCTGCTGTATATACCACTGGGGCTGCTGTTGTATACTACCACTGGGGCTGCTGCTGTATATACCACTGGGGAGGCTGCTATATACCACACTGCTGGGGGCTGTATACCTGTGCTGGGGCCACCCTCGGCTTATACACGAGTCAATAGGTTTTCCCAGGTTTTGGGGGCAAAAGTAGGGGGGTCGGCTTATACACGGGTCGGCTTATACACGAGTATATACGGTAAATACATCTTTCCAACTACTTGTGTTACAATACTGGTGGAACACAGCTGGAATCCAATGGCCAGAAAGGCACGGGCAGGGAAAAGCAGGGGAGTAGACATCCTTAGACACAAGAATGGAAGTTTAAGAAACTATCCGGATGAGTGTGAGTGTGAGTGTGCTAGAGACTGAAACTAGGCTAACTGCTAGATACAATACTCAAGCAATAAGTGAAGGTTCCATGTGATTATGTAGGCTCTAACAGAAAAAAACTGGCTTTCACTGGTTCAGCAGCAGCCATCTTACTAAAGGGTGAGTTGCCAGTAGCACACAATAACAGCCTCCAGTAGTAAGGAGTGGAATTCAATTTAGCAAAGTGAATAATAGCAACCACCATTGGTCAATCCGGAGAAAGGCAACAGAATCCTAACAACTTGTTTTGGATTTCCCCCTTAAACTTGATTGAGAGCTCTGTCTTTATATGAGCCAAAGGAGTTGATAGATGGAAAACAGGTAGCTCGGAAGGTCCAAAGAACTATTTAGCCAAAGGATGCAACAACCACTCATGCTTGATTTGAACAGTCATTTTCCATTGACAGGCTCTCTATGCATGAAAATAGTATCAATGAGTAATTATGTAAGATCATATAATTGGTCAGTAAGTTGTCCATAAATGTATTGGGGAAGCCAAGAAATAATTTGTACTTTGTAATATAGGAAGCTTTAATAAATATTCATGGTCACTATTCTTATTAAGAAACAGATTTCAGAGTAAAAGTTATTTTAAAACTGAATAAGATCTAAAAAATATCATTGCATTCATGGTGGACCTTTTAGATTGCGCTGAACTTTCATAACACTTAGCTAATGTGGAGTAAGGTTAATTGTGTATAAAACTTTACAAGGAAACTCTCCATAATTACAAATGTTCAGTGATTAAAGTAGCTTGACAGAAGCAACTTGTCTTAGAATTAAATTTACTGGAAAAAGACTTTGTGTTAGTCTGTTTAATCTGTGGCACAACTCTGAAATTTAGCATGGCTCATATATATCATATTTTAGGAGAGTACGTTGGACCATGAGGAATCAGATACAAAAGATATTAGCATAAGTACACAAATGTTCTGAGGAATTCAGCAGTCTACAAATGCTTTTCAAAGATAAGAGCTGAAGGAAACGGGTGGCCAATGTTTGTTGGTCAGTAAATTGATGACTGATAATTTTGTGAGATCATCTCTAAATACAGTGGTGCTTAAGGGTATGTGCCCACTGGACGGTTCTAGCATCAGTCTGACCATCAGAAAACCGGTGGAGAACTTAGGAAGCCTACAGTCCAGAGCTCAAAAGAGTCTAGCGTTTGTGCAGCGTTAATCAGCGTTTTTCAAGCGGTTTTCAAGCGTTTTATTAGCGGTTCAACAGCGTTTTTCCAGCGTTTGTACAGAGTTTTTTTTACATCATTCTTGTCCATTTGTAAGCTGAAAGTTTGTACATGAAGTTGTTGTTTTAAAAAAAAAACAGAAAAAAAAAAAAACATGTCTTGCCTCTTTTCCTGTCGCTTTCAATAAAGTTAATTTAAAAAAAAAATCAAAGTAGTAAAAAAAAACATTTTAGATCAATCCTCTGATTCCTGGCTTGCTATCAACCATGCCGTCTGTCCGTCCCTTGCGCCTGCGGAGACATTATAAGCAGCTGTTGCTGCGAACAATTATTCATCTTCTTCAATGTGACGAGGAAGAGGAGAATGAGGTAAGATATCTTGGCTAAGGAGGTGGGCTGGAGATGGGGGCCTTTGATGCTTTGCTTTGGGCAGGACAAAGTATGATGATGCCTTCTAACCTATTTGCCCATTGCTTTCCTTTCCCACAGGTTCCCATAGCACCGAGAATGTGGGTGCATCCCCTTTTACAGACCAGGGACACGAGGGGTCACTTTGCCAATCTGTATCTGGACTTACGGAGGTAACAAAAATCTAAAAAAACCTTTGTGTTAAGAAAAATAGAATTGATGTTGTCGGAATATCATGGATGTTGTAGATATATTAATCTTATAATATTTTAATGTGTTTACATTATATTGGTAGATACCCAGAGAAGTTTGTGAGTTTCTGTAGGCTCAGCATACGTGGATTTGATGATCTTCTCCAAATTGTTCGGCCAAAACTGACACTACGGAACACAAACATGCGGAACGCAATTGGAGCTGAGGAGAGGCTGCTGATCACACTGCGGTAAGTCGTCCAATTGTCTACAATCATTTGTTACATATACATATTTTGATCTGCAGCACTGGAGGATTGTTATGTTCGCTGTCAGCTGTCACACTGACAGATGTTCGCAGGGACCTGTCTGTAGCTAACTCCCATTCCCCTGCCCCCCGTAAAACCAAAGCAGGAAAATGCTGTTCAAACAGGGTGACATTCTGTCTGTAAGCAGGGTCCGGCACTTACAGATTGTTGTTATTTTCCTTGATCATCCCATCTGCTATCTTTGCACCGGAGTATGCTTACAGACGCAATGTCACCCTCATTACGATGTCACAGCGCAGCTGTGCTGCGCTACAACATGGCGGGGTTCGCTGCTCACTCATGGCCATACATGACGACGTGTGTGACTTGTACGGTTGACTTCAAAACTACGGCTAGGCATAAAAGAGCGGCAGAAGGTATTGGGGATGCATCGAATATGTGTAGATGTTCTTGCCATAACTGAAGTTGAAGTCAAATTCCATTGAAATCAATTCGTGCAAATAATAAAAAGAAATGTTGTGTATCATTCCGCTGCATTGACATCCTAAAATCCTGCATTTTGAACCATCAGATGTGCGTCAGATTTTATTTGTAATATTAAAATGCAATTTTTGTAAGGTTTTTAATTTTCTACCTTTTTTTTTTTTTTTCAGATTCCTGGCTACTGGAGAGAGCTTTTCATCACTCCATATGCAGTTTAGGGTGGGGAAAAGCACTATTTCTACAATTGTGAGGGTGACGTGCATTGTCATCTGGGAGCAATTGCAGCCAATTGTGATGCCTTCTCCACACGAGGAGACTTGGCTGCAGGTAGCGGCAGGCTTTCAGTCTGTGGCCAACTTCCCTAACTGCATAGGTGCAGTTGATGGCAAACTTATCCGAGTAAAACAGCCTCCGCGATCAGGATCACGCTTCTTTAATTACAAGAAGTATTTTTCAGTGGTCCTGATGGCGGTGGCTGATGCTAATTACCGGTTTGTTGCCATCGATGTTGGTGCCTATGGTAGCACTGGGAATTCTCGTGTGTTGAGAAACTCCCAAATTGGTATGCAAGTGCTCCAAGATAACAACACGTTACCTGCCGATACACCTTTGCCCGGTTCCACGCATCCAGTCCCCTACGTGATGGTATCGGATGAGGCATTTCCATTGATGCCGAACCTGCTGCGCCCATACCCACGTAGGGGACTGGATGACCGGCGGAGGATTTTCAACTATCGGCTAAGCCGGGCATGCAGATTCGTGGAATGCACCTTCGGTATCATGAGTAGTCAGTGGAGGGTCTTCCATTCAGCCATTCAACTGAACCGAACCACAATTGATGCTGTCATAAAGGCATGCTGCGTCCTTCACAATTTTGCACGGGATTATACAACCGAACAGATTGAAGTTTCGCAGCTGCCTTTATTCAGGACAGCTATCAATTGGGGTTCGGGTCGGCCACCTAATTCAGCCGTGCTGGTGCGAGATACCTTTGCTGACTACTTCATGACACCTGAAGGTGCCGTGCCCTGGCAAAACCCCTACAGTCATGTGCACCACCTACCCTAAACTACATATGGTGTACTCTTCCCAAATACAAAGGATGATACTGTCGTCTCCCCTTCTCCTGTTTGCTTTTGTGATAACTATGTGATTTTGGCATTATCTGTAACGTGGTGCCTGCGCATCATGCGCCTTGGCTGGGGGATGGAGACCACACTGCTAAAAAGCAATATGTTAAGTGGCTTGAAGACAACTACTTTAAACTATTGTCCCTGCCAACACAATGTTGTGTAATGTTTTATGCTGTAAGAAAAAAAAAAGTTTTTGGCAAATTTAACATTTTTATTTGCATAAACAAATAATAAATTTACAAAATTTGGAAAATCAACGTTTGACAATTTCTAAAAAATTGCCTAGGGGTTCAGAGTGTTGGCCTGAAATGTAGTTAGGCTACAGTACAATGTAGATTTCAAAAATGTTAACAATAAACTTTAGAAAAAAAAAATTGTAAACATTAGGAAATGCGTGGTGTAAAAACAGTTCTAAAATGGTTATCCAGAAGGAATAAAATGTCAAACATTTAAAAAAAAAACACTCAGTGCACAATTACATGTGAAGGCATACACCAACACATTGAGCAGCATTAGCAGCAAGCTAAGAATTCTTGCATTAGTGAGGTATTTACCAAAAAAAAATAAAAAAAAAGAACAATAATTTAACAACATTATGTAAGACTTAATGCAAGGTAGTAAAGGTGCGTTGCCCATTATCTCCTCCAAACATTGACTGACCTGACAACTCTAGACTTGCAGAACTATCATCTGATGCCAATTGAGACGAATAAGAGGTGTAATTGTCCAATTGACCAAAATGGCGTTGCCGAATTAAATGTTGCTCATGCTGCATTCCCGAGGCCTGAGGCTGACGTACTAGGCCAGGGCCCAGATGATTTACTGCTATACTGCCCAATTCTTTTTGAAACAATTGGTGTATACCGTTCAGAATGGTCAAGGCACTTGGAATGTGCTCTCTTGAACGGTATTCATCAATAAGACCGTATAAGACCATCAAAAACGATGCCTCCCTCTCCCTAGGCATTTCCCTGAGGCAAGCTGCCACATGAAGACATACATGATCGAACCGATCCTCTTGCTCAGACCGCTTCAGCATGCTCAGAGCCTCCTGAGCCAGGACGGTATTCTGGTTCTTTCCTTGCTGTGTTCGTTGAACACGTCGCCCTGATAATTGCTGTGATGTGGTTGGTGAACGGATGTTGAGGGTTGACGAACGTGCTGATATACCACCCGCACTTTCAACATCAGTAGAAGTGCTCGGACTGTCCACATTAAGGTCTGTAGACACACTGCTTGATCTTTCTGGAACCAAAAGGTTGTTGTTAGATCCAGGTAGCTGTTCTTCTTCATTTGCATTCCCGCCTATTTCATCGACTGACGAACGTCTTGGAATATTTCCTTCTGTTCTATGAACCAAAAAAAAAAATTATGTAGAGCTGTGTGGGCCACGCTTACATATATACTATATTAAATTTTTGTTTACTTACGGACGAAGACTTCGACCGGTCAGCGTGAACTGCATCTCGTTGTAAAAAGGGCATTTCTTCCGCAATGGTGAGGAACCACTCTTTTCCTGTCTGGCAAGAAACTTTGTGAAGGCGTCCCGAACAGACTTCCATCTCTTCTTCACATCATCTTCTGTATTGGAATAAAACAGTGTCGTCATAAAACGCAAATATTCAGATTAGCCTCAACATTTCCAAAATTAAAACACACTTACCAACTAAGGTTAATTGTGTATAAACTTTACAAGGAAAACTCTCCATAATTACAAAGGTTCACAGTGATTAAAGTAGCATAGACAGACAGCAACTTGTCTTGAATTAAATTTACTGGAAAAAGACTTTGTGTTAGTCTGTTTATTCTGTTCAACAACTCGGAAATTTAGCATGGCTATATATATATATTTTAGGAGAGTCGTTGGACCATGAGGAATCCAGATACATAGATATTAGCATAAAGTACAAAAATGTTCTGAGGGAATTCCAGCAGTCTACAATGCTTTTCAAAGATAGAGCTGAAGAAACGGGTGGCTAATGTTTGTTGGTCAGTAAATTGATGACTGATAATTTTGTGAGATCATCTCTAAACTACCAGTGGTGCTTAAGGGTATGTGCCCACTGGGACGGTTCTAGCTTCAGTCTGACATCAGAAAAACCGGATGGAGAACTTAGGAAGCCTATAGTCCAGGAGCTCAAAAGAGTCTAGCGCTTGTATGCAGCGTTTAATTCAGCGTTTTTTCAAGCGGTTTTCAAGCGTTTTATTAGCGGTTCAACAGGCGTTTTTTTTTCCAGCGTTTGTTCAGAGTTTTTTTTACATCAATCTTGTCCATTTGTAAGCTGAAAGTTTGTACATGAAGTTGTTAGTTTTAAAAAAAAAACAGAAAAATAAAAAAAACATGTCTTGCCTATTTTCCTGTCGCTTTCAATAAAGTTAATTAAAAAAAAAATCAAAAGTAGAGTAAAAAAAAACATTTTTGATCATCCTCTGATTCCTGGCTTGGCTATAACCATTGCCGGTGCTGTCCGTCCCTTGCGCCTGCGGAGACATTATAAGCAGCTGTTGTGCGAACAATTATTCATCTTCTTTCAATGTGAAGAGATGAGGAGAATGTTGGTACAGATCTTTCTTGGCTAAGGAGGGTGGGCTGGGATGGGGGCCTTTGATGCTGGGCTTTTGGGCAGGACAAAGTTTGATGATGCCTTCTAACCTATTTGCCCATTGCTTTCCTTTCACAGGTTTCCCATAGCACGAGAATGTGGGAGAATCCCCTTTTACAGACCTGGGAACGAGGGGTCACTTTGCCAATATGTATATGGACTTAGGAGGTAACAAAAATCTAAAAAACCTTTGTGTTAAGAAAAAATAGGAATGTGATGTTGTCGGAATATCATGGATGGTGTAGATATATTAATCTTATATATTTTTATGTGATTTACATTATATGGTTAGAGATTTACCTGAGAAGTTTGTGAGTTTCTGTAGGCTAGATACGTGGATTTGATGATCTTCTCCATAATTGTTCGGCCAAAAACTGACAATACGGAAACAAACATGCGGAACGCAATTGGAGCTGAGGAGAGGCTGCTGATCACAACTGCGGTAAGTCGTCCAATTGTCTACATTCATATTGTTACATATACATTATTTTGATCTGCAGCAATGGAGGATTGTTATGTTCGCTGATGTCAGCTGTCACACTGACAGATGTGCGCAGGGGACCTGTCTGTAGCTAACTCCATTCCTGCCCCCGTAAAACCAAAAAGCAGAATTGCTGTTCAAACAGGGTGAAATTCTGTCTGTAAGAAGGGTGTCCGGCATTAGAGATTGTTGTTATTTTCCTTGATCATCCCATCTGCTATCTTTGCACCGGAGTATGCTTACAGACGCAATGTCACCCTCATTACGATGTCACAGCGCAGCTGTGCTGCGCTACAACATGGCGGGGTTCGACTGCTCACTCATGGCCATACATGACGACGTGTGTGACTTGTACGGTTGACTTCAAAACTACGGCTAGGCATAAAAGAGCGGCAGAAGGTATTGGGGATGCATCGAATATGTGTAGATGTTCTTGCCATAACTGAAGTTGAAGTCAAATTCCATTGAAATCAATTCGTGCAAATAATAAAAAGAAATGTTGTGTATCATTCCGCTGCATTGACATCCTAAAATCCTGCATTTTGAACCATCAGATGTGCGTCAGATTTTATTTGTAATATTAAAATGCAATTTTTGTAAGGTTTTTAATTTTCTACCTTTTTTTTTTTTTTCAGATTCCTGGCTACTGGAGAGAGCTTTTCATCACTCCATATGCAGTTTAGGGTGGGGAAAAGCACTATTTCTACAATTGTGAGGGTGACGTGCATTGTCATCTGGGAGCAATTGCAGCCAATTGTGATGCCTTCTCCACACGAGGAGACTTGGCTGCAGGTAGCGGCAGGCTTTCAGTCTGTGGCCAACTTCCCTAACTGCATAGGTGCAGTTGATGGCAAACTTATCCGAGTAAAACAGCCTCCGCGATCAGGATCACGCTTCTTTAATTACAAGAAGTATATTTTCAGTGGTCCTGATGGCGGTGGCTGATGCTAATTACCGTTTGTTGCCATCGATGTTGGTGCCTATGGTAGCACTGGGAATTCTCGTGTGTTGAGAAACTCCCAAATTGGTATGCAAGTGCTCCAAGATAACAACACGTTACCTGCCGATACACCTTTGCCCGGTTCCACGCATCCAGTCCCCTACGTGATGGTATCGGATGAGGCATTTTCCATTGATGCCGAACCTGCTGCGCCCATACCCACGTAGGGGACTGGATGACCGGCGGAGGATTTTCAACTATCGGCTAAGCCGGGCATGCAGATTCGTGGAATGCACCTTCGGTATCATGAGTAGTCAGTGGAGGGTCTTCCATTCAGCCATTCAACTGAACCGAACCACAATTGATGCTGTCATAAAGGCATGCTGCGTCCTTCACAATTTTGCACGGATTATACAACCGAACAGATTGAAGTTTCGCAGCTGCCTTTATTCAGGACAGCTATCAATTGGGGTTCGGGTCGGCCACCTAATTCAGCCGTGCTGGTGCGAGATACCTTTGCTGACTACTTCATGACACCTGAAGGTGCCGTGCCCTGGCAAAACCCCTACAGTCATGTGCACCACCTACCCTAAACTACATATGGTGTACTCTTCCCAAATACAAAGGATGATACTGTCGTCTCCCTTCTCCTGTTTGCTTTTGTGATAACTATGTGATTTTGGCATTATCTGTAACGTGGTGCCTGCGCATCATGCGCCTTGGCTGGGGGATGGAGACCACACTGCTAAAAAGCAATATGTTAAGTGGCTTGAAGACAACTACTTTAAACTATTGTCCCTGCCAACACAATGTTGTGTAATGTTTTATGCTGTAAGAAAAAAAAAAGTTTTTGGCAAATTTAACATTTTTATTTGCATAAACAAATAATAAATTTACAAAATTTGGAAAATCAACGTTTGACAATTTCTAAAAAATTGCCTAGGGTTCAGAGTGTTGGCCTGAAATGTAGTTAGGCTACAGTACAATGTAGATTTCAAAAATGTTAACAATAAACTTTAGAAAAAAAAAATTGTAAACATTAGGAAATGCGTGGTGTAAAAACAGTTTCTAAAATGGTTATCCAGAAGGAATAAAATGTCAAACATTTAAAAAAAAAACACTCAGTGCACAATTACATGTGAAGGCATACACCAACACATTGAGCAGCATTAGCAGCAAGCTAAGAATTCTTGCATTAGTGAGGTATTTACCAAAAAAAAAATAAAAAAAAGAACAATAATTTAACAACATTATGTAAGACTTAATGCAAGGTAGTAAAGGTGCGTTGCCCATTATCTCCTCCAAACATTGACTGACCTGACAACTCTAGACTTGCAGAACTATCATCTGATGCCAATTGAGACGAATAAGAGGTGTAATTGTCCAATTGACCAAAATGGCGTTGCCGAATTAAATGTTGCTCATGCTGCATTCCCGAGGCCTGAGGCTGACGTACTAGGCCAGGGCCAGATGATTTACTGCTATACTGCCCAATTTTTTGAAACAATTGGTGTATACCGTTCAGAATGGTCAAGGCACTTGGAATGTGCTCTCTTGAACGGTATTCATCAATAAGACCGTATAAGACCATCAAAAACGATGCCTCCCTCTCCCTAGGCATTTCCCTGAGGCAAGCTGCCACATGAAGACATACATGATCGAACCGATCCTCTTGCTCAGACCGCTTCAGCATGCTCAGAGCCTCCTGAGCCAGGACGGTATTCTGGTTCTTTCCTTGCTGTGTTCGTTGAACACGTCGCCCTGATAATTGCTGTGATGTGGTTGGTGAACGGATGTTGAGGGTTGACGAACGTGCTGATATACCACCCGCACTTTCAACATCAGTAGAAGTGCTCGGACTGTCCACATTAAGGTCTGTAGACACACTGCTTGATCTTTCTGGAACCAAAAGGTTGTTGTTAGATCCAGGTAGCTGTTCTTCTTCATTTGCATTCCCGCCTATTTCATCGACTGACGAACGTCTTGGAATATTTCCTTCTGTTCTATGAACCAAAAAAAAAAATTATGTAGAGCTGTGTGGGCCACGCTTACATATATACTATATTAAATTTTTGTTTACTTACGGACGAAGACTTCGACCGGTCAGCGTGAACTGCATCTCGTTGTAAAAAGGGCATTTCTTCCGCAATGGTGAGGAACCACTCTTTTCCTGTCTGGCAAGAAACTTTGTGAAGGCGTCCCGAACAGACTTCCATCTCTTCTTCACATCATCTTCTGTATTGGAATAAAACAGTGTCGTCATAAAACGCAAATATTCAGATTAGCCTCAACATTTCCAAAATTAAAACACACTTACCAACTATGAATTGGAGATCACGATTCGCATCTTCAAACTCATGGTACAGCTGCCGACAAATAGCTGTCCAAGATGAACTCTTCCTATTTCGGTCACTGTAACCTTCACTTGACGGATCCCATATTTCTGGATGGGCTTCAATCTCGACAATACATAAAAAAACAATCCAATCACCATTTGATAGACACAAGGTATTTGAACTATTCATATGATTACATCACTAAAGGCCGACCAACACAATCACGTCAAAAGACACCAAAAAAGAAGGGAAAACTTAACAAAAGCTGCATTGATAAATCCCAGCTATGTTATGATTAAGCATACGGGGCACATATAGTATAGTGTGCTGCCAATCATGCCTCCAGTATATACTGACACTCATGCCTCCAGTATACTGTGCTGCCAATCATGCCTCCAGTATACTGTGCTGCCAATCATGCCTCCAGTATATACTGACACTCATGCCTCCAGTATACTGTGCTGCCAATCATGCCTCCAGTATATACTGACACTCATGCCTCCAGTATACTGTGCTGCCAATCATGCCTCCAGTATACTGTGCTGCCAATCATGCCTCCAGTATACTGTGCTGCCAATCATGCCTCCAGTATATACTGACACTCATGCCTCCAGTATACTGTGCTACATGTAAACATGTGTTTACATGCAGGCACATGGGGCAGAATGTCACAGTGCAAACATTCTGTGTAGACTGGACAGCATGACCAGCACACAGTAGCAATCAAGGCAGCAGTGAAAATGGTAATTGCAGGGGACAGAGGGGACAATGTGCATTTGGCTCTGGCTCCTTACCAGGGTCAGCAGACGGGGGACATCAATTTTCATGCGCCGGTACCACGCCATTGCAATAACAAGTGCACAGATTTGTATTTCCGGGATTCAACTCCTCCCTCTGGACGGAAATCGTCTGTAAAACGACGATGTTACCGGTTTAGTGGCGGCCGCGCACAACTACATTGATTAAAACGAGTCACTTTCCTGCCTTGACCGCTGTAAAGACTCTTTGCAAAATTGACATGCTCAATCTTCAAAAAACGCTGGAGAAACGTGGAACTCGATGGAGATGAGCAAAAATTAACCGACCTAGTGGGCACAGCGATTTTAAATTCACATAGGTTTACATGTTAATCCAAACGCTGGATTGAATTAACATAAATTTAAATAAAACCTATGATAAAACGTCGACGTTTTCCGCTGATAAAACGACTGTAAAACTTCCAGTGGGCACATACCCTAAGGTTTGTGAACTCTTCAGAATTGTCTGCACAAATTTGACCTAAAACTACTTTTACTATCATAAAAGTAGTTAAAGAGGAACTCTGGGCAAATGTTTTTTGCATGATCCTGGAAACCTAGACTATAATGGTAAGCTACCTGTTATATTTGTATAATATTTATAATTAATATAAATCAGTTATTCACCAACTTCTGCTTAACAGGCACCACTCCCGTAGGGGACAATACATTATGCCTGAGTAAACAACTCTTCCCCTTCCTCTCACAAAGCTTCAGTTGTGCATGACACTTCCTCATTCCTCCTTTAATCACATGGGCATGATGTCACAGCAGTTCCTATCAACACAAATCTCTCCTCCTGCTCTCTGCACAGAAAGAGATCTTCAGATTTCCAGTTTAGTGCAGGACCTTATGTGACATCATGCCCATGTGATTGAATGATAGAATATAGAAAATGACAGTTGCACACTCTCTGTTACTTTTTTTGCAAAAAACGTGTTTATTTTTATAGCAACAGGTAACCAACGTTTCGGTCCAAACCTAGGACCTTGATCACGGTAGTTGCCTCCGTATTATGCTGTTTTTCACAAATGGGGGCGGCGCCACCCACACTGCTTTCTTCGCTTTCCTGTCAGCTATAGCAAACCCAGGGATCCTTAGATCCTGGATAAGGAATGCCTTATTTCATATTAATGTGAGCCTCCGTCCTGGGCGTGTGTGTACTGTGCATTCCTTATCCAGGATCTAAAGATCCCTGGGTTTGCTATAGCTGACAGGAAAACGAAAAAAAGCAGTGTGGGTGGTGCTGCCCTCATTTATGAAGAACAGCATAATACGGAGGCAACTACCGTGATCAAGGTCCTTGGTTTGGACCGAAACGTTGATTCCCTGTTGCTATAAAAATATACACGTTTGCAACTGTCATTTTCTATATTCTACGTTGTGGGTTTACCAGACCCCCCAGTTGGCACCTCTCACTACTGAAATAAGTCTCAGTGTGCACGCCTTTCTACTATACTATTACATCCATGTGATTGAATGAGGAATGAGGAAGTGTCAGATGGCAGTGAAGCTTTCTGAGAAGGAGAGGGGAGAGCTGCTCACTCAGGCATGACGTATTGATACCTACGGAGTAGTGACTGGTAAGCAGCATTACTGAATAACTGATTAACCATTTATTAAATCTAAACTATGTACAAGTGTAACAGTCAACTTAGCATTATAGTATAGGATTGTAGGGATATATATAAAAAAGGTTTATCTTCTCAGAGTTCCCCTTTAAGGAAAACCAACACAAACAAATGAGTCAAAAATACAAGACTTCATCATTTACTTAGTATATTAAAAATAAATTCTAAATTACATGTGTATGAGTAGCAAAAGTGTGTGATTTTTTTTTTTTTGCTTTCATCTAAATATTTCCAGTGGAATTTGCACGATTATGCTATTTTTCCCAGGAGATTTGATTTGCAGAGAAGGTATTCTCAGCTTTTTAATATCCTGTAATATATTCTAAGATCTCTCCAGACCCTGGAGTATAATACTTATAATATGTGGAAAACAAAAAATCCACCATTTTGCTGAATCTGCAGGGAAATAAATTACAAAAAAAAATCCAGATTTTGGTAAATGTTTGTAAAATTTGAGTAGAATTCAATACCATTAGAATCACCTTCACTCGTCTCTAAACTAGTTAATGATTAGTAATGCACATCAGTTTGGAGAACTTTAGCCTATTTCTCCCTGCAAAACAACTTCAACTATGATATGTTGGTAGATTTTTTCCATGAACTACAAGTTTCAGGTCCTGCCACATTAAGGTCAGGACTTCGACTTAGTCTTTCTTAAACTTTATTCTTATGTACAGGACACAGGCTACATTCAGGACACAACTGACCTATCGAATAAACTGTCATCAATAGGTCCTCTACCAGAAGAAACCATCTTGCCACCATGGATGTGGAATCTCTGTACGGTAACATCCCACATGAGGATAGATTACATGCCTGCAAAACCTTCCTGAAAAACACACACAGGGGTCGATGCTGACTCTGTGGTGAAGCTTATAAAATTCATCCTCACGCACAACTACTTCACATTTGACGACAACCTATATTTACAGGAGACTGGCACAGCAATGGGAAGCAAAATGGCACCACAATATGAAATTCTTTTAATGGCCCAAGCTTGAAGGTGACTTTTTATCCTCTTGTCCTATCAGGCGTCGGGCCTACTACCGGTATATCAAATGAGAAAGAAAACAGGACTGACACTGGACATCTTAAACTTAGGCAGACTACTCAGACATCTTGCACAAACCAAAGAACACGAGTGTTCAATTGCCCAAGTAAAGTTTACACCACCACAATATCCACAACAGTGTTGATATGCAAGAATAAAAGTTTATTCGTTACAGTGGATTAAAAGAGTGAAGTAAACAGTTACAATAGATAACTTATCAACAAAGGGGAGGCAGGAAGAGGGAGACAAATGACTGGTAACTCTAAGAGGAGGACAGAAAAGAAAAGCTTAAAGGGCGTGACAACTCCTGAAGGTGCAAAGTGCTTATGTACAAATCAAAGCAGGGCTAGGTAGTTCTGGGAGAATTCCGTGTGTATCCCAGCCCTATTGCCTAAGTAAAGTGCAGTAAATAGCACGATCAGGAGTAAACATACCCATTAGTTTGTATGTCAGTGTCCTCCACCTCAAAGCACCTGTCCGGGTAGCCCAACACGTGTTTCGGCTGCTTCAGGGGGCTGGACTACCGGTATATCGATGACATTTTAATCATCTGGACAGAGTCTGAGCAACAACTGAAGACGTTCCATTAACACTTTAATCAGTTTCATCCCACCATCAACTTAACTCTCAACTACTTCCGCACTGAAATCAGCATTTTGGACACCATCATTGAGCTACAGAACAATGAAATACAGACATCCCTGTACCGGAAACCAATTGACCATCCAACATATCTCGATGGGACAGTTTTCATCCAAAACACATAAAAAACTCTATAGTGTATAGCCATGCCATCAGATACAATCGGATATGTTCCAACCCTACAGATAGAGATAATCACCTTGAGGACCTCAGAAAGACCTTTTTGAACCAGGGCTGCCATCCAAGAGCATTGAAAACCAGATTACAAGAGCCACCAGAATATCAAGGAATCACAACAGAGTTCCTCTCGTAGTCACCTACAATCCAAGTCTGGAGGTGCTAAGAGGAGCTGCATGTAAACTGCAACCACTCCTACAAATAGCCGGACTAAAATCAATATTTCCGGATCCCCCACTCTAGTGTTTTAGACAACCTCTGAATCTAAAAAAACATCATTGTCAGAAGCGCCCTGTCGTCTCCAGCAGCAACAGGAACCTTTCCCTGCAATCAGAACAGGGCAAAACCTGTCCATCTATAATGACAACCAACAAGATAAAGATTCCTGGGACAGATCAGGACTACAAGATCCCAGGTATCTTCAGTTGCACCACAAGCAATGTGGTGTATTTAATTATATGTACCAAAAGTCCAACAGGTGGCATGTACGTAGGGAGGCCGGACAAAAATTCAGAACACAAATGAATTTCATCGCCACTCATAACAAACTTTTAGTTTTTTATTTTTCCTTTTCATTCATTTTTTTTTTTTTATTATTACATACCCTTCTGAGGAGTTGTAGTTTTAGTGTCAAAATTCATTTTGTCATATAACTAGCTGTAGAGCCCCGTGTTGCCCAGTTATAGTAACCAACTGTTCTTAGTAATGGAAAAAAACAGTGATGTCAAAATAGAATGTTAGTCTATAACCTTCTGAGTCATGTCATTGTATTTGTGCGGTATTTGTGTCTACTGAGTTTTACTTGTGGATTTGCATTATGGATTTGCATTTGATTCATTCTATTGTGACATACAGACATACATACACACACATGCATACATATACTTAGCTTTATATATTAGATATGGAAAGATATGAGGCTGCATTGGGATATATAGAGGGCTATGAGGCTGCATTCAGCTGGATGGAGAGCTATAAAGTGGCATTACGCTATATGGAGGACTATAAATCTGCATTATGCTATATAGGTAGCCACAGTACTGTACAGTACTCGTGATTTCCCCAGTTAGAGGTATCCTCTGAGTTTAGGGTAGGCCCGAGGTGAACGGGGGACACCAATATAAATTAGTTTGACGCAAAGCTCCGCTGTTAGGCAGGGAGAGCTGTAGGAGCCCCCACCAATGGGATAAGTGATCATCTGTGCAAATAGGCATTTTTCTGATTTTTTATTTTGTCTTGTCTATTGTGTTTGGGTGGTAATGCACTGATTGTTGGAGTTATTTTTGTGTTACGTTTAAATAAAGTTTTTCCATTCTATACGCTAGGGGTGATTTTTTTGAATATTGGTTTTATATAGATAGCCACACCCTTTAGAGGTGTGACTGCGGAGTAGCATAGCTATGTCAAGTGGATGAAGCTATCTGGAGTAGGTGTGGCTATATGGAGTTGGCGGTGATATGTGGAGTGAGCGGGGATTGATACATATACACACACATATGAATCACCCAGGGTTTTACGGGGACTCGGGTGTCTGGGACCAGCTGTGGTTTAGATGTCACTGGTGGCCTGCCCAGATCCGTGGCCCTGGTGGTCAACAAAAAAGGGAAGTCTGAAATGGGAATAAAGTATAAAGTTCATATGACGCCACCTGTGGTATCTGGTGACTGCGCCAGCGCTGCGTGGGGCCTCCAGGGATAATGGATTGGCAGCTAGGTTTTGAAGCCCCCCAAAGGCAGAGCTGGAGCCCTGGAGAGTTTGGTGATGATTATGTGGGATGGAGCAGGGATTTGGCCAGGCTGTTGGATAACGGGACAGTCTCTGTGGATGGCAGGGGTGCGGGTAAGGAACCGACACACACCACTCGTTGTTTCTTTACCTTTTACTGGTGGAATTGCAGGTAAACATCCAGGGCACTGCTGGGTGTTCAGGATGCACTTCTGGGTCTCCACAGTGAGTGGGTATAAGGCCTCCTTGTCTCTTTTCCCGTGTGTGTGAAGCTCCTGCCCTGTCTGAAACTTGGCTGGCCTCCTCTGCTCTCTTACCACCTGTGCTGTCGTCAGGAAACCCTTGATGGACTACCGCTATTCCTCTCTCCGCGGTGCTTGGCTCCCTGGTTGGTGACTGCACAGATGCCCGGGAGACTGAAGTCTTCATGGTAGACCAGTATTCTCTACTGGACCAGGTGCACTCCAGTAGACTCGGACTCCGGTGTCCAGGGTGCAGTCTGGGATGAACCTAAAATGGCTCCTCGGTCCCACTTTGCGCTCTCTTCTCTCCTCGCCTTCCGACCCCACTTTTGGGCCCTGCAGGACTACTTCAGTTCAGGGTCACTGGCTCGGGCCTAACGCAGCACCGACCACCAGAACATCTTCACAGCTCTTGTAGCGTCTGAACACTCTAAGTAACTCCGCCCATAGCAACAGTATTCATAGGAGATCTTGCCTAAGGGCAGCAAGTTGGGCTCCCCCTACTGTTCTGGGGTGGAAGGTGTTGTTTGTGTCTGTGTACCCACTATGGACACCCATTCATGCTGTAGGTAAGTCTGTGGTTACCTGTGTGAGCAGGGGCCACATTCCTCCCTAGGTAAGGTCAGTACTCCTGGACTGAGAAACATTTTTGGGTTAACATATACATATAATAACTGGTAACATATTTACAGAGTCTCAAAAGCCAAAAATGCACAAAAACCACTGAAAAATGGCAAAAACAGGTACAGTCCATACGGTGCTAGTCCATCCACCGCAGGCTGGAAAAAGTAAGTTAGTTGTCACAACCAGTCCTGTGACTACGGTCCTTTTAAGGTTGTAAAACAAGGGGAAAAGTTATTTTGAAGAGTCTTTACAGTACAGTTTCTGTAAACTCCGGGTAAAAAGGGGTAAAATTTTTCAAAAGTTCAATAAAGTCCTTACAGGCAAAGTCTCTGTAGGCTTAAAAGTTTAGAATACACAACAACATTTACTATGGGTTCCTCGGCGTAGGAGTCCTATGTACTGCAGGGGCCTCTACCGGTCATAAGCGCTGTAGACCTCCTGGCCCTGGGGTCACCTATTGGCCAAGATTTTGCTCTCCCTAGACAGCTACTTATGCCAACTCCACTCACCCTAAATTGATGTAGTGTACCTGGTGTGACCTGTTTTGGCCTACTCTTCACCCTTTGGTACACTACTATTTACATTTGCTTACATTTTTACAAGAGTTACTATTTACATGTTATTTTTCTTGGTTATCTCTTATTGTACCCAATCTCCATACCTGGATGGGAGTTGCCCACGTGTGCTAAGACTTGATTTACGCACGACAGGTGTGGCTATCTCAGGTGATGTGTCTGGAGAATGCAATGTGGGTAAGTCAGGTAAGTGTCTGCGTGGCCTTAGTCTCACTACAGGACTAGCAGGTGCACCGATTGCAGGATCCTCTTTGGTCTTCAATGCTTCTGGGCACTTTTTCAAATGATCCCGGGATACTGTATGTGTAGTTTTTCCTCCATTTTTACTGATGAGGCAATCTTTGGTGTTATTAAAGTTAGATTCCAAAACAGTGTAGGGTTCTCTTTTCCATTGATCATCTAATTTATGTCTTTTCTGTTTTCTTTTTATGACGCTACTTTCAGGTAGTATTGGTTCTGCTGGAGCATTTTTGTTGAAGCTTTTTTCTTGTCATCGTCTGGATTTTCTAGACTGTCTTCAACGCAAGCTTGGACTTGTCTATACTGTTCTAGACGGTTGGTGTTCCAGTCAGAGTTAGAAGTATCTGCTTTGGATTCAACGAATCCTAATTCCAAATCTATGGGTAGTCTTCCTGTACACGCTCTCATGAGATAGGCGGGTGTACAGTTTGTAGAGCTCACTGGGATGTGATTGTACATGTCTACAGTGGCGTAACTTCACGCCCAAGGGCCCCGATGCAAAAGCTCCAACAGGGCCCCCAAGTATTGCAAATCTTTAATAGTAGTAGTCTTTTTCTAAAAGCCAAAGAGACTTCTGGGCCCCTCTAGACTGCAGGGCCCGGGTGCGATCGCAACCCCTGCACCTGTTGTAGTTACGCCCCTGCATGTCTACCAGATCAGGCAGTTTTTATGGCCATTGGTTTCTTTCTTCAAGAGGTAGTATCTTGAGCATGTCTATTATGATGTTGTTCATCTTCTCACATAACCCATTGGCTTGAGGATGATATGGTGTAGTTTTTATCTTCTTACAACCATAAAAATGACAAAACTCTTGGAAGATTTCGGCTTCAAATGCTGAACCTGTATCCGTTAAGACTTGTTCTGGGTAGCCTAGTGGCCTACAGAAGACATTTTGGAAGGTCTTTGCGGCTGTTGCAGCTGTGAGATCTTTTACGGGTGAGACCATCAGGAATCCGGAGTAGTGGTCCACTATTGTCAAAGCATAAGTGTAGCCTGTCCTGCTTGTAGTCAATTTCACATGGTTCAAGACTACAATTTGGAGTGGTTGCATTGTTACAATGGATTGGAGTGGTGCTCTTTGACTCTGCTGGTCCTTTCTGCGTAGGTTACATAGTCCACAGTCTTTACCACATCTTTCTATGGATCCTCTCATGCCAACCCAGTAGAATCTGTCTTTGAGCAACATCTCCAGATTTTTCCACCCAAAGTGTCCAGTTTGGTTGTGGTAGGCATTTAGTACCATTTGGATGTCTGTTCGGGGTACTACAATTTACCAGACCATTTCATGGGTTCTGGGGTTGATATATCTTCTACAGAGCTTTTCCTGGTAAATGAATGTAAATGTAAATGTTTAGCTACTGGTGGAGGATTTGAAGGTAGTTTGAGGACTCCCGAGTTATCAGTCCTTTTACTAAACTGATAGCCGGGTCACTATCTTGAGATTCCTTCCAACCAAAGTGTGGTAACGGGTTCACTACTTTCTCAGGAAGTTCTGTGTGAATTTGCTGACACTGAGATGTCCTCAACTGATGGAAGGCGGGTAGCTCTAGCTCTTCCAGCTCATCCTCGTCTGCTCCCATATCTGCAAAGTGAGGCATCCTGGATAAGACATCTGCATTGCCGTTGTTATGAAAATCCCGGTATTTGATGGTAAACTGGTAATTGGATAATCTGGCCATCCATCTCTGTTCCATGGCACCCAATTTTGCAGTTTCCAGGTGGGTCAAGGGATTATTATCCGTGAAAGCAGTAAATTTGTTAGATGCCAGGTAATGTTTAAATCTTTCTGTGATGGCCCAGACCAAGGCCAGGAACTCCAACTTGAACGAGGGTTCCTTTCGGTAGGGCGAGCTTCCTACTAGCATAGGCAATCACTCTTTCTTTGCCTTCTGTCTTCTGGGAGAGTACAGCTCCTAACCCCACGTTACTGGCATTGGTGTACAACAGGAATGGTAAGTTGTAGTCGGGGTAAGCCAGGATCACTTCACCTGTCAGGGCTTCTTTCATCTTCTGGAACGACTCTTCCTGTTCCTTTGTAAAAAAAGAATGCGCATATAGGGTCTTATCTTAATTAGACACTGTTTGCTTACAATGTGGAATTGCTCACCTTGTTCAGTTGTGAAACCCACAACTGGTAGAAAAGTGTTAAAGCAGCTGCCGCAGGGACTGCACTACCACAGGTAACCGTGGTCGCAATGCAAATTTTCTTGGACAAAGTGCCTCACTGTCCGAGCTGCTGCTCCAGGACCGAAGGAACCAAGACACAGGAATGCCTGGATCTACTTATGTTTTTATTATCCGACGCGTTTCAGAGCCACATAACGAGCTCCTTCCTAAAACGCGTCGGATAATAAAAACATAAGTAGATACAGGCATCCCTGTGTCTTGGTTCCTTCGGGCCTGGAGCAGCAGCGCGGACAGTGAAGCACTTCGTCCAAGAAAATCTTCCTGTTCCTTGCCCCGCTCCAAGGGAGGATCTCTCGACTTGCCTTTCTTGAGTTGGCCTACTAGAAGGTTTTGCAGGGGAGCAGCCTTCTTCGTGTACTCCTTGATGAATCTCCGGTAGTATCCCACCAATTCCAAGGAACTGACGTACTTCCTTGAGGGTCCTCTGGTTTTGGCTATTCCCTGAAGACAGTGACCTTGTCTGGATCTGGGGCCACTCCTTCGGAACTGGCTATGTGTCCCAGGTACTGAACCTTCGGCTTTAACAGGTGGCATTTGGAATGGTTTTAGCTTCATTCCGTATTTGGATAAGTTTTCAAATACCACTGCTAGATGGGTTAGGTGTTCTTCATAGGATTTTGAATACACTATGACGTCATCTAGATAAAGCAGTACGTTTCAAAGTTCTTATGCCCCAGGCAACACTCCATCAGCCTCTGAAACTTCTGGGTGCATTACATAGTCCGAAGGGCCATCTTTGGGCGTGGTAAATGTCATCTTCTCACTGCTTCTTCTGCAACGGAGACCTGCCAATACCCACGAGTGAGATCTAGGGTTTGAAAAGTAATTAGCCGACTTCAATGCAGCTAGTGATTCTTCAATGCGAGGCAACGGGTAAGCATCTTTGTGTGTTATGTGATTTATTTGCTTGTAATCTACACACATTCTCATGCTGCCATCCTTCTTTCTGACTAGGACTAGTGGAGCTGCCCAGGAACTACAACTATCTCTTATGACCACTATGTCCTTCATGTCCTGTAACAGCTCTTTGACTTTCTGATGGAATAGGCCTGTATCACTCTTTGATTGGTGGATGTGTACCTGTGGGATATGATGGTGTACCCCTTTGATCCTCCAAAGTCAAGTGGATGCTTACTAAATACTTCTTCAAATTCTTGGACTACCCGGTAGACACCTTGCTTTTTAAGCATGGGAGTGGAACCAGTTCCTACATGGAGCTGTTGACACCAGTTCCCTAGCTGCCCCTTGGCGTTGTTACCCTCTACCTCTTTGGGTAAGGGTCCCACTGCTTGTATCTCCTTGTTATGCACAGTGTACAGCTTAACAATGGTGGAATACCTGGGTAGTTTGACCTCTTCACTGCCACAATTTAAGATGCAAACTGGCTCTCTTCCCTTGTGTACATCGACTACCATCCTGGCTGTCAAGAGTGTAGGCCTGTGCTCTGAGCTGATGGGCTCCACTACCGCCTGATAGTCCTGCCCTCTTAGACCTATAGCTGCTCAATACCAAATCATCATTTCACTCATTGGAGGTATTACAATAGGAAGCAGGTCTGTTACCCGAACAGTACCAATTTCACCACCTGTAAGTTTTACCTGTTGCTGGTGCAGGAGTGCTCTTATTTCTCTCTGAAGAACCTTCTTCTGCCCATGGTTTGGCAGTGTCTGCAATCTGTTGAAGCAAGAACAACACTTCACCCATGCAAATGCTAACAACATTTGTACCAAGAATTATGTAAGGATCTCGGTTATTGGGATTTTCTGCTACCACAATAATACCCTGGTCTTGTAATTCCACCCTCCCCACCTTTATGGGTACTTCTCTAACTCCCACTATAGTAAGTGATTCACCATTAGAGGCATAAATATTGAGGTTCACATCGGGTGGCTTAAGTTTATTACATGACCAGAATTTCTTATAAAAGATATCAGGGTTAGTGGTCACTTGTGACCTGGTGTCCAGTAAAGCAGATGTCGAGATGCAATCTAGTATGATAGACAGGAATGGTCACTGTCCGATGTAGGTATCATACCAGTCGGCTGGCCCCTGTCGAGCTACTCCTGAGGTTCGGCCTTGGCCCCCAGAGTCTGCTCGTTTAAAGGACAGTATTGTGCGATATGGCCGATCTTGTTGCAGCGTCGACAGATGGGTTGTCCTGTGGAGCTGTAACGATCGGTTGTCTGTCCTCTGGGCGACGTGATCTTCCTTCCTCTCATCCACGGGACGTCCTCCGGGTGTCAGCAAGCTGGATTAGAGGTCGGGTTTAGTCTGTGGCTTTGGCCCCTGTTGCAGCTGTAGGGCTAAGCTCTTGCCCAGCTGGCGCACCTCCAAGCACAAAGAGTCAATTCTGTCGGAGTTAGTAGACTGAATACGGCTTTCAGCTGCAGGCACGGTACTGGTGTTGTTGTAGCCACTTGCACACCACCGCCGGATAGCAGCCTCAGGAGTCTCCCCTGGCTGTAACCCCTTTATGGTCATGTCCTTTAAAGTATTGAAATCAGCGGCTGGATGGCTTAGGGACCACCAGCACAGGTTTTGTTGTCCTCTGGTGATAGTAGCCCCCGGGTAAACTGCTCAGTCAATAGTTTATTCTCATCGGGGACACTAGCCGGGTGACTTGCTTCAGGCTCGTAGCGCCTCCTGTAAGCGCCAGGTGTAGTTCCGATATCATTCCCCGGCTTTTGATAACATTGATAGAAGCGCATTCTTATGTCAGCCTCATTACAGTCCTCAAATGCAACTTTTAGTTTATCGAAGATAACAGCTATTGATCCCCGTTCAGCGGTGGATCAGGATTCAGCCTCTCTTTCCCTGCAACGGTTAACTGTCCCAATACAACAGACGTGCGCTGCTGGCCAGTCATGGCATACATGTGCAACACGCTGCAGATCTTTATTTTGAAGGTGGACAAGGTATCAGGGTGGCCGTCATACTGGGGTAACCACTTAGCACCCGGGATATACGGTAGCGAGATCGGCATGATCGGGGCTACTGTGCCCAGTGGGTCCGTGGCTCTACCGGTTGCAGCCATGGCCGCTTCGGGGTGATTCTCGGGGTAAACAAATGTGCTGTCGTCGTCGCTGGACGAGGCAGACATTTTCGGGGCCCACCTAGTGAATCACGACCAGACTTTAAACAGTTAAACAGTTTCGAATCCCATAGGCAGGGAGTTAAGCGTTTGGGAATTTCCAGATTAGGCCGCTGCGCTTCGGAAGTATTTTGCAGAGCAAGGGGCGAGGTTTGGTTTTCGCACTCTGCAAGCCATTACGCCCCCTTTCTTTCCACTCCTGCGTCACAGTAATTGCGGCTCCGTTTAACATTACAACTTACAGTCTTAAACACGGCACACAGTACCCGGTAGCACCGGGCACGGGATCCTGCTCGTGACGACAGAACTTGACTCGCCCAGGGTTATACGAGGACTCGGTATCTGGGCCCTGCAGTGGTTGGGATGTCACTGGTGGCTTGCCCAGATCCGTGGCCCTGGTGGTCAACAAAAAAGGGTAGTTTGAAATGGGAATAAAGTATACAGTTCACGTGACACCACCTGTGGTATCTGGTGACTGCACCAGTGATGCACGGGGCCTCCAGGGATGATGGATGGGCAGCTAGGTGTTGAAGCTCCCCACAGGTGGAGCTGGATCCCTGGGGAGTTTGGTGATTATGATGATGGGGGATGGAGCAGGGATTTGGCTGGGCTGTTGGATAACGGGACAGTCTCTGTGGATGGCAGGGCGCAAGTAAGGAACCGACATATACACCACTGGTTGTTTCTTTACCTTTTACTGGTGGTATTGCAGGTAAACATCAAGGGCCCTGCCGGGTAATCAGGATGCACTTCTGGGTCTCCACAGTGAGTGGGTATAAGGCCTCCTTTTCTCTTTTCCCGTGTGTGTGAAGACCCTGCCCCATGTGAAACTTGGCTGGCCTCCTCTGCTCTCTTACCACCTGTGCTGTTGTCGGGAAACCCTTGATGGACTACCGCTATTCCTCTTTCCGCGGTACCTGGCTCCTTGGTTGGTGACTGTACAAATGCCCGGGAGACTGAAGTCTCTATGGTAGACCGGCATTCTCTACTGGGCCAGGTGCTCTCCAGTAGACTCGGACTGCAGTGTCCGAGGTGCTGTCCGGGTTGAACCTAACGATGGCTCTGGGTCCCCATTTTGCTCTCTCTTCTCTCCTCGCCTTCTGACCCAACTCTTGGGCCCTGCAGGACTACTTCAAAGGCTGTTCAGGGTCACTGGCTCGGGCCTAATGTGGCACCGACCACCAGAACATCTTCAAAACTCTTGTGGCGTCTGTACACTTTAACTAACTCCGCCCCCAGCACCAGTATTTATAGAGGAGCTTGCCTAAGGGCAGCAAGTTGGCTCCCCCTACTGTGCTGGGGTGGAAGGTGTTGTTTGTGTCTGTGTACCCCAGTGGTGTACCAACTGTTTGTGGCGCCCGGGGCGGTCAAGACATTTGCCGCCCTTTTGGTTGTCGATAATCCATAAGTATACATAGTATACACTGTCTGCCCCTATATACAATAAAAGAAAGGAGGGGGAACAAGAGGCGCAATAGTGCCCTATCACTAGTGACACTAAATATCAAGGTGGTGTGTAAGAATTTCACTCACCTATGCCAGTTGTGAGACCCACAACTGGTTTGAAGGCATATGGTAATAATGTACTGATGGCTGCTGCTGGACTTCCACCGACCACTCATTCGTGGAGACACATCAAGATGTTGGGAAAAGGGTGTGTAACAGTCCGCGCTGCCAGGTCCACCTCTACTCCAAAGAACACACATGTAGGTGATGTTCAAACAGTTTTCCTTTATTTTCTCTGACGCATACTTCCCCTTGATGACGCAGACTCGGGAAGCCTGTCCCGCACACCAGAGGGTGCTCCCCCCTCTGGTGTGCGGGACAGGCTTCCCGAGTCTGCGTCATCAAGGGAAGTACGCGTCGGAGAAAATAAAGGAAAACTGTTTGAACATCACCTACATGTGTGTTCTTTGGAGTAGAGGTGGACCTGGCAGCGCGGACTGTTACACACCCTTTTCCCAACATCTTGATGTGCCCCTATATACAAGAATATAACTACAATACTAAAACACAAAGAGAAGGGGTGCAATTGGTGGGTAAGTATTGGACCAAATGGCCACTCACCTATTGGGGTTGTCACTGTGCACCGCCACCTCTGCACAACCCCAGTGTATGGAACAACCAGGACTCAAGGAGCAAGTTTCGCCGCCGTGCTATGGAGTTCATAGTGTAATATAAGCGCGAAAAAACTTTATTCTTAATATTATGTCACAATACCGGGATCTGAGGATCTTCTATTTCGATATCGGGGCTCTCTGATGCCATGTTGCTGTCTGTCTTGCTGTCTTCCTCTTTTGACACTGCAGTGTGGTGGACAAAAGAGCATTAACTGGTTAATAACAAGAAGTATGGAGTGTACTAACTGAGCCATAAATCCTCCCCATACCAGTAGGATTACTATATGAATTTTAGTATTAGGATAAGGACACACTGGGGTGAAACTCTGATTAGTGCAATGTGTGATTTTCTGGCATTGCAATCAATCTCTGAGAGCAGATTGGCGAGTGTTGGACGCTTTTTTCTCATCCAGATTCAGGATGAGAAAAAAGTTGCAACATGCTGCGACAGTCTGCGATTCCTGCGTGAGACTCACCAATGCAAGTCTATGGGTCCGACAAAATCACAGACAGCACACAAACCATCCGAGAGGCATCAGTTTTTTTCACGGATACATTCTCATTCTGCAGCTGAGAACACTGTAAATGTTCCTGTAAATGATTATACAGTAATAGCTGCTGAGAAAAAAAACGGATTATTGCACATGGATGTGATCTGAAAATCCGAGAAAAATGTCGGACACTTGCACAGCAGTTGCCAAACGGACTAAAAAACAGATGTCACTCATCCGACTCTCCTGGATGAGATACAAACCAATTTTAAGGTGGCAGGAGACAGTGTAGCACCATTTCCTCAGCTCCATGCTGTGCACAGACAGTATACGGTACACTACTACAGCACAGAGCTGAGGACATCCCAGAAGAGGCACAATAACCACAGACAGGCGGCGGGAGAACATTGAGCCTGTCCAGGAGAGGTACAACTCCAAGCACCCAACACACTGCCCATAAACCATACAGTAACGCCCGAACAGGCAGGAGAACTACAACTCCCAGCATGCCACACCCTGCCAACACAGGAAGGTGGAGGCTGCCGCATGGAGGCAGAGACACCTGGTACAACCGCCATTATCACCACACACTGCCCCACTCCTCCTGCACCCCCGTCCTCCTCTCCTCTGTCCCTCCTGCTGCCCCCCTGTCCTCTTCTCCTCTGTCCTCCTGTTCCTGTCGTTCTGCCCCCCTGTCCTCTTCTCCTGTCCCCCTGTTCCTGTCCTTCTGCCCCCCGTCTTCTTCTCCTGTCCTTCTGCGTCCGTCCTCTTCTTCTCTGCCCCCTGTCCTCTTCTCCTGTCCCCCTGTTCCTGTCCTTCTGCCCCCATCCTCTTCTCCTCTGTCCCCCTGTTCCTGTCCTTCTGCCCCCGTCCTCTTCTCCTCTGTCCTCCTGTTCCTGTTCTTCTGCCCCCTGTCCTCTTCTCCTGTCCCCCTGTTCCTGTCCTTCAGCCCCCGTCCTCTTCTCCTCTGCCCCCCTGTTCCTGTCCTTCTGCCCCCCTGTCCTCTTCTCTGTGCCCCTGTTCCTGTCCTTCTGCCCCTGTCCTCTTCCTTTCTGTCCCCCTGTTCCTGTCCTTCTGCCCCCCTGTCCTCTTCTCCTGTCCCCCTGTTCCTGTCCTTCTGCCCCCCTGTCCTCTTCTCCTGTCCCCCTGTTCCTGTCCTTATGCCCCCATGTCCTCTTCTTCTCTGTATGCTGTATATAGCATATGGCCCATATCCCATATGCTATATACAGCATTCATCTACATGGAGCCACTTAGGGTACCTTAGGGACAGGGAGTCAGGACTCTCACTGGTTAAATTCAATGAATATCAGCTTGCGGCCTCCCTCCAGGATCCAGAACGGCCGGAAGTGAAGTGCGGGCCTTACTGTGCTGCTGTGCGGGCAGTGACGTCACCGCGCAGGTCCTATCATCAGTGAATCCACGGTCGGTCTGACAGCTCCTGCAGTGGCGTGGCTGCGCCTCTGCTTCTCCCACGGAGGGAGAGGAATTGCCGCGCCACCCCCACACAAGTGCCGCCTGGGCGGACTGCCCCCCCCCCCGCCCCCCACACGCTACGCCACTGGTGTACCCACTGTAGAAACCCATCCGTGCTGTAGGTAAGTCTGTGGTTACCCGTGTGAGCAGGGTGCCACATTTACACTCAGCTTTATATATTAGATATAGTGGAAAAACAAAAACAAAATTACAAGTAGGATTAAATTGGAAAAATTGCAATTCCTCTATTTTTCTTTGGGTCCATTTTTATGGCATGTGTTGTGCAGTAAAAATAACCCAGTGTCATGTTTATTTAGGTCACTACCTCTATAGTAATACCCTGCTTTTTTATATTTTATTTATTAAAAAATCTGAACTTTATAAACCTATTTTCCAAGACATTACATTTTTCATTTTATCATCAGTAGAAATGTATGAGAACTTGATTGTTGCATTTGAACCTGTAGTTTTTACTGTTAGCATTTTGGGATACTTTTTTTACCATTTTTGGGGGATGCGCAATGTTTACAAAAACACAAATCCGGAGTTTCTATTTTATTTTTTTCAATATTTAATGCACTTGTTGATTAATTTTTTTGCTTTCATACATCTGACTTTTATAGAAATAGTGATCATTTTTTTTAAATTTCTTTATTTTTGAATTGGTAAATAAAGGGTTATTCAAACTTTTGGTTTTAGTTTTTTTTTTTTTTTATTAATTCATTTTCACTTATTTTTCAGTTCTCCCCGTTGGACTTGAAGCTGCAGTTATTTGATCACTGATACTATAGACTGCAATTCTTATAATATGCCAGTGCTACCTTGAGGTAACCAATCATGATCACATCAGCATTTTGGAGAAGGATCACAGCAGCATCTAAATTATTAAACAGCATCTATTGTCACCATTTCTAGTTGCTGCTTTTAGAGGCATGTGCTGTCATGCTGTGACTACCAGGGTTTCTCCAGACACCATGGAAACCCCAATGAGTGCCACCACAAACAAGGGAACATCAGGGACACAATAACAACTGTGGGCCCTGTCATTAGGGAGCGGGAGGTTGGACACCTCCTACACTCACCTGAGGCTGTACCCTAAGCACCCAAATGTCCCTATAGGGGTTCTTTCACCACGTCAACAAGCAGCATACCTAGTCCCTCACTAGCCCAGAGCTCACCCTCACTTATTAGATCAGGTGCTTGCGAGAGAACTAATCTCACCTCTGTACTACTAGAACAGGGGGATAACAAAAAGGATATGCAACAAGCTTCACCAGGACTGAAGCCTACAATGCTTCTACCTCAGTGGTTAGTTAGGGAATATGGATTCTCTATCACCTCGCCATTTGGCAGAATATGGGAATATTTAAAGGTGATGGTTGTGGTCAGCAGCTAGAAGCACATGAGAAGTAGTATTAGAAGCTGCTCGTAGGGAAACTGACATTAACCCTTGAAGTACCAGAATAAAAAAAAAATACATTTAGGCTATGTGCACATCAGTCGGTTCTGCATTTCTGCAGACCGACCGGGAACCGGAGGACACTGGCAGAAACTGAGTTTTCTGTGCTCAGCAGTGTCCCTCGTTTTTTGCTCGTTTTTTGCTCGTTTTTTGCTCGTTTTCCGCCCGGTTTTACAGCGTTTTGTCGGCGGTTTTTCTGAGCGGTTTTAAAACTGAGTTTTTAGTGCACTTGTTCAGCTGAAACCGGTGGAAAAACGGAGGAAAGAAGTCACTTGCTCTATTTTTGGAAACCGGTGAAAAAACTCAGTTTTGACTGAAAACGACCAGAAGAAAAACGTTGTAATGTAGACAGAGTTTTCTAAAATCCATTGACTAGCATGTTAATCCAACCGGAGGGTAGAATTAACATAAATTAACATAAAACTGAGCGGAAAACGCCGACGGAAAACGTCCAAAAGCAGCCCACAAAACGACTGATGTGCACATACCCTTAATATCCAGGGTCTCATAGTCAAGAAGAGACTCTGGTCTCAAACCTGTCACTAGTTTCCTAATGATGGGACACTTTCGTGACAGGTTCCAGCTGGTCAATACCACCAACTCCGGGGCTCACCACACACACAAACACACACACACACACACACACAGAAACACACACACACACACAGAAACACACACACACACTAAAAATATTTTCTACAAACTACAAAGTTTAGTTGAGTTTTTTTGTATTGTTTTTGTGGAATTCTATTACGCCATGCTGTATCTAAGGGTCTATTGTGGGGAGACACTTTTTCCCCACCAGCTGGACCTCCACTATACCATCAACCCAAGATCCACACCTAGAAGACTTCGTTGCCTATACTTTACAGTATATAGGTCGTACTGGTAATGATGACTTGCATATAATGTATATCATTTTTAAGTAAATTATTTTTTTTTGTGGGGGGTGAGGAAACCCCTTTGGAATAAATACAAGGTGAAAAATTGCTGATTCATTTCTAAGATTTGTTTTTATTGCCATAATACTCCAGTCATCAATCTGGATGACCCAGATATATGCAGTGACTTGAAATAACCAATTCATTCATCTAAGTCAACTATCATCTTATTAGCTCCAAAGCAATCTTTTTTTTCCAAAAATCATCTCTCCGTGACAAACTTTCCCCAAAGTCTGTTAGAATCAATGCTGCGAAACTCCAAATTTATCATCTTTTTAGCTTTTACTTATTTTGATTCATTCATGAAAGTTTCAGATATCATTAATTAGATTCTGTGAAATGAGTCGGTGTAAAGAGAATGAAGATTCCCAATACTATCAGTGTTAATTATTTGAAGCAAGCTGTCATTTATGTTTTTTAAAGTGGATATTTTTTTCTCGCAGTCAAGAACATTGCTTAGTGCAGAATTAATTAATCATTATAAAAAGAAAACTTGCAGTCTCAGCTTTTGAACTCGGTCTAGTTTATAGTGGCAAGGTTGAAGGAGTCGATAGGTTGCCATAGGGGATCATTTGAGCCCCTTGACATAAGAGCAATTAAATTTATTTCGTCAGTCCATGTGGAAATTTTGGCCTTTGAAGGAAGATTGGTGTGTTTGTCAAAATTACATATTTACAGAAATTGTCTGAAATCAATGCGGTCTGTATCTGAATGAAATGTAGGCAAATGTTACTGGTGAAACAATGAGCTGCATAATAAAATATTAATAAAATCTTCAGAAATATCATTATCGTAAATTCAATTTACGTTTATAAAGACAAACCTTACAAGGGATTCTCAGATGTGGTATAATATATTCAACATCTGTATTACAGCTGCAAAGCCATACCAGCCTACATTTCAATACAATTATTTATATCTTTTATTATTCAAAAAATGTGACAACAAACAACAAGTATTAAAAACAATTAAAACCAAGTAGGTCCTAGAACCCAGGTTACAGAATTTGACATCCATACAATTATTTTCTTATAGTAAGCAGAGGAACTGGATGGGGTGGTTGCCAATACAATTATATACAATCTTTCATTTAGCTGTATTCCTTACAATGAATTAATTTAGTATGGCGCTAATCTCCAAGAATAACCATATAATAAGATCAATCATTGGGGATCTACAGCCCCTATGATTAACTACAAGGGGTGAAAGGAACCTGAGGAAACTGCCATCAGCAGAGGAACGCGTGGGGCCTCCGGACACCAAGGTTGCAGCCAGGACTGGTATGATTATGATGATGGTTGTGGTGTGGTATGCTTTTGAATAGGCCTCCTTTCACCCCTTGAAGCATATAATGGCCATATGATATTTTTATATGAATTGCTATCACATAAGTGTAGAAGAGATGGTCTTGCATGCCGCTGACCCTTAGCAATAATAAAGGTTTGCTCTCCTAAAAAAAAATTTTAAAAAATAATTAGAAAATAAATATCACAAAAAAAATTAAATATATATATATATATAGAGAGAGAGAGAGAGAGAGAGCTCTTTTAAATTGATGTATTACGACATTGAAAGGTTCCTGGACTTCACAGCTGCTGCTACATATGGCAGTGTTTCAAAAATTCACACTCTACATGTGTCAAAAACACCTGCAAACTCCGGGTAGCTTAACAAAAATAATTTAAATCTACAAAAATTCTATCATTTGACCCGATGACAGGGAACACTCTTAACCATAAGGTTAGGTGTTGTTCCTTCCCAGCTGGTTTTCCGGCAAGCATTTTGATCCCAAAAAATCAGTGCAATCTTTAGGGCCATTTTAAATTTCAAACTTTTTCCTTTTTTTCCTGAAGAAAGTCGCGTTCGGCGATTTTTTGGTAAGTTGTTTGGGTTTCCTATCGCAAACTAAATCTGCAATGTTTGTGCCAAATTTGAAATTGCCAAACATGTACTGGGAAAGTTGACTCCTCTCTAGTCTTGGTCAATAATTGAGAACAACATCTAAATGGTTAAATAGCAGTGATCAGATATATCCAATTGCTGCTGTTATACAGAGGACATTGGTTGGAAGCTCTCAACATACAAGCAAACTTTCTTTGTGGATGAACATGTATGTCCATTTACGTTAAGGTGCTAAAGTGGTTATCAATGTATTTAATGTCATTATATTGACTTCAGAATAGGCCAACAATATGTGAGCAGTGAATTTTTAGTTCTTGTCAACCCCACATACTGTATACTGTACAAACCAAAAATTTTAGAAGTAACTGTGTCTGATATAGCAGACCGGTTTCTTTGTTTTGAATAGGATAAAACTGCATTATCACTTGGTAACAGGGGCGGGCTGGTGCCTCTCATTCCGGGAGGCAGTGTGCCCCTGCCAGCCCTAAGTGAGGAGTGGGGGGTGGGGTTTGGGGGTGCTATCGGAGAACTTGAGGAGCGGGGAGTGGGGGTTGCGAGTATCAGTACTCATTTACCTCGCTGTCCATTGCTTTGCCTGCTATTCTGCCGGCAGCTGGGGCCACAAGGTAAGCCCGGCTGGCCCATTTCAGTGGGGGGGGGTGGCCCTAGATGAGGGAAATACCATCAGCCTGGGGGCACTTGCCCCCCTGCCACCTTGGCCAGTCTGCCTCTGCTTGGTAACACACTTACACACAAACAAACTTGGTAACTAAAAATTTGTCTTTTTGCTATTTGGGACAGTGTATAAATATTAAAGGGGACATAACATTTACAGGAGCTTCAAGACCTCTTCAGAAAGCTTAAGGGCAGGTCTGCCGAGAGTTGGAACGCTATCCTAAGGAGACGCAGTTTTGGCTTGCTATGGGTCTCAAGGTACAGATCCAAGCACCACTGCCCCCAGTGCCTGAACCCCTTCAAAGCTGTTCATAATACTGTTGTCTTCTGACCTCCTCAAACAACAGGATCTTGGCTTGACTACGAATTCCGCACACCCAATATCTATCTATAGAAAAGCTAAGCTTCAACATTGGTGAAAGTGTTAACAAAACAACTATTGCTAATCTTTCACCTTGGTTGCCAAACATCAGTCCATGAAAATCTGTAAGGCCATCATTCATCATTAAACTACAATTTAAATACCTTGCCTGAATTGCTTGTTATGCCTAGTGAGAACATATTAATTGTTCTTTAATGGTGGGTTATTTTCTTTAACAAAATCACTTGTCTCCATTCTGCTGAGAAACACAGTCTTCATGTAGTTCTTGGATCTCAGAGGAATTTTTCTTAATAAATATTGCGGGGAATTGGGCAGTATCAACATTTTGTACCATCTGTAGGAATAAGGAAGATATGGAACAATGCACATACAATAATTAACAGATGGACGCTATATATATACCGTACTGTGCAAAAGTTTTAGGCAGGTCTGGAGAAAATGCTGCAAAGTAAGAATGCTTTCAAAATAGAAGTGTTAATTGTTTATTTGTATCAAAATTTAAAGCAAATAAGCAAAAGTGAAATCAAAATCATATCCTTTTTTAGTGTAATCGATTGCCAATTAATCAAAGCATCATCTCTTCTAGGTACATTTTTGAAGGAATTTATTTGGGAGGTTGTTCCAGACATCATGCAGAACTAACCACAGATCTTCTGTTATTTTGGGATTGCACAAATCCTTTTGTCTCTTTCTGTAATTCTAGACAGACCGGGTTATGTTGGGATCAGGACTCTCTGGGGGACAAATGAGCACTTCCAGGACACGTTGTTCGTCTTTATGCTGAAGATAACACTCAGTGACATTGGCTGCATGTTTGTGGGGTTGTCCTGCTGCAGAGTAAATTTGAAGCCAATCAAGTATCTCGATCATATTGTATTTCTTGGAAAATATTTGTCTGTATTTCTCATACAGAGTAGAGAACACCATTAACTCCTTCGCCCAAAACCTGTTTTAACATTCCCGACCAGGGTAAATTTTACAGTTCTGACCAGCGTCACTTTTTGAGGTAATAACTCTGGAACGCTTCAGAAGATCCCAGTGATTCTGACATTTTTTCTTGTGACACATTGTACTTTATGTAAGTGGAAAATTTAGTTGCAGTGGAATAGTTTTTGCATTTATTTGTGAAAATTATGGACATTTTTCAAAACCAGAGAATTATATTACATAAAATATTTTTAAATAACATTTACCACAATGTCTACTTTACATTTCAAAACGTTTTTATTGAAATTTTTTTTCTCTTGGTAGGGGGTACAGAAGGGAAGAAGGTGAGGGAATAGCGTTAAATAAACAATACATTTGTAATACACAGGAAAACAATGATTGTAACTTCTGGGTATGAGATTATAATCTATGTATACAGATAAAAGAGTGGGATCTTTATGTGGGAGAGAAGTAAACATTTCTTGATGTCCATGAAATAGTATGTAGTTGTCCAGGAGTATAAGGGAAGGAGGGGGTGGGGAAGTAATACACTTAGGAGCACTCTAAGTGTAGGGCTAACTAGAATGTTCATATAGGATTGTGAAGATTTAATAAAGGCAAAGGGTATTAACTATGTACAGTCAGGTTAAAGAAGAAAAACAATAATAAAATAAAGTAAAATAAATAAAAATAAAAAAAAACTTGTAATGCCGGTTGGGAATTAGGTTGGGACATTCTGGTATGAAAACAAATGAGTAAATTAAGCAAAATGTAGGAGAGAGTATAAGCAATTATGCATACTGTAAGATGTAACGTTCCTAAGAATAGATAAGCACATATGGTTGATTCTGGGTTTGATATCCAATAGTATATGTGTGTGATGGGGAGTACAGAGTATTGTTCATTGTATTGGAGGGGCCTGGGTAATTAGGTTAGTAGGCTACATTTTTAGCCAGGGTCCCCATCTTTCAGAGTATTTCAGGAGTGAGTTATTCCGTAGAGCATGATTATATTCAAAAACACTGTGTGTCGAGATCCTTTCCACTACATCAGCAACAGTGGGTGGTTCTGGCGATCTCCAGCGTGAGGCTATAAGGATTTTGGCTGTTGAGATAATGTGTGAAATGATGAATCTCAGTTTCAACGGGAAGGTGTCAATTCCCAGAGATAGCAAGACTAATCTAGGGGAAAGTGTAATTTTTTGACCAGTAGTCTTCTGTGTTAAAAGAGTTATGGTAGACCAAAAATGTTTAAGTTTTGGGCAAGACCAGAAAATGTGAGATAAGGACCCAATTGCTTGGCAATCCCTCCAACATTCTATTGAATTTGAGGGGTCTATGGAGTGTAATCTGGCCGGTGTCCAATACCAGCGCGCTATGATTTTGTACATAGTCTCTTGGAGTGTGATGCAAGTGGTATTGGCATAGACGGTTTTCAGGGCAATAGAAAGATCTTTTGATTCTATTTGTATTTGAAGCTCATCTTCCCATGCAGCTATATACGATGGTTTTGATGGATCTAAGTCACCATTCAAGATTTTATAAAAATAGTTAGTTTTCCATCTTGTTTTTATATCAGGGACGTCGATAAGGTCCGATATATTTTGCGGGAGTGAGAGGGACAGCTTGTTTGCAGATAGGTAATTGTAGATTAACCTCCAAATGGTTCGATCATGCAGGGTGAGCAAATATTTGATTTGTAAAAGGTGAAAGGGGAGAAGGTCTCCATTTAAAAGTATATCTGTAATAAATTTTATCCCTTTGTTGGTCCAGTCAGATGAGTTAAGGTTTGGGATGATGTAATCAAGGATTTGTAAGGGGAGTTTATTCGGAATAGTTAAGCGGTAGTATTTTATTGATTTTTTCATAAATAGTTTCCATGTTAAGATTGTGGACCTTAAAGTGGGATGTTTGGGGAGAGAGATAGAGGTCGTAAGTAAGGAGGCAAATAATAATGAGTTTAGGTTTTTGTTGTTATTGAGGTCTTTTTCAATTGTTAACCACGAGTGGTTTGGATTTTCCAAGAACCATCCTTTGGAGAGAGAGAGAGTAGTTGCCTGTTGATAGTTGTGGAGGTTTGGAACCCCCAGACCCCCCCTTAGTTTGTGTTTCTCCAGTGATGTTTTAGCAATTCTGGGTTTTTTATCACCCCACACAAACCTCCACAGCTGGTTTTGTAATTTACTTAGCCAGAGTTTCGGAATGTGGAGCGAAATCGTTCTCACTGCATACAGAAATTTTGGCAAGAGGAGCATCTTAAATGCCACAATTCTCCCGTCCAGGAAAGCTCTATTTTAGAGAGATTGGAGTAGTCAGATTGGTAGGTTTTCATTAAGTTGGAAAGGTTAACATTGACAATTGAGGATAGTGGGTTACTTAGTTTAATACCTAGATAGTCTAAGTTACATGATGTCCAAGTGTAATCGAATTCTTTTTTCAAGTATTTCAGAAGGGTATTATCCATATTGAAGGTCAGAATTTGTGATTTGGCTCTATTTACCTTGTAAAGTGGCACACTGGCAAACTCATCAATAACTGAGGAAATATGTCTGAGGGATTTAAGAGGGTTAGAGATGGAAATGAGAATATCGTCTGCAAACAATGTTATTTTATGGTGTGAGTTGTTAAGTTGTATTCCTTTTATGTTTTGATTAATTCTAATCTGTTCAGCAAATGGCTCAATAAAAAGAGCAAATAATGTGGGAGAAAGGGGGCACCCTTGCCTGGTTCCATTCGACAAGTAGAATTTGTTAGATAGTGCATTGTTGGAGTAAACTTTAGCAGACGGAGAGGAATACATAGCTTTAATAGCATTCAGTATATTACCAGTAAATCCAAATTTGGTTAGGGTGGCGAACATAAATCTCCAGTGCACACGGTCGAAAGCCTTTTCGGCATCCAACGCCAGTAGTGCAGCTGGAGTCTTTGAATATTCTATCAAGTGAGTTAGATTTATGGCTTTCCTGGTGGCATCTGTGGTGTTGCGGCCGGTGATAAAACCTACTTGGTCTGTATGAATTAACTTGTCAATGATTTTTTGGATCCTGGTTGCTGTTGTTTTGGCCAATAGTTTAGTGTCGCTGTTGATAAGTGAAATGGGCCTATAGTTTTTAACGTCGTCGGGACTACCTTTACCTTTTGGTATTAGAATTATGGTGGCTTCTAACATTTCCTGGGGAAGATATGCGTCTGTGGCATATTGGTTAGCTAATTTAGTGATAAATGGGGATAAAATGTCGCCAAATGTTTTGTAAAATTCATTTTGAAACCCGTCTGGGCCCGGGGATTTTTCATTTTTTAAATTGTTAATTACATTTTGGATTTCTGAGATTGTGTAGGGCAAATTAAGCATATCTAGGTCCTGCTTGTTGAGGGTTGGGAGTTGTGATTTTTCTAAGTATTTAGCTATGTCTTGGTCTGAAGGGTTGGGGTTTAGTGGGTCCGAATTTAAATTATACAAATTTGTATAAAACTCTGCAAACGCGTTGGCGATGTCCTTAGGATGTTTACAGTCGTGACCCTTTGAATTTTTAACAGTAGTTATTCTGGATTTTAAGGAATATTGCTTGATTCTTGCAGCAAATAATCTAGTAGGTTTGTTGTCAGAGTGGTAGAACTTGGTTTTTGTTTTTTGTGTGAGGTTGTCATATTCAGAAGACAACAGTGATTTTAGCTTTACTCTTTGTTCTAAAATTTCGTCAAATAGTGATAGAGATGGGTCGTTAATTTGTAGGGATTCTAATTGGTGAATTTTATCAATGGTTTGCTGGGTGTTATTTCTGATAAGTTTCTTATGTCGGGCGTTTAACTGGATTAATTTACCTCTTAAAACCGCCTTGAAGGCCATCCACAGAGTATAAATAGAGGTGGTGTTTGTATTATTTTCAGTAAAGTAGTTTCCTATGGTCTCCTCTAATTCCTTTTTGTAAGAGGGATGATTGAAAAGGTAGGCATTGTTCTTCCACATGAAATCTTGGTGCTCTTTAGAGCCCAGGGAGACATCAAAAAGGATAGGGGCATGGTCAGACCAGGTTCTTTGACCTATTGAGATTTTTGTGTGCTTCGGGAGTGAGAAGATGTTTGTTAGGACAAGGTCAATTCTGGCAAAGGATCTGTGTGCCTTGGAGAAGTGCGTATATTCAATTGATGATGTGTTCAAACACCTGAAAACATCATAGAGATCATGTTTCAGTAGCCAGGGATCAAGGTTTTGCGATAGTATACGTGATTTATTTGAAGAATCTATGGCTCCATTAGGTACTAGGTTGAAGTCCCCGAAAAGGATCAGGTCCCCTTTTTTGTGTGTGGTAATGATTCTCATTATCTTGTTAAGAAAGGTAATCTGACCTGAGTTCGGAGCATAAATGTTGGCTAGGGTACATAATAAATTATTGAGTTTACATATAAGGATGATGTATCGTCCATTGGGGCACAATGTCTACTTTACATGAACATAATCTTTGATGAAACATGCTTTTTTTTGTTATGAAGTTAGAAGGATTAAATGATTATTAGCAATCTCTCATTTTTCCAGCAAACAACATTTTTAGGAACCACATCACGTTTGGAGTGACTATGAAGGATATGTGTGGCAGAAAATACCCTAAGGTGACACCATTTTAAAAACTGCACACCTCAGAGTACTCAAATCCACATTTAGTCAATTTATTTACCCATGAGATGCTTCACAGGAATTAAAGCAATGTGGAAGGAAAAATGAAAAGTTTACTTTTTTCCACAAAAATGTTGCCCCAAATGTTACATTTTCAAAAGGATAACAGGAGAAAATTGACCATACAATTTGTTGAGCAATTTCCCTGATCGTGTCGATATAAAGTGTATGCAAACCTCTGGTTTAAGCTGTACCTCCACCAAATGCTTACTTTAGTTACAAACGCTTTGCACAACGTCTTGCATAAATTTTGAAACTTAATTCATGCAAATAGGTTTTAGTTTATCAATATTTCTGAGATGAGTTGTTTGCAAATCCCTCTTCAGCTGAAGTCAGTTACATTAATTATTTAGGTGATTTTATTTTGTGCTTTATGCCATTGAACTCATGAACGGTTACTTATGACAATTTTCTGTAAAATGTAAAAAATTCACCTTGAATTCATTGTTCTCTCAGTAAATGTTTGAAACTCATCAGTGCCCAGATTAAACAGGCTCTCTAAAACATGATGCTCTTTTCACCGGCTTCACAGTCTTGTTCAGGTTTTAGTGTAGTGATCTTTTCCTCTAGACATAGCATTTTAAAAGTTCTATTTATGTCTTATTGGTCCATTGAACAATTTTCCAGAATCTCTGTGAAATATCCAAGTGTTCTCAGGCAAAATTGAGATAAGATTTGTTGACGTTTCATGATCACCATTATTGTTTAGTGTTTTTAGTAGTTGACACATGAACAGAGGTTCTTGCAGTTTGGTCGGTCTTCACTAGGACTTTTCCTGTTACCCTTAGTTTTTGCTGACATCTCTCTAGAATATCTAGTATGCTCTTGGATTAAATCAGTAATGTCTTTGAATACAGTAAAGTCTGCAGGACAGGGATGAGAGGGAAAAAGAAGGGGGGCGCAGATCTAAGTGCAGAATTTTGATTATATCAGACAGAAATAGGAAATCTCCTCACCTTTTTGGTGTCTTGTTGTACAGCATGTAACCCTGTGTTTGGGTAGTGGAGTAATCGTCTGGATCCTCTGGCCTGCAGCTCAAAACAGGTAAAATGAACCACCTTGCAGGAGATTCATCAAGGAGTGTAGAGACGGATTTCCAGTTTGTCAAGGAGCGCTTCCAGATGGTTCATTAATTACTCCGATTATTTCAAGGAAATTCCGATTTATTAAACATACAAACACAACGCGTTTCGGCTATACATAAAATTAGCCTTCATCAGGTAAAATCATTGATTGATTGATGGATGACTACTCAATGTGCTCAATAAAATTCTTGGCTTGTGCTACAATTTACGTGTTACTAATTTAGCTGAGAATCCAAATCCCATCAATGGTGGTCAGAAAGTTCCGATATTTGTATGATTAATGTTAAAGATGAAAGAATCTAGTAAAACTTGAGTTTGATTTGATTTGTGGCGAAACAATTCACACAAAATTTCAATACTGGAAAGCTTGCAATTGCTTCTAAAATATATGTGGGATAGAGGAGAGAGAGAAAGAACTCACTGACCATAAAACCTTACACTCTACAAGAGAGAGGGGACCATGCTGGCCATAAGAGCCAGCTTACACTTAACAGGGGAGAAAATGAGTCCCCCGCTGAACAAAACTCCTTACATGCTACGAGAGAGTGAGCACCCTGCTGACAATAAGAGCTTACACTCTACAGGAAAGAGAGAGAGGACCCTACTGACCATAAGAGCTTATGTAGAGCCCACTGGGACAGGGTGCTAGGTACCAGACCGGGTTGCTGCTGGGGATGTCACGGAGGTCCTGGTCCGGACCGTGTCCCGGGTTCTCACAAGTAAAAGGGGTATTTACAAGGATAAAGTTTGTCGTGATGCCACCCACAGTTTGTGGTCAGTAATGAGACCACCGCTGCAGCGCTTCTCTGCCAGGAGGATGAATGGATGGGCCCGCCGCGGGTTGGGCTGCTCCTGACAGGATAAAAGGTAATTTTAAACCGTTCAGGGTACTTGGAATCAAACACGGACACAGAGGCAGGGTTCACCGGGTTTACTTGTCAGCTCTTCCAAACCATTTACAGCAGTTCTTAGTACAGATCTTCAACTCAAGTTCCAGTTCAATTAACCCTGGGAACTCTCAAACCCTCTGCAGCCAGGTTGTCACTCTGAGACCCCTCACTCCTTCTAGTGTCCTTTCAGGCTGTTCTCTCACTTTAAGTGTTTCTCCGGGTTGTATGGCGGCAGCTCGGACCCTTTGAGCCCTCGTGGTTGCTGCTGTGCCTTTCACCCTTGTTGTGGGAACTCCAACTTGGAATTGGGGCTCCCCATCGGTGAATCTGGGGATACCGGGTAAATCTTTGGTCCCCTTCAGAACCGACACTCTGCTGTGTGCCTAGCCTGCAATAGCTCTCTCCTGCAAGGCACTACCAGGCTCCTTCTAACCCGTGTGACTCCAGTTCAATAGGGAAGACTACTCTCCCTGTAGTTGGTCGGTGCTGCCAAGTTCCTCGGACCCAGTACTGCTGGTCCGGTCTCTGTCCTCACACTCCCCTGGGATGCTGGCTATGGACGAGCTTTGACTCCATGGTTTCTCTGACTCTGTGGATTCTGCATCTCCATCTAGCCCAATCCCACCAGGATGTGTGTCTCTCTCTGTCTGTTCTTCTCTTTACTGGTCGGCACCCTAGGCCTACTAACTCCTTCCTCCTCTTCTTCCTCTACTTGTACCTTCTGTCACCTGACCTACATGCTTCCCACCCACTGTCATCTAAACCCACCACCCCTTTCCTGCCTAGAGTCCCGGGCTCTGGGTTGGGTGCTGCCTCCTAGTGGTGCGTGGGATGTCCGTGAGGGTGTTTAACGTATAAACTGTCTAAACTTCTAATTGGCTGCAGTTCCCTATGTGGCCACCCTGGTCGAAGGAGCGCCACACTTACAGTTTACATGAGAGATAGAGGACGCTGCTGACTATAAGAGCTTACAATCTACATGAGAAAGAGAGGACCCTTCTGACCAGAAGAGCTTACAATTTACATGATAGAGAGGACCCTGCTGACTCTTAGAGCTTACAATGTACATGAGAGATAAAGGTGCCTGCAGGCCATAAGAGCTTACACTTTACAGAACAAAGAGAGACTTCTCAGTGACTCCAGAGATAGAAAATTATTCTACTGCACAAACTTTGCTCTGCTGGTAATCACTGATCTGTGATAGCCTAGGTACTGGCAGCCACTGTACAAGGTAATATGTGATAGTTCCAGGGCATTATGGGCAGGCTTTGTGGCAACGCAAAATGATGTAAGCCTTCTCTCTGATTCTTCAGCAGTGTCAGCGGTGTGGGAAAACTTCTGCAAATTGAATATCAAAATAAAAAAATTGGCATGAAACTGCCAATTTCAGGAAATTTGACTCAAACTCGTTTCTCTACAAATCGATCTGCTCATCTCTAGTGAATACAAGGAAGAATGAGTAGAATGGGGTTTTGTCGCGCACTTAGTTGGCGCTGACATTGCTGGATGCTGCTGTGTTTGTTGTTTGTCTTTAAGAGCTGCATGGTTTATAGTTGTCAAGGTCTTTGCCTCCTGTGTTGTGCTCCAGACCTGCATTCACTATTATATTCAACTGCTGGTTGAGGGGTTAATGTGTGACTCACCTGGAATCCTCTCCCCCTGGCTTTAAATAGCCTTTCCTCTCCTCTGTCAGGTGCTGCTGATAGCTATTTGCTCTAGGTCTTGGTGCTGTGGTGATGCTTACTGCTGGACTAAGTCTTTCCTTGGGAGAAGCTGTGATCCCTGACCCGTGGGTGGAGGTAGGGGCCCTCAACCTAGGGATAATCAGGAGTTTTAGGGTACAGGGTGGCGGCTCGGACCTCCTCACTATCAGAGGTACCTCCGAGATCAGCGTGAGCCAGGGACCCCAGCATCAGGGTCAGATTAGGCTCTCCTGACCCCCTTTTTCCTATTACACCTACCTGTTACCTGATTCCCTTACCTCCCAAGTGTGACAGGTTTAAATTACCACGCTACTGTTGAACATCAAGGATATTTCAATATTTTAAAAAAAATGGTGATCACAAGTTGTACATCTTGCGATCAGTTTCTGAAGACGGGGCAAACAAACCTCGAAACGCGTAAAATAAAGATCGCAATTGTTTTTAAACATTGAAATAGCCTTGATGTTCAACGGTAGAGTGGTAATTTAACCTTCCTAGCAGTATTCCCAAGCCTGACTCGAGGTTAACATTCACTGCCAGAAGCTCGGGCTTACCCGCGGTCGCGGCATCTGCCGCACTTGCCGCATAGCCGCCACACTTGCGGCGCGGTTGCGGTAATCGCCATAGTAAGTATAGGGGGACTTGCGGCAGGTGCGGCAAGTGCGGTTTTGCACTTGCGGCAGGTGCGGCCGCGAAAAAAAACGCACTTGCCGCACCTGCCGCAAGTGCAAAACCGCACTTGCCGCACCTGCCGCAAGTCCCCCTATACTTACTAATGGCGATTACCGCAACCGTGCCGCAAGTGCAGCGACTATGCGGCAAGTGCGGCAAGTGCGGCAGATGCGTTTTTTCACCGCATCTGCCGCGACCGCGGGTAAGCCCGAGCTTGTCTCGGGTGTACCGCTTCTGGCAGTGAATGTTAACCCCGAGTCAAGCTCGGGAATACCGCTAGGAAGGCTAGAGTCTTCTTTGATCAGGTAATTACTAAGAATTGCAGGCCTACTGTACATAACACCAAATTTCCATGCCAAAAAATGGTACCGCTTTTAGCACAAAATTCCTGACATAATCATACCGCCAGGGAGGTTAAAACCTATTCTACGCTTTCTACCTTGGATTCCTATTTTTCGAGGACTGATGCAAGCTGTGGTTTTCTGACTCCATTAAAGTATCATATGCGAGCATAGTGGTTGTGACTCCTCACAGCACTCCTAGATTAGGCTGCTTTCACACTGGCAAACTTGCAAATCCTTGTCCGTTCGTTTTGAAAACGGATGGCCACGGATCTGTTATGGCCTCCCATGTTGTCCTATGGGCACAAATTGGTCATAAATTGGCCATCCGTGTGTCTCAGTTTTGTCACATCCGTTGGTGTCTGCGTTTTACCACGGACGCAGAAACTGCTCAGTTTCTGGGTTTCCTTGAAAATTGCGGACACCAATGGACAGACGCGGATCCGTTGGTGTCAGTATGAAATTATAATGGAGCTCTATAGAGAATGGATTTGTACGGATCCGTGAAAAAAACGGATCTGTGAAACAGATGTGTTTTACTCTACTGAGCTTTCTCAGAAGCAAGGTACAGCTTCTCCCACCCCTATCTCTGCTATACTGATAACAGATTGTTAAAAAAATGGCCTGTGGACATCTGTTAGCATCCATTTGGACAGATCCGTGCCTGTCCTGTGTGGTTTCAAGAAATTCAAAGATCCACATAGATTTCAAAATAGCCAGTGTGAAAGCATCCTCAGCTTCACCATCTCTCAGTCTCCTATGGATTCCCACAGATAAAACCTATTGTATGCCTCTCTCCAGCATTTGCATCATCTCTACTGAATGTGATTTCTTGTTTCTTCCTCCAACAAATAAAGTCACCCAAGCCACATACTGAAGACTAAATACAACATATTTGCAGATGTCCTCTTTCATATGTCTGCTTATATATAATAAATATGCATAAAGGATGGATAAAGCAAAAGTACAGGAGTTACTAATGAGTTATTCAAAATACATGTTTGTCAAGAAAATTTCATGGAAACATGTGAATCCTTGTTCTGTAAAAAGAAAAGAGGACCGAAATATTCTACAATGTGTGATGCTATCAATATTGGCATTGCACTATTGCAGAAGTTCACCAAATGCTTTTTCTAAAAATTACCTTTAGGTCACATTTCTTTGTACAAATAGTAGAATAAATTCTGTAGGCAAGGGTTATGGGGATAAGCAGTGCACTGAGTTGTGTATGAAAAAATGGACTTTAAAATAGGATTTTCAAATATTCACTCATCTAAATACAAAGGAAGAATTGATTTGAAAAGTTTAAGATTTCATGTGAATGTTAACTTACAACCTGGAGGATCAATTAAAGAGAAATGCTGCCTTCAGCATCTCAAAGTTAGGGTACCGTCACACTTGGCGATGCTCCAGCGATCCCGACAACGATACGACCTGGTAGGGATCGCTGGTGCGTTGCTACGTGGTCGCTGGTGAGATGTCAAACAGACGATCTCACCAGCGACGCAGCAACGATACAGCAGTCGTTGGGAACCTGTCACTATCAGGCGTAGTATTGAGATTGTTGGCCGTAGTCCCTGTTAAAGACACCGAGACACGCTGCCCAGCGGAAGCGCAACGACCAAAAAATGGTCCAGAATGGTTTGTCACGATCAGCGATCTCACAGCAGGGGCCTGGTCGCTGCTACGTGGCAAACGTAGTGAGATCACTGCTGAGGTCATTGTTGCATCGCAAAACTTGTGACTCAGTAGTGATCTCGCTAACAATCTCGCTTAGTGTGATGGGGGCTTTACATGTTGTGAAATAAACGACTATGGCCAGGGTCACATATGGCATCAGTTTTGCCTTGGATCCGTTTTTAAGGTATTTTTGTCATTTTTTTCCCAAATCCAAAAACGCATATGCGTTAACGCATGGTGCATTGCATTTTCATAAACAGCATGCGTTTTTGGATGAGCAAAAAAATGCATGCTTTTTTTTAACATGGGGTCCTATGGGAAACGCATGCGTTAACGCATGGTACATATAGGCACCATGCATTAACGCATGCGTTTTTTTTGGAAAAAGTGTCAAAAAGTCCAAAAAATGTCCAGGAGCCAGGAGACACTATTGGCACCCTAAATTTAACAGATCTGTTTTTCTTCAGCCTCAAAAAAATGTATTAGCATGTGTGACCCTGGCCTATGACCTGGTGCACATCTAATGCTGGTTTGGGTTTACCTTCATTTGCGTTTCTATGCGTTTTTACCGCTAAATGACAAACGCAGCCCAAAATGTTGCAGAACACGTTTTGGGCTGCGTTTGCAAAAATGCATGCGTTTTTGCGTTTGCTGAAAATGACATGCGATTTTGCATGAGTTTCCAGTAAACCTATGGGGAATGCATTTTTAGCAGTAAAAACGCATAGAAATGCAAATGAAGGCAAACGCAACCCAGCATTAGATATGAAAAGGGCCTATATTCAATCATTGCAGTTTTTGCTCTTTCTGATTGCTGCCATTGTATGGATGTTTTATGGTGGTTTACACGCCACAATATCGTTCGATATCGCAGTTCAATGGCGCGGAGCGCGCAATTAGTGAGTTCCTCCGCATCACATTGAAGTTTACACGCTGCGATATCGGAATACAACGTCCGTGCGATGTCTCCGCTCCAATCCAGATCGCATAGTTAACATGGAGTGAATGGGTGACGTTTCAAATCGCATCGTAATTGGGCGTTTACACAGCACGATCCGCTTCAATCGCTATGCAATATCGGAGCATTGAATAGCACGCTCATTCAATCCCGATACGCATTGACATCGTTCCTGCATCGTATTGGACGTTCACAACCATACAACGCAGGCACGATGTCGGCTCCACGATTGAACCACGTGACTTTTCATTGAAATTGTATACGATATCGCAACGTGTAAACCGCCATTAATGTTTACTCACTAGTGATAACAATCTGCCCTGTTCTTGTGATTGACATATATCATGCACACTTATAAAAGAAAACACATTAGAAAACAATGGAACTTTTCATTAGTAATGTAACATTATTTGTGAGACTAGAATACTTTTCTAAAGGGATGTATTCATTATTTATCTACTGGAACCATAATGAATTGTACATTGGTAACCGCTAGGTGAAATGTGAATTGAGCAGTAAGGAGGAATTTGCCCTGATGACAAATTCAAAGTCTCTCTGGCTATGATAGAAACTGCCAAATTCTTTTAAAATGGTTGGCATTAGAGATGAGAGTATCTATCAAGTCATACATATCATTGGTGCAACCTATGCAGCCGCACAGGAGAGATTAAGCCAAAGGCTGTTAAGAAAAATATACAAAAATAAAAAAGGAGATTTGCAAGGCTCCAGTATAGTGGAGACAGATTACTGACCTGGTCGATGGACTGGAGTCCTGCAAATCGATTCTCCCATCCCTACCTGGAGTCTCAATAGTTGAACTCCACTAATGTTATTTGGTCATATTAACTTCAGTTTCCATTGCAAGATGATAACAGGCAACACAAATATAGAATAAAAATGTTAACACAACACAGTCCAATTGACTATATGATATTGTAGGTAGCAAACATATGATGTAAGTTCAGAAGATGATGTCCTATCCCAAGGATCAGACAACACTGCATTTCCTGGAATGTAATTATGGATTATAGCTATATTACTACAATTTTCTCATTATGGGTCTGATTTGTTATTTTACCTCCAAATATCCTGCATGGTATATTAATCATATTTGCAAATGGCAATGATATATCATAGAAGTTTGGATTTTGTCCATTTTAGGATTTTACATAAATGCTCATTCTTTTTTTTACATAAAGCAATGATAAAAATGAATTGTCAATATCCATTACATGGAGAATGGTTTTATTCTGAAGATTGAAATACATGTCTGTTTGATGGAAGGTTACCAGATGGCCATTGGACACCAGAGGCTGGCAAGTCGATCCTGTTTTATAACTCCCATCTGAATGCCGTCTGTTGTGAAAGCTGGCCTGCAATTATTGATATATAGAAAAATACTAGTTGCTTATATTTACTGTTCAAATTTTACAATGAAATTACTAAACATTGGTTTAGCTCTTGTTTCAAGGTCAGTGTGAAATTAATATTATTTATCAGGTTAATCATTAACTCATTTTAATATTTAGAAGAAATATAGACGGTATGACTTGTGTCACTCCCCTTGGGATCTGAGGTAGTGAAAGCAGAACAGAAATGAGTTTGTTAATAGGCAGTGTACCTTGCTGCAGTACCAGTATAAAAAAGATAAGTTCTTTAAGGCCGGAGACACATTATGCGACATGCATGTGAGATACTCACATGAGTCTCACATGACTCACCCGAAACGGCCCCTGCCTCTCTGAATGGGAGCACTTTAGCTGCTTGTGTTTCTATGCAGCTCCACTCTCCTCTCCAGAGATGCAGGGGCTGTTTCGAGTGAGTGATGTGAGGCACATGCAAGCATCTCGCATGCATTTTGCATAGGGTGTCTCTGACCTAACAGATATGTTTGCAGCAAAACTGTAGGTATAAACAGCACCAGTATTAGTAGAGATGAGTTGGACAAAAGGTTCCTTCTTTCAGCAAAATAGTAGTTGTGAATAGTGATGAGCGAGTGGTGTTATATTCACACTCGCTATACTCGTTACGAGTACTTTGTACTCGCTATTCGGACGAATATGCAAATCTGGCTATAAAACGAGTATTTCTGGGACGGGGTGGGAGGGTGAGCTTTTTCAAATTTGAACTGCATAAAACACCTTGCTGTGCCCCCAAAGAGACTCTAAAATCCAATCTGCCCTCACTGAGGTGCCAGGTCACTTTATGTAGTGAAGGGAACTGTCAACTTGTGTCAGATAATGATCACTCACGAGCACCAGCGATACTTGCCGAGTATCGAGTATTGCGAATACTGTACTATTCGTGCGAAGAGTGAATAGTAATGATTACACTCGCTCATCACTAGTTGTGAACAATAACAGTATTAGCAGGAATGAGTTTGGTAGTAGAAGTAGGTTGCAGGATAGCAGATAAACTAGTTGCTGGCTGGAGTGGAGCCAAATGGAAGTGTAGCTTGAATCCCAGAAACCATATGATAGCAGAACACATTGCTACCTCAATACTCTGGTGGCATGTAGCTGCCTGAGCTGGCCTTAAAAGGCCATGGATGATGACATCAGAGGTGTTCAGCAGGGTACTGTTTACTGCGCAGACCAGAACAGAGGGCGCTAATCAAAGTAGAGGGGAGCAAAGCCTAACACTGAGTTGGGACAGTTATGTAATCCTACAGATATCACTGATACAGTAGTAACTATCTATTATTCATTACTTTTTCAACTACCCATTTTGGCTCCATTCTAGCCATTTTAAGGGAAAGTCTCAAATGTTTGAATTTAGTTTCAGTATTGAATGCAAGTATATACAGTAGAAGACAAATATATATTTGTCCTCTCAATGGGGCCAAAGAGATCTTTTGACCCCCGAAGCGCTAGATGCAACTACAGTTGCCAAACATAACAGGAAACAGGAAAGTGCCATAAAAAACTTTTCATACACCATTTTTTCACGTTACTCCCACAAATTTAAATGTATTTCACTGGGATTTTTATGTGATATACCAACACTATGTAGCAACTTTTTGTGAAGTATAAAGGAAACTATACATGATTTTATAAATATTTTAATACGGTAATACAAATCTGAAAATTGTGACGTTCATTTCTATTCAGCCCTCCTGAGTCAATACTTTTAGGATCACCTTTTGCTGCAATTACTGCTGCAAGTCTTTTGGGGGATGTCTCTTCCAGCTTTGCACATCTAGAGGTTTAAATTTTTTGTCCATTCGTCTTTGCAAAATAGCTGTAGCTCAGTGAGATTAGATGGAGGTGTCTATGAACAGGAATTTTCATGCCTTGTCACAGATTCCCAATGAGATTTAGGTCTAGTTGTGGAATAAGCAAAACCCCTGCGCTCAACTAATTTTATTCCCAATATGGTAAGGCTGCACTGGAAATGAGATGTCCTTTGTCTGAGTCTCACAATTGAAGATAACTAAACAAGAGATGTTTTCAGTGCGCTAAGTACTGAGGTTACTGAGGTTGTCTAAGTCCACCCCCCCCACACACACACCTATACACAGAAAAAATGATGTTATGATTTTAAATGTAAATTTATGGACTAAACATGTTGCATTTCTTGTGCGGACGAGATTGGGTGATTTGTGCGCAGGCATCCGCTGCTCACAGATCACATATGGGAGTGAATGGGTGCGCACGGCCACGCGCAGTCAAGCGCAGCACCGGGCGCTCCCATTGTAAAGATAGGGGCTGGCGGTGCTGCGCTCACATTGCGGCTCCCCTCCGCAGAACGCTGTGGAGGGGAACGCTAATGTGAAAGCACCCTAACACATACGTCCGCTTAGATGTCTGTGTATGTAGTTCCGCACCAGACACTTGGTGTCCAATACGAACCTTGGACTTTACTATTCGGTTCTCTCATCCCCATTTATAATCCACTTTTCAGAATTGACTTCAAACAGTTTAGGTAAATATGGCTAATAGACACCTCTACACCATAATCTGTAACATAATAATAGGATTTAGAGGAAACTTTATTTTTGCAGTCATTGCATCTGTTTCACAGTCAATTAAAATCAAGATAAATGTAAATTACCATGTTTACTTTTCAGACAAAAAATCAGTCTCCATTACAGGAGAAAGATAAAATCATGAATGATGAACTGAAGGAGCCACACTAATGTAATGAGCGCAGAGCTGACGGTGTGCAGCAATTCAGCCCACTTCTAGACCTTTGCCTGAGAAGTGTCCTAATTAACTTGACAGCAGTTTGGCAAGAAGATCTTGAAATTTAGTCATCCACCCAGCAGGCTCCTAACTTGATACTCTTTGGGGGTGTAAGACTAGATTTAAACTTTCTACTTCCTTTTGTGTTCCTTGTGTTAAATTCATAAACACATACTTGCATAGAAATGTACTCATATTAGCATACACTTTATGGACAAAAGTGTTTGGACATATTTTAATCAACCATTGCTACATATGAACAAAATCCAGCCCCACACAATGCAGTCTGCCTTTACTATTATTTGTGAAAGAATGGCTTGTTCTAAAGAGCTCATTGAATTTTAGCAAAATTCTGTAATCAGAGGCCATTGGTGTAAAAAGTCAGTGCATGAAATTTCTTCCCTCCTAGATGTACCACCATCCGCTGCTAGTGATACTATTCAAAGAGGAAGCACTTAGGAACTGCAACAACTCAGTCATGAAGTGAAGACCATTTAAAGATATAGAGCATAGTCACGGAGTACTGCAAAGGGCACAAAAGTCACCAACCCTCTGCTGACTCCATAACCGTATAATTACAAGTGTCCTCTGATAATTTCTACAACAAAGTGAGGAGACACCCAGTGTGCTGCACAAAATAAGGAAAAACAGGGAAAGGTAACAGGAGAGCTCTAATGATATGGAGAGGGGATAGGAATGACCCCTAAACACTCACCTAGGACTGAACTCTGCACTCCCTATCATCCCTAGATTAGTCCTTCCCTCATGTGCAGTCAGATGCTGAAGCCCTTGCTTAACCTGGGCTAGCCCTGTCTAATGAGTTGGACAGGAAAAAGCTAGTCCTACTACTGCAACTTAGATGTAATAAACACCCTATCCGTTTTTTTCTGCACCTAAAAACATTGCTAGGGCCTTGTTCACACACAATTTGCGTTTTTTTTTAGCACTCCAAAAACCACATGCGTTTTTTTAAGAGTGCCAAAAAGTGTCCCTTCTGTGTCTGAAAGGATTAGAATCCTTTTTGGACTTTGTCATTTTTTCTTCAAATACGCAGGCGAAAACGCTACTGTTAACGCAGGGTGCCTTTATGTGCCTTTTAAAAACGCTAGCGTTAACCAGGGTGCCTCAATGAGCCTTTTAAAAACGCTAGCGTTAACGCATGCGTTAACGCAGGTGCCTATATGTGCCCTGCGTTAACGCATGCGTTTCACATAGGGCCCCATGTTAAAAAAACGCATGCGTTTTTGGAAACAACCCTGTGCTTTTTTCCAGCACCCAAAAACACTCAAATGCACCCTGCGTTAACACATCTGGTGTTTTTTTTAACAGCCCAAAAAACACAGAGATGGTCAAAAAAGCTGATATGTGTGAACAAGGCCTAGGTCCGTTTTTGAGTGAAAAACATTGCTAGCAACGTTTTTTGGGTCTGTTTGTTAAAAAAAATTTTTTTAGCATGGGCCCTATGGAAAAACAGATCTGTTTTTTTGGGTGCCTTAAAAAAACGGATCCATTTTTTCTTGAATTTTGGTCAAAAAATTACTAAGTCCAAAAACATTCAGGGATGCAGGAGGCTCAAGAAGCACCCAAAAAAAAAAACGGATTGGTCATGGAAATCACTTCCAAAAACGGATTGCTATGTGTGACCTCAGCCTTAGTCATTTTTTGAACAAAATTCAAGAAAAAACAGATCAGTTTTTTTTAAGGCAACCAAAAAAAAAACGGATCTGTTTTTCCATAAGGCCCATGTTAAAATTTTTTTTTTTTTTTTTTAAACGGACCCCAAAACATTGCTAGCAACGTTTTTGTACATAGCAATGTTTTTAGGTGCAGAAAAAAACGGATAGGGTGTTTATTGCATCTAATCCGTTTTTTCTATCAGTTTTTGGACTTAGAAAAAAAATGCTAAAAATGAAGCCAAAAACGGACCAAGGGCTTATTTGTGATCCTAGCCTAAGACTATACTGGGAGGGAGAGAGACAAATAAGCGGGAATAAAACAACAAACAGAATTCCACAAGGACAAATTCGCCTGGGAGGTCAGTTTAGAGGAACTATAATTGGCACATTGGAGAGTAAGGAGTAAGTTTAAATAATGAAAGGGAGTGGCAGCAAGGCATAGCAGCTGAAATTATAGCTATTTGAAATCTCTTAAGGATAAAAAAGGAATTCTTAACCTCTTCAACACCAAATGAAAATAGATCCTCTCCACTTATTTATGTTAATCGCTGAGCAAAATCCAAAGAGGACCTGCAATTTGCTGCTCACATGACCTTTTAACCCCAGATACTACAAAGACCTTACCTGAGAAAGCCTAAAACATTTTGGAAGAACGTTCTCTGATAAGATGAGACAAAAGTTGAGCTTTTTGGACAAAAGCATCAACATAGAGTTTATAGAGAAAAAAGAGGCATTCAAAGAAAAGAACACGGTCCCTACAGTCAAACATGGCGGAGGTTCCCTAATCTTTTGGGGTTGCTTTGCTGCCTCTGGCACTTGACTGCTTGACCGTGTGCATGGCATTATGAAGTCTGAAGGCTACCAACAAATTTTGCAGCATAATGTAGGGCCCAGTGTGAGAAAGCTGGGTCTCCCTCGGAGGTCATGGGTCTTCCATCAGGACAATGACCCAAAACACACTTCAAAAAGCACTAGAAAATGGTTTGAGAGAAAGCACTGGAGACTTCTAAGGTGGCCAGCAATGAGTCCAGACCTGAATCCCATAGAACACCTGTGGAGAGATCTAAAAATGGCAGTTTGGAGAAGGCTCCCTTGAAATATCAGGGACCTGGAGCAGTTTGCCAAAGAAGAATGGTCTAAAATTCCAGCAGAGCAATGTAAGAAACTCATTGATGGTTACCGGAAGCGGTTGATCGCAGTTATTTTGGCTAAAGGTTGTGCAACCAAGTATTAGGCTGAGGGTGCCAATATTTTTGTCTGGCCCATTTTTGGAGTTTTGTGTGAAATGATCAATGTTTTGCTTTTTGCTTCATTCTCTTTTGTGTTTTTTTATTTAAGACAAATTAAATGAAGATAATAACAGCAAAGAATTTGTGATTGCAATCATTTTCAGGAAGAAACTGAGTATTATCTGACAGAATTGCAGGGCTGTCAATACTTTTGGCCACAACTGTACCTTGGGTGGTGTCACAACTATATCACCTGTAAATAACCCCCAACCTTTACTTGTGACCTCGGGACACGTTCCGTACCAAGACCACCGTGATTCCCCGTCATTCCCTGGTCTGGTACCGAGTACCCCGTCCCAGTGGGCTCCACAGAATCACCTAGCATGTAATAGTTTGGGGCAGAAAATCTCTACAGGGTGTAGACAAATTCCTGCAGAGTTTGGCCGCAGCCCCTTATGGCTTACAGCCAACACAAAGCAACTCAGAACAACAGTTAGGTACTGAGTGGAGCAGAGTGAGCCACACAGTGAGTGGGGCAGCTCTTAACAGGCATGCAAGTGGCCAGTATAACATTATGAGCCCACTCTCTGGTTGATGCAATCTTTAGCACTGTGTTAAAATGTGCATTTTTATTTAGATCCTCACAAATCAAATCACAAAATGTTTGAATTCACCAGAAATGGAGAATTTCGGGGATCTCAACTCAATGTCGATTTGCAGCAGATGGATCCCCTCATCTGTAGTGTTACATACAAGTAAACTGGGTCATACAGAACAAAACATATTTGTAACTGATAAGTATGCCATCAAAGCTAAAGTTATTCTTAACTGGGCTAATTATCACCTCTTCACAGGATAGGTAACAAACATAGGTTTGAATCTGCAGCAGTCATGGGGCCAGGGTACCCACATCTCCAAGGCTCAACAATTCGGGGGATGTCATGGTGGCCTTCCCTATAGGTTGTGGCCGTGACCAGTTGTTGAAAAAGGGGAATTTAAAGGGGGAAAGTTTGTAATGATGCCAACTGAGGTGTCTTGTCATGGATGACCAGCACTACATATTATAGTCTCCAGGGGTAGGTGGTTGAGCAGCTAGTTTGAGCACTCCCCTCAGACAGAGAAGATCCCTGGTTTGTAACGATGGTGAAGTGATGATGATGGTGGTTGTAGTAGTTGAGGGTGCAGTGGTGCAGAGAGGTGTATAGAAAGAGTATTTACTGAGGTTCAGTGCAGACACAACCCAGCCAGGGTACTGTATTCACCAGGATTGCAGCCTGGCCAGCTCACAGATAATCAGAGTACACTTTGCTGCGACACAGGGAATATGGTCTTCCTTACTGCCCTTTGCTCTCTGATACTGCTACTGCTTGTCCTCCTAGTGTCCTGTGATTACAAGTCCCAGAAGGCAGGTGACTGAGGGTCCTCTGAGTGACTACCTTGCAAGTCCTCTTGACCCTATCCAGTTCCTTAGCCTTGGGAGAATCCATTATGGTTGTCACTGTACATGCAGCCCAGTGACCTGAGGTTTCTCAGCTGGTCCTGGGATATCCAGACTGAATTGGGGCTGCAACCCCTGTGCAGCTAGTTCCTCTGCCTGGCTCTACAGCCGGCTGCAGATTTGGGTCCTCAAGCCTAGAATTCACAGCTGAAACAAGTGTGTCTTGCTCTTTCCCTGCTCCTGACTAGAGATAAGCCACCACCCTAGTGTTCGTGTTCGATTCGATTTGTCGAATCGGCGGGGTGTTCGAAGAATGTTAGGCAAACACCGTCGAACACCCCGGAACACTAAATAAACAGCTGTGTGGGGCTGTTTCACTTCCGCAATGTATATATGTGGCACCCTGGCACCCTGTTGGGCACCACAGAACTCCTTGGGGCACAATTGGAGCTAACAGCAAAGCAATACTCACAAAATACCTAAAAACACCACAACACCTTAGAACACCTGGTTTCACCCCGAGCCTCTAGGGGAGCTCCACTGGTCACTTTGAGCCAGTTCCCCCTATAAATAGAGTCTTGGAGGGAGAAACACCAGAGTGTGCAGACGCTACAAGAGTTGCAGGTTGTGCATGATCTCAAGCTTATGAGACACACACCAGGCCTAGTCAGTCTAGCTACCAGTGAGAAAACCTTTGTAATTGGGGTTAGAGTAAAAGGAGAAGCACCTCTCAGGGACACCAGAGTGATCATAACTCTCTCCCTTAATAACTGGTTACTGGAACCGAAGCTGTGGAAGCTACGTAGCCACTGCAGAGAACCAGCATACTTCACAGGGAGTTTAGCCCCCTGTTCACCTGTCGCACCTACCAACGAGAGCCCAGGGAAGAAGGTAGAATTATCATCACCCTTTTACAGTGCCCTCAGTGCTGACAACCAGGTGAAATCCGTTCTATTGAACATACTGCCCGATCCGGCTGGATTCCACATCCACCCGACCTTAGCACCAGAAGTAGAGAGAGAAGGAAGCCTACACTAACTGCTTGCTGTGAACCTCCAGGAGTGTTAACTTCACGAACCCGGACTGGCGTACCTGATTAACACCAGTAAAGGTACTAAAAAGACTTTGGCGTGTCAGTGTCTCACTCCTGGGCCTAACAGCGGCACTACCGCAGCTGCCTCACAACATCTTGCGCAGCTCCCGGCTCCGGGGACTCCCGCTCATCCTGTGGGGAGCATTCCATCTTGCTGCCTAACATCCCCCGGAGGCCTAGCAGTGTCGGTACCGTTACCGAACACCCGCAGGTGGCGTCACAAAGACAATTTAACCCCTACTGTTCCGCCATCCCCTCTATTGATCTGGACCACTGGGCCCCACAGCCGCAGGCGCGGTTCCGTGACAAGAGGAAGTCAACGCTTGCGACGCGAACACCCCGGTCACGGTGAGTCATATACACAAATTGCGGAAGTTATATTAAGTAAAATAAAGTGTTAAAAATATAAAAAAATGTATGCTCACCTGTCCGGCGGTCCACCGATGGCTCTGGCAAGGTCCTGTTGCTATTTATTGAATATAGGACTGCTGAAAATAGCCGAGAGCTGTACTCTGCCATCTCTTGCAGTCTCATAAGCAATAAGTTGAGTGATGGTGTATATGTGGGGTCATTGCTTCATTTAAACAGGGTTCCAGTTATTGGACCTCTGGCAATCAGTGATAGCTTGTCCAGTTGGGAATAACTGGTCAAATAGGGATGAAAAGACATTTAATAGGGTATTTAAAAATGGGTTTCATGAATAAGACAATTAATTTTGTTTGCAAGAACCAAAGTTGACTTCTCAGACAAAATGTTGGTGTACTATAACTTTGCGGAAACTCCAGTGCTAGAATGGTGTTAGAATGGTCGGAGTGCACCTACACTTGTGTCTGATAGAAATGCTATGTATGTTCCATTTACTGACACCATATTGTGATATATTGGAATTAACAAATGTATTTTTATACGTAATGAAGTCTTACACTTCATGAGAGGTTTATGAAGATACGTCTCTGTCAGGTGATAATTGCCGAAGGACATGTTAGACACAGTTAGAAAATCCTTTAATAGAGTTACAGGAAGAAAAAAAACTGCAAATCTTCGAGGTTCTTCCCAGGATTGGCGAGAAATAGATGGCTTTTTTAGGAAGCTCAATTGATTGCAGTCGGTGAAAAAAAATGACTTTATTTAAAAGGCAAATTATACATCCTTTGCACAGGTTCTGGAAAGAGCAATCATCTCTCTAGAGTTGCATTGTCAGACACAATGGAAAGACATAATTCTATCAGGTTCATTTAATTCCTTTTATGTTTTGTCATAAACAACCAGAATATTACTCGCTAACTCCAAAATAGCAATCATATGTCATTCTGGGTCAACATACTCACAAATGATGGCTCCTGAATTCTTTTTTGTTATGTTTGATGATAATATATCCATCATCATACATAAAATAAACCAGAATCTGAAAATTTCACATTTGTGATATTGCTCTCGTATTTGTCTTGTGCATATATTTCTTTTTTTTTTCTTACTGAAATGTTTATACACTTGGTTGCAGATTCTTTGCAGAGTCTATGTTCTAGGGTTTCTCTCCAAAGAAGTAAGAAATCCTGACAGTAGATTCTGGGGGCTATTTTGTATCTTTATATAGCTTGATAACTATTGTATGCTCAAAACATAAGATTAATATAATGATGTGCCCCAGGGCCGTGGGTACTCGGAACCGGGCTGTCGAGACCCGGCTTTGTGACCCAGGGTTCAGTTTCAAAGAGTTCTTGGGGGAATTATAAAAAGGATTATTCGTGACGCCACCTGTGGTTTGTAGCTATGAGTGGCCACTGCTGCTGCAGAACCTCTGGGAATGATGGACGGGCAGCTATGATGTAGTGGCTCTCCAAACGGGGAGCAGATTCCTAGGGCAGTGGGTGTTGGAAGGGTGTAGGGTGCAGGATGGAGGGCACGAAGTAACTGACAGACTCACGGTTTGTTGGTTCCTCAAGTCCTTTACTGGAGATACTGGCACGAGGACAGATGTTATTGCTGGAATCCAGCAACCTGGGAGCAACTTGGGGTTCTCCCCACCCGGCAAGTTCTGAGGCCTCCCTGCTGCGCTTTCTTAGCGGGTCCCTGTGTCCCTGCAAAAGCTAAGCTACGTCTCTCTCTCTCTCCTGCAGTGTGCCATATGGCAGGCAGCTCGAGTCCTTCTCCTGCTCCACTTCTCTGGTGGCTGCTCCTGGGCTTTTAACGCTGCTTTGCCTCCGGGCACTTTGGTGTGGATGGGGGACTTGGAATCCCCCACCCTCCGGTATTGGCTGCCATTCGCCAGGCTCTCCTCCACTTCCTCAGACCCTTGCCTACGGGTCACTCAAGATATGTCTGGTTTTCCGGGGACGAGCTTAGCACTGCTCCAGTCCACAGGATGTCTTCCTCAGTCCTCCTAGGAACTGTACTGGCTAACTCCGCCCCAAACCAGAATTTATAGTGAAGCTACCCTGAACCCGGGCTTAGATCTCGCCCTTCAGGCCTAGAAGCAGAGAAGTGTTGTGTGCTTTGGGTTTGCCTGATGTGAATACCCTCTGTTGCTTTCAGGTATGACACCAGCCCCCGGGGGAGATAAGGACATTGTGGTATCCAGACTCTGGGGTGCCACAATAACACTCCCAGGGTTGAGAGTGGGGGAGTGGACCTGCTGGACCTCAGAGAGAACAGTGGCAGCTGACCCCCAAGGCACAGACAGACTGGCACAGTCTCTGGCATAACGGGCATAGTGACTGGTGTGGGCAGGCAGAATCTCTGGTATGGCAGGCTGGTAGCCAAATGACAGACACGGGTACAGACACTAGTGTAAACAGATGCATGCAAGGATGGTAAAAGCAGACAGGGAAGAAGGAGCAGGTGGGTACTGCAGGCAATGCAGGAGCAGACAGGTAAGGAAAGGCAGGACACAGGAACCAGTAGCAAACAGAGGTTAAACAGGACCTGACAAGTAGCTAGACTGCAGGCAGACTACTAACCAACAAAAGGTGTTGGTCAGGCACAGTTCCTAATGAAAAGATGTCTTATATACCCAGTGCTACTCAGCTGTTGGCTCAGGGGCAGTTCCACGAAATAGCGCGCTAGCCCTTTAGCTGCAGGCAGTAGCATGGCAGCAAACCTTGGGCACACTCCAAGAGGAGTGGCCCCAGGTCAAGAGACCACAGAAGAATTTGTGGACGACTGAGAAAGAGGAAGGAGGCATGCGGCCAGATCGTAACTGTGAGTAAGCCAGCATCTTAGCTTCAGGAAGGCAGCACAGGGACATCAATGTTACAATTAAGGGCTTGATCAGATGAGAGTATAACACATATGAGAGCTATCTAATGTTTTATGGGATAGCTCTTGGATCAATGATATGCTATGGGGCAGTGCCGACCAGTGGGGATGAGCGAACCTGAACTGTAAAATTCGGGGTTCATACTAAACATCTAGTATAGAGTGCTCAACCCTGAACATGGGTTTGGCCACTGGGTCTGAACACTGTTTGTGTGTATTCCTGTTTGGTTTTGATATTTGAATAAAGCTTGTTGAAAGGCTGGAGCGAAAAAATCAACAAGCTTTTTGGCAGTGGGCATTTCTGTGGGGTTTCTGATCTGATTTCTGGTCCGTGAGATCAATCTGAAATAATGTTTCTATCTGTAAATGTTATGCCCTCATGTGCTCACTACCACTCCATTCCAACAGTGTATTTTTAGCGTCCCGTTTGTGTAATTAGTGGGTCTCATTAGCTGAATCCACAGTTGATTATGTATTTATCATCTCTTTCCTAGAGAAGTGATATATGGTTTTCTATGGGACAACCCCTGGTTTCTTGTAATAGCCTGAGGATAACACTGGTTCAGTGCTGAAACGCATTGCCCTGTGTTTTATTAATCTGCAATAAATGCTTTGTAAGAATATCCTGAATTCTTCATATTCTTTTGCATTGCTTTGTCATTTAGTTATTTATGCTTACTTGTATAGCAGTTATCAAAAAGTTTAATGAATGATTTATCTGCAAAACTAACTTACAACACAACTCTTGCAGAGATTGGACAGTTCCTTCAATTTATGTGTAATAGGCATACCAGTCGCTCAATGGCATCTATGAAACATATGCATCATTTCTACATGTTTAGCTAAAGTGGATTGAGATATACAAATCTTTCTTTGAACCAGGTCATGATATTGAGCAAGTGTGTACATGCTTTATTGCTCCCATTATCAATACCAGATAACTGTGTATAAAAAGCTGGAGTTTTAGGTGACTTTTGAAAAATTGAATAGCTACTTTATCAAAATTACCTGTTTATAGAAAACTTTGTGAATGATTGATAAGTTACTAATAATTAACTTCACATACGACTTATTACAATATTACCTCCTTATATGATAATCTAAATACATGCAAAGCTTCCTCTTTGCTCATTTTGAAATCTTCTGAGATCCTTAAGGGGATTTTCCCAGAACAAAGTTAATTTTAATCAATAGATCTTGGATTAATAATCCATTCCACAATTGGATGTGTTTAAAAAAATGTTCCTATGCTGAAATAATCTTATATATGTTCCCCTGCTATGTACTGTGTAATGGCTGTACAGGGACATGGTTTGATCATACCACATCTCCTATACTAAGGCTAGGGTCACACTTAGAAGACACAATCCAGTAACCGGATCCATTACCGCATCCGGTATTGGACTGTGCCTTCATACTTCTTAAAGTCTGTAAAAATGCAATCCTCATTCCGAATCTGGGTGCATTAATGCTTCCGGTTTTGGAATGAAGATTTCTCCATGTACCGCAAGGTACATTTATCTACCTTGTGGTCCGGTTCCCACAGGCGCCCATGTTAGAAAAAAAACGGATCCGGTTTTGCAACAGCCCCGAAAAATGCAGCCTGCATGATTTTTACCGCAGACTGGAAATCCGGATCCGGTAACCGGATTGCCATTAGGGCAATCTGGTTTTTCTATTACAGCCTATGGGCTGCGGTTCCTGTTTTGAGCATTTTTAATGCTCAAAACCGGGTGCGGATGGAAAAAACACTGCAGGTGTGACCCTAGCCTAAGACATTCTTATAAATTTGTCCCTGCTATGTACTGTGTAGGGATAAGCGAGTACCTTATTATTCATGGGTAGCGGTACTCGCTACTCGTTGCGAGTATAGCGAGTACGAATACTTTCGCAGTGTATCTATAGATACACTGCGAAAGTAGCCTAAAAGTAATAAAAAGTTGTTAAAAAAAGAATAAACTTACATACTCACCTTCCGACGCCTGCACCGGGACCGGAAAACCTCACCTCGGATCGCTGGAGAAGGACCTTTCACTACCAGCCAATCAGATGGCTGGTAGCGATCTGGCCAATCAGATGGCGCCATGTCACAACTACGTCATCGCTAAAGGCCACCTGATTGGCCAGTTTGCAAGGTCCTGATAGTACATCTAGGACCTTGTAAATTGGCCAGTCAGGTGGCCGATAGCGATCACGTGGTTGTGACGTGGCGCCATCTGATTGGCCAGATCGCTACCGGCCATCTGATTGGCTGGTAGTGACAGGTCCTTTTCCAGAAATCGGATGGCTTCTCTGACAGTCCTGGTACAGGTGTCGGACAGGTGAGTATGTAAGTTTATTATTTTTTAACAACTTTTACTCACTTTTAGGCTACTTTCGCAGTATATATATAGATACACTGCGAAAGTATTAGGACTACTCACTACTCCCGAGTACACATAAGTACTCGGAGAGTAGCAAGTAGCCCGAATACCGCTACTATTCGGCGAATACCGAATAGTAGCGAGTATACTTGCTCATCCCTAGTACTGTGTAATGGATGTGTCTGACCGTACAATGACATGGTCTGATCATACCACATCTCCTGTGATGAGATAATCTTATATATATGTCCCTGCTATGTACTGTGTAATGGATGTGTCTGACCATACAGGGACATAGTCTGAATAAACCACATCTCCAGTGCTGAGATAATCTTATATATGTGTCCCTGCTATGTACTGTGTAATGGATGTACCTGATCGTACAGGGACATGGTCTGATCATACCATCAGCACTATCTCAGAAGTGGGAGTTATTATGGCTGAAATATGGAAATAATTCATCAGTAGCACATCATAATATCCGGCACCATCATCTGATTTGCATGAGGTAGTTACCAAAGACAATTATAGCAAAGATGTCACACTAAACCAAGCATGCATGGCAAGCCATCAAACCAATAATATATCACATTCATACATAGTTTCCGGAGGCAGAGAGTTTTAAACCAAATAATAATTGCAAAAAACACAGCCTGTTCTATCTCAATGCTCTTTATTATGAAATAATGCACACGATAAAAACAAGCTACCGTATATACTCGTGTATAAGCCGACCCGTGTATAAGCCGACCCCCCTACTTTTGCCCCAAAAATCTGGAAAAACCTATTGACTCGTGTATAAGCCGAGGGTGGACCCCAGCACAGGTATACAGCCCCCAGCATGTGGTATACAGGTCCCCCCCCAGTGGTATACAGGCCTCCCCAGTGGTAGTATACAGCAGCCCCAATGGTAGTATATAGCATCCCCAGCAGCCCCAGTGGTAGTATACAGCAGCCGCAGTGGTAGTATATAGCAGCCCCAGCAGCCCAGTGGTAGTATATAGCAGCCCCAGCAGTAGTATACAGCAGCCCCAGTGGTAGTATATAGCAGCCCCAGTGGTAGTATATAGCAGCCCCAGTGGTAGTATATAGCAGCCCCAGTGGTAGTATATAGCAGCCCCAGTGGTAGTATACAGCAGCCCCAGTGGTAGTATACAGGAGCCCCAGCAGCCCCAGTGGTAGTATACAGGAGCCCCAGCAGCCCCAGTGGTATATACAGCAGCCCCAGTGGTATATACAGCAGCCCCAGTGGTATACAGGCCTCAGCAGTATATAACAGCAGCCCCCAGAGGTTATACAGCACCCCCCAGGGGTTATACAGCACCCCCCAGGGGTTATACAGCGGCCCCCTGGGGGTACCCAGCAGCCCCCAGGGGGTACCCAGCAGCCCCCTGGGGGTACCAACATACCCCTGGGGGTACCAACAGCCCCCAGGGGGTACCCAGCAGCCCCCTGGGGGTACCAACATCCCCCTGGGGGTACCAACAGCCCCCTGGGGGTACCCAGCAGCCCCCAGGGGGTACCAACAGCCCCCTGGGGGTACCAACAGCCCCCAGGGGGTACCCAGCAGCCCCCTGGGGGTATCAACATCCCCCTGGGGGTACCAACAGCCCCCAGGGGGTACCCAGCAGCCCCCTGGAGGTACCAACATCCCCCTGGGGGTACCAACAGCCCCCAGGGGGTACCCAGCAGCCCCCAGGGGGTACCAACAGCCCCCTGGGGGTACCAACAGCCCCCAGAGGGTACCCAGCAGCCCCCTGGGGGTACCAACAGCCCCCAGGGGATACCAACAGCCCCCACAAGCTGGCACTGTCCCCCCTTGTAAGTGCCCCCCCCCGGTGCTTATACATTACCATCCCGGTGTTCTGATCGGCGCCGCTCCTCCGTGCTGCGTCTTCATCCTCCCGCGCTGGCTGCATCCGGGTTCTGAGTTCTCCAGCGGTCGCGCGATGACGTCACATCGCTGCGACAGCCGGAGATCACGGATGGAGCCAGCGCGGGAGGATGAAGAAGCACCAAGGAGCGGCGCCGATCAGAACACCGGGATGGTAATGTATAAGCACCGGGGGGGGGGGCCCTTACAAGGGGGGACAGTGCCAGCTTTTGGGGGGGCCATATGCACTGCTTCCCCCTGCCGCTGATTGACAGGGGGATGCAGTGCATATTTAATGAGCGGCCCCACGTGACGGGGCCGCTCATACAGGAGCCCCCCCCCCGCCTCCTCCAGCCTCCACAGCCCCCACCACACAGCCCCCACCACACGGGTCTACCGTATAGACCCGTGTATAAGCCGAGGGGGGGACTTTTCAGCCCAAATTTTGGGCTGAAAAACTCGGCTTATACACGAGTATATACGGTACATATTGCACATAAGTAATAAAAGATGTAATATAGTCTGGTGTCTTAGAGACGGGTTAGTGGCCTTTCACTACCAACAAATGAAATTGAATGTAGGAGAGTCCAATTATACGATTTTTACCATCCATATAAAACTCAGTTGTTTAAAATATATCACAGGGGCGAGCCACCACTGCCTGGGGTTAGCATGACACACAAAAGGTGCAAATGCATATGTTAATTACAAATTGTGCTTAAATGTAAAATGAGATATTTAGGTAATAGAATCTAAATATTTGCAGATGACACCAAGCTCTGCAGGGTAATCAATACAGAGGAGGACAATTTTATATTACAGGAGGATTTACGTAAGCTGAAGGCTTGGGCTGATAAATAGCAAATGAACTTTAATGGGGATAAATGTAAGGTCATGCACTTGGGCAGAGGAAACAAAAGGTATAATTATGTGCTTAATTGTAAAACACTGGGCAACACTATCACTGAAAAAGACCTGGGTGTATGGGTAGATAAGAAACTCACATTTAGTGCCCAGTGTCAGGCAGCTGCTGCAAAGGCAAATAAAATAATGGGATGCATTAAAAGAGGCATAGATCCTCAGGAGAAGAACATAATTTTACCGCTATACAAGTCACTAGTGCAACCACACTTAGAATACTGTGTACAATTCTGGTCTCCGATGTATTAGGCTAATGTCACACTTGCGTTGTGACCCTAGCCTAACGGAATGTGCTTAAAACATAGAACTTTTCCCCGCAACGCATAGCGTTAATGCTATGCGCTGCCAGAGAACACAGCCCATAGTAACCCGATGCTAACCTTGCCAACCAACCACACACAAAGCTGCAGGGAGTGCGCTTTAGCTGAAAGCACAAGAAACCCTGACTGCAGTGTTTCCTGTGCGCTGTTGTAAAGCACACTCCCTGCAGCTTTGTGTGTGGCTGGCAAGTGTTTGGCAAGGTTAACTTTGGGTTACTATGGGCTGCGTTCTCTAGCAGCGCATAGCGTTAATGCTATGCGCTGCGGGGAAAAGTTCTAAGTTTTAGGCGCATTACGTTAGGCTAGGGTCACAACGCAAGTGTGAGCTTGCCAAAGAAAGACATTGCTGAGCAAGAGCAGGTGCAGAGAACAATCAAGGTTGTTAAAGGACTGGGTGGACAGCAATATCAAGATAGGTTATTACACTTGGGGTTCTTTAAAAGGAACCTGTCACCTGGATCTACCCCTGTAACCTCTCTCTACCTGTCCCTGCACCTTCCTATCTAATCTCTAACCATCCCTAGCTGAGCTAAAGGGGACCTGAAATAAGGGAGAAAAATAAGTTATATACTTACAAACTGTCTCCAGCTGGAGACTGGAAAGGCGTGCTCTGGGCTCCATTCCTCCTCTTCGCGCTGTCTCCACACACCCCACTGGGCATCCTCCCTCCCCCTTCAGCTGTGTGACATCTTCTTTGAAGTCCCCGCCTCTTGAGATCAAAGTCATATCCAGCCCGGTGCATTGTAGGGCTGATCAGATGGTACAGCCGACTCTAGCGCATGTGCAGTGCGCATATTGAAGCCGGCCAATACCACATGATCGGCCCCACAATGCATCGAGCTGGATATGATGTTCCAGCCCTGGCATCACATGATCCCAAGAGGTGGGAACTTCAAAGAAGATGTCACACAGCCAAAGGGGGAGCGAGGACGCCCGGAGGGGGCGTGTGGAGACAGCGTGAGGACGAGGAATGGAGCCCGGGGCACGCCTTTCCAGTCTCCAACTGGAGACAGTTTGTAAGTATATAACTTATTTTTCTCTCTCATTATAGGTCCCCTTTAGCTCAACTAGGGATGGTTAGGGATCAGATAGGGAGGTGCAGGGACAGGTAGAGAGAGGTTGCAGGGGTAGATCCAGGTGACAGGTTCCCTTTAATTTGGAAAAACAAACGCTTAGGGACAATCTACACTGTGTTCCAAATTATTATGCAAATGTTCTTTTTTTCTGATTTTCTTAAATGGTCGGTGCAAATGAGAGTCAGTGTAATAAAAGTCATCACCCATTAGAGTATACATCGAATTTTATTGAAGAAACTTCTCAATGATAACAGTTTAATCTTCAAAATTAAAAAAAGCTCTAAATGCACTGTTCCAAATTATTAGGCACAGTAGAGTTTCTAAATATTTGATATGTTTGAAAGAACTGAAAATGTTCATTTGTTGAATTTGCCGCCTTAGGAGGTCACATGCACTGACATAAAAAGCTACCGTATTTTTCGCTTTATAAGACGCACCTGATTATAAGACGCACCCCCAAATTTGGTGAAGGTAAAGAGAAAAAAAAATGTTTAATGTCACTGTATAATACCAGTGTCCACCTTATAATCAGTATATATGTCCCCCCATCCTCGTACACGAACCCCCCCATGCTGGTATGTATGTCCCCCATGTTGGCGTACTGTCCTTCCCATGTGGATGCACTGTTCCCCACCCTGGCACACAGGGCCCCAATGCTGGCATACAGAGCCCCCATCCTGGCACACTACCTCCTATGCTGGCACAGACAGTCCCCACCCTGGCACACTGCCCCCATGCTGGCACAGACAGCCCCCACCTTGGCACACTGTCCCCCCATGCTGGCACAGACAGCCCCCACCCTGGCACACTGTCCCCTCAAGCTGGCACAGACAGCCCCCACACTTGCACACTGTCCCCTCAAGCTGGCACAGACAGCCCCCACACTTGCACACTGTCCCCTCAAGCTGGCACAGACAGCCCCCATCCTGGCACACTGTCCCCCCCAAGATGGCACAGACAGCCCCCACCCTGGCACACTGTCTCCCCATGATGGCACAGACAGCCCCTACCCTGGAACACTGTACCCCCAAGCTGGCAGACAGCTTCCCCTCGGCACACTGTCCCCCACCTTGGCACAGACAGCCCCCACCCTGTCACACTAGCCCCCCCATGGTACAGACAGCCCCCACACTGGCACATTGTCCCCCCATAGTACAGACAGCCCCCACCCTGGCAAAATTTTCCCCCCCAATGGCACTGACAGCCCCCACCCTGTCACACTATCCCCCCATGGTACAGACAGCCCCCACCCTGGCACATTATCCCCCCATAGAACAGACAGCCCCCACCCTGGCACATTATCTCCCCATAGAACAGACAGCCCCTACCCTGGCACATTATCCCCCCATAGAACAGACATCCCCCACCCTGGCACATTATCCCCCCATAGAACAGACAGTCCGCACCCTGGCACAATTTCCCCCCCCAATGGCACTGACAGCCCCCACCCTTGCACACTTTCTCCAATGCTGCACTCTGTAAAAATAACAAACGATCTCATACTCACCTCTCTCCACCGCTCCCTGCAGCCTCCATCCCCGCTGCCTGCTTATACCGGAATCCAGTCCTGTGAGCGGCGCGTGGTGATGATATCACAATGAGCGACGCTCACATGACCAGAGGCCGGCACAGTTGAGCGGAGACAGCGGGAATAGCGCGGGCTGCAGGAAACGATATGAAGAGAGGTGAGTATGAAATTCTTTGGGTAATCAGTGCTTTCCATGCAATGAAAGCATGGAAAGCACTCACTGTTCACATGGGGCTGCGGACCGCTCCTGTCATATGTGCTGCTCCCGCTGTGATTGACAGCGGGATGCAGTGCATATTAGAGGAGATAATGAGCGGCCCCACGTGCCGCCTCCTCCAGCCTCTCCACAGCCCCCGGACACCGCTCCACAGCCCCCCCCCCCAATCCTCCTACTCCACAGATACTAGGTTCGCTTTATAAGAACGCACCCCCACTTTCCCCCAAAATTTGGGGGAACAAAAGTGCGTCTTATAAAGCGAAAAATACGGTATTTAACTCCAAAACATCCTAACAGGCCAAGTTACATGGTAACATAGGAACTCTTCTTTGATATCATCTTCACAATTCTTGCATCCATTGAACTTGTGAATTTCTGGAGAGTTTCTGCTTGTATTTCTTTGCATGATGTCAGAATAGCCTCCCAGAGCTGCTGTTTTGATGTGAACTGCCTCCCACCCTCATAGATCTTTTGCTTGATTATACTCCAAGGTTCTCTATAGGGTTGAGGTCAGGGGAAGATGGTGGCCACTCCATGAGTTTATCTACTTTTATAGCATAAGCATCCATAGCAGCCAATGACACAGAGGTATTCTTTGCAGCATGAGATGGTGCATTGTCATGCATGAAGATGATTTTGCTCCTGAAGGCACGTTTTTGCTTTTTGTACCATGGAGGAAAGTTCTCCGTCAGAAACTCTATATACTTTGCAGAGGTCATTTTCACACCTTCAGGAACCTTAAAGGGGCCTACCAGCTGTTTCCCAATGATTCCAGGCCAAAACATGACTCCTCCACCACCTTGCTGATGTCTCAGCCTTGTTGGGACATGGTGGCCATCCACCAACCATCCACTACTCCATCCCTCTGGGCCATCCAGGGTTGCTCGGCACTCAGTAAACAAGACTGTTTGAAAATTAGTCTTCATGTATGTCTGGGCCCACTGCAACCATTTCTGCTTGTGAGCACTGTTTAGGAGTGGCTGAATAGTAGGTTTATACACCACAGCAAGCCTTTGAAGGATCCTACACCTTGACGTTCGAGGGACTCCAGAGGCACCAGCGGCTTGAAATATCTGTTTGCTGGTTTGTAAGCCCTTTTTAGCAGTTGCTCGCTTAGTCCGATGAACTTACCTGGCAGAAACTTTCCTCATTCTGCCTTTATCTGCACGAACACGTCTGTGCTCAGAATCAGCCACAAATCTCTTCACAATACGATGGTCACGCTTACGTTTTTGTGCAATACCTAATTTTTCCATCCCTTCTCCAAGGCATTGCACTATTTCTTGCTTTTCGGCAGCAGAGACATCCTTTTTCTTTCCCATGTTACTTGAAAACTGTGGCCTGCTTAATATTGTATAACACCCAGTTTTCCTTCTATTGGGCTCACCTGCAAAACTAATTATCACAGATATCTGAGATTTATTTCAATGATCCAAACAACCCTGAGACACAATACGATCATTGGGTTACATTGAAAAAAGAAAAAAAAACAACCCTATGACACTTAAAACCAATTTGCATAATAATTTGGAACACAGTGTAATTACAATGTATAAATATATATATATATATATATAATAGAGGAAATATGTGTAATCCAACTGTGCTGCTGTACATTTGAGCATATACCAAGGAAATCAGTGAATAAAGCCACTTGCATTCACTGATTTTCTTGGTATATGGTCAATTGCACAGCAGCACAGTTGGATTACACATACAGTATTCCCTCTATTTTTTCTACTATTGCTTCAGCCTGTGGATCCTGCAGCAGATGTTTGAAGCCTTTTATATTGGTTGTGTGTGACACAACCATACGGGGAGCAGTTTCACATTAGTGTACCCGTCAGCATTTTTTATGAGATAAAACCCTATTGTGATTTCTATCCCACAGTTATTCATGCACTAATTATATGAGGGGACAGTACAAAGACCTTGTAATGATCTCTTTACACCTAGGCCTGTGACAGGGACAAGGGGGCATCCTCTATGTCTGGAGGAAAGAAGGCTTAATCATAATCAGACGTGGATTCTTTACTGTAAGAGCAGTGAGACTATGGAACTCTCTGCCACATGATGTTGTAATGAGCCATTCACTGCTAACATTTAAGGGCCTTTCTTGAAAAATATGATATTACCGGTTATATATGCCAGATTACCGCATGTAGAGTCGGGAAATACTTTTTCTTGCCAATGTGGAGCTTATTGTCTCCCACATGAGGTTTTTTGCCTTCCTTAGGATCAATGCGTTAGGCTACGGATTTAACTAGATGGACATAAAGTCTTCCTTCAACCATAAAAACTATTAAATTAGGAAGGAGGACATAACTATAATAGGAAGGGGCCCAGGAGGGGAGGATTATGGAAGAACCTGGGATGGAGGACATTATTACAGGAGGAGGCCAAAATGGAGGAGAATATTACAGGAAGGATTCAGGAAAAAGGATATTATTAAATGGGACGCAAAGACACATGTCATTATAGGTACTAGAAAGCTACAAGGGTCCATACATGTGACCAATTTGCAGGTAGGTTCCAGGTCCAAATTTTGCATTGTGACTAGTCAGACTCTAGTTACCTCACTGGGGCTGCATATCAGATACTTTTAGGTGTAATAAAGCCTCTGGTTTACAATTTGGGCATCCCTGTTTTATATAGAGAATATAGAATAAACTGTGCTGAAATTTTCAGTAAATACCATCATTCATTTCACTAAATAATTGGATTTTTGTGGTTTTGCTTTATTTCATTATGTATAGACTAAGGGCTCCATCACACTGAGCGACGCTCCAGCGATCCTGACAGCGATATCGACCTGGCCGGGATCGCTGGAGCATCGCTACGTGGTCGCTGGTGAGCTGTCAAACAGGCAGATCTCCTCAGCGACCAGGGACCAGGGAGCCGACCTCTACATCGCTGTAAGTGGGAGGATGCTGGTAACTATGATAAACAGCGGGTATCTAGGCAGCACGCGCTGACTGGATACCCGCTGTTTATCATGGTTACCAGCATCCTCCCGCTTACAGGCTGCGCTAAGCAGGGAGGACGCAGGTAACTATGATAAACAGCGGGTATCTAGGCAGAGCACGCTGCCTAGATACCCGCTGTTTATCATGGTTACCAGCCTGTGAAGTCCCTGATCGCTGGTCTCTTGCTGTCACACGCAGCGATGTGTGCTGACCAGCGGGAGACCAAGGGTCCAAAAAATGGTCCTAAACCACGTGCAGCGAACAGCGACCTCACAGCAGGGGCCTGATCGCTGCTACATGTCACACACTGCAACGTCGCTGGGGAGGTCACTGCTACGTCACAAAACCTGTGATGTATCAGCGAGCTTGCTAGCAATCTCGCTATGTATGACGGGGGCTTAAGGCTAGAGTCACATTTGGTAGGCTGCATCCGTTTACAGGATGCTTTAATGGATCCAGTTTTTCCTCTTGCCATTTTTGAGGCATTTTTAATGCTTGCGTTAACAAACTTATATATATCATGCATTAACACATGCGTTTCCCATAGACTCCCATGTTAAAAAAACGCGTGCGATTTTGGAAATGCACCAAAACATTGCAAACCATGTTTTTACTGGATTCGGGAAAAATGCAATCCGTGCAACGGATTGCACTTTGGCATTGCGTTTTTTGCATTGAAGTCTATGGGTGCAATAATGGATCCATTTTTCAGGATGTCAAAAACTGGATCCAGTTACTAGATGCATGACGCAAGTGTTGCCCTAGCCTAAGAGTCATTTCATAAACAGTCAGATAAACAGTTTTTTAGGGAAAACTTTACTGTTATTTTGATACAGTTTAAGCCAAATTCAGACAAATAAAATGCCCTAAAACTTTTTTTAAAGCTAATGCCCCGATTCATTAAGAATCGTGTTATATATTCTAGTCTCAATAACAAGGCATGGTGGAAGAAGAGGCACACCGTGTCCGAGGCGCCTTATTTGATGACCAGTGCGTTCACGCCAGGCTGACCAGTGGGAAAGCAGTTCCGTCCACCAATCGCAGCGATAGGGGCTTGGTGAAACACACTCTAGCACGCCCGTATGAAAATAGTATGCCCACATCGCTGCTACGATTGTGGCGTGTGACGCGGCGATGTGTGAAGGGAAGATGGCTTCCGGTCTTCTACAGGCGATTTCCGGAATGCAGGATCGTCGAAGATCGTGCGCGAGATCGCCTAGTGTGACAGTTCCTCAGCGATGAGAAAAAAGTGCCCCAAAAGTTTGCGCCCACGTTAAATTGCCAGCGATATGGAAGCCATATCGCGGCATGTGACGGTACCTTTAGAGACTGGGGTAACATTCAGCCTCATTCTGCAGCAGTGACAGGAGGTGTGTTCGGGGTGTGGAACCAGGGGGCTCCAGGATCATCTTACATTCCCATCCCCTCACACTTTTGTATGGGCAGAGGTTGTGGAAGGGGCATGGCTGTCGGCCTATCGTCACACCACAATCCTGCCCCTGATATACCAACCTATGTAATGTTAGAACAAGGGTGTTCTCTCTTCAAATAACAGTCATGTCATCAAGCTGATTTAAATGCATGCTGTGATCTTTTGCTGTGCAATGATATTGTGCATAATATGTACTGTCATGTATCAGGCTAGGAGCAGAGGCAAAGCACTAAATTGATTGATTCAGTACTGCCATGGTCTCCCCTCCCCATGTCAACTTGGTAGCTTCATGTCCCCTGAAACTTTAGCACTATGCATGACTGAATTTCTCAGTCCCCGAAGGGAGGGTTGAGTGCTGAGGAGCAGATATGATTTTATTGATTTATAAGTGATCTATACATCCTAGAACTGTAGTGCAAAGCTCTGTTTCATCATGTAGGAGGGAAGGGACAGTACACATTTTTTTTTATCTCTGCGGAGTTCCCCTTTAAGGTCTTTTATGGCAGAATTTTGATTAAAAAAATACTTTAATAAATCAGGGCATAAATGAGCAATCATTTTGGAATGTGTGCCTTGCATCACTTTGTGTTTTGGAAACTCTTTGTGACTTTCTTGACAGTGGTCTGGCTAAGCCTTGAAAAGGTTTGCCTTGCTTGGCTTAAAATAAAAAACTATGCAACAAATGTGCCCCAAAACGTTTGGGCAGATTTTGGTGTAAAGGAAGCAAACAGGCGGTGTAAACTTTGGCGAGACAGTTTACAGAAGTGCCAAATATGTTAAACAAAATGAGCCATCACAATAAATTTGGCAAATTTGAAGACCGTTTCTAGTGTACATTTACATTGCCTAACTAGACAGCTATAGTAAATCTGCCCCATTGGAACTGACATTGTCTGGACAGGTTTGTTGGATGATGTCCATGCTCTAGATAAACAGGGTTGTACTATATATAATTGTAATTCCCTGACATATAAGTTCCCCCTTTAACAACATTAAAAAGTACTGAATTTATCATTTTTTGCCAACGTTAGGCAAGCTAGATTTAAGATTTGTCCCAGTTAGCATTTCAGTACATTCTGAAGTGTAGTAAGTTAAGCAGTCCTGACATTTACTGATCTCTGAAGCTAATTGCTCAAATAGCCCTCATTTATTTTCATCTGAAAGTTTCTGACCTTCTGCTTTGTTTTTATTTGACATATTACAGCCACCTACCTGTAGATATAATTTAACTAATAAGCACTTCAGTGATATGTGTCATGTAAGTTCCATCATCACGGCCGCTTCTTTTTAACCAATACTGTTTTTGTGACATTAGAGTCAATGTTGAGCTGTGAAACCCTTACTGCCCCATTAGATCTTAAAATAGAAAAGAGCATGATGACGTGTGTGATGTTTTGTGCCTTTTGTGTGACTTTGGATTATGTCTGTCATATGTAGAGTTTTTTAGGGGCCTTTCACATCAGTGCTTTTGCTGATGCGGTAAATCTGCCGGATCTGTCGCCTAACGGCCGCACATGCGGCGCCGATCCGGCAGGCCCCATGCACTGTCTATGGGGCTTGCGGTCGGGTGTGGCAAGTGCGGTTACGCTGGATCGGCCAGATCCGGCACTTGTGGCCGAAAAAATAAAAGCTGCAAGGAGGTCACAAGTGCCGGATCTGTTGCATCCTTCAGAACCCTACTTGTCGCACCAGACTGCAAGCCACATAGACAATGCATGGGGCATGCCGATCCGAGCCGCAAGTCGGCCATTAGGCGGCCGATTCGGCAGATGCCGCAAACATCAGCGATAAGCTGATGTGAAAGGGGCCTTGCTTTAAAAAGATAATGTACGCTGTCATCTTGTGCCTAGAGTGCTAAGACTCCCAACTGTCAAACCATTAGCTCTTCTGTTGGTTCAAGACACCTGAGTTAGGCTTGAATTTCTGTATGGATTATTAAGCCCTGCATGTCCATGATCCTGTTGCTAATTCATTAATCGTCCCTTCTTCGTACAAGACCTGTTGTTTGGGAGATTTCAAGAGCCAGCTATTATGTTGCTTCAATTTAACCCTTGCAGCTGCTATAGTCCTATAATTCTGAGTACATTAATTCCCTCGAAGAAGAAATCTGATTTGTTGTTCTTCATCACTCATCAATTAAAGTTTTCTGCCAATTATATTTCGGTGCACCAGGGCCGGACTGTATACATCTGCTGCCTCTGATCAGTGAATGAACTGCCTCATCTATTTGAAATCTCAGCCATAACTTATCATTCAATGACCGAAGGCAGCAGAGGGTCGGAGTATCACAGACAGGGAGGAGACGTTTCAGTGTACAGTCCGGCCCTTGTACACCTAAATCTAACTAGCCGGAAACTTCTAAAGATAATAAAAGAACATCAGCATCAAGGGTATCAATTTAATCAGTATTATAGCACCATTACAGGTGATTTACTTTACATGATAAAATCACGCTGACAAGCTCCCTTTACCATGTTGGAATAGAAAAAAGGGGCATTAAAACATTGATATTGATATATTGTGAATACAGGATCACTTAAATTTCAAGAACTGAATGTTTTCTTTCTGCTTAATATATCCTATCCATTGCAATAAGTCATTGTTCCAATTCCAAGATAATTAATGTTCTTCGCTTTACCAGTTCTACTTGTATACTAACTAAAGATGAGTAGATCTTTTGACATTTGAATGCACCGGCTCAGCCAAATTTTACCTCCAAATTTAATAAATATGCATGAATATCAATACTGGAAAGCTTGAAATGTCTTAGAAGATACATGTCGTTGAGAGGAGAGAGAGAAAGAAACATACTTACACTATAAGAGATTACACTCTACAATAGAGAAAGAGAGAGGGAGAGAGGCTGTGGTCACACATGCCAATCAGTTTTTCATAGTGTTCATTTCTCAAATCCGTTTATTTTTTTGTGTGCTTTTTGAGCCTCCTGTGCTGCTCTGCGTCTTTTGGATTTAGCCATTTTTTAAAAATGGATCAGTTAACGGATGGTGCTTATATTTTTTTGTGAAGAATCAACAACACGTGGCACATAATTGTGAAGTGGAACGAAATGTATTGGATATTTTAAACTTTTTTAACAAATATAAAACTGAAAAGTGGGGCATGCAATATTATTTGATCCCCTTGAGTTAATACTTTGTAGCGCCACCTTTTGCTGCGATTACAGCTGGGGTATGTCTCTATCAGTTTTGCACATTGAGAGACTGAAATTCTTGCCCATTCTTCCTTGCAAAACAGCTCTAGCTCAGTGAGGTTGGATGGAGAGCGTTTGTGAACAGCAGTTTTCAGCTCTTTCCACAGATTCTTGATTGGATTCAGGTCTGGACTGTGACTTGGCCATTCTAAAACCTGGATACATTTATTTTTGAACCATTCCATTGTAGATTTTGCATTATGCTTGGGATCATTGTCTTGTTGGAAGATAAATCTCTGTACCAGTCTCAGGTCTTTTCCAGACTCCAACAGGTTTTCTTCCAGAATGGTCCTGTATTTGGCTCCGTCTATCTTCCCATCAATTTTAACCATTTTCCCTGTCCCTGCTGAAGAAAAGCAGGCCCAAACCATGATGCTGCCACCACCATGTTTGACGGTGGGGATGGTGTTTTGAGGGAGATGAGCTGTGTTGCTTTTACGCCAAACCTATTGTTTAGCATTGTGGCCAAAAAGTTCGATTTTGGTTTCATCTGACCAAAGCACCTTATTCCACATGTTTGGTGTCTCCCAGGTGGCTTGTGACAAACTTCGAACGAGACTTTTTATGAATATCTTTGAGAAATGGCTTTCTTCCTGTCACTCTTCCATAAAGGCCAGATTTGTGCAGTGTACGACTGATTGTTGTCTTATGGACAGACTCTACCACCTCAGCTGTAGATCTCTGCAGTTCATCCAGAGTGACCATGGGCCTTTTGGCTGTATCTCTGATCAGTCTTCACCTTGTTCAAGATGAAAGTTTAGAGGGATGGCCGGGTCTTGGTAGATTTGCAGTGGTCTGATACTCCTTCCATTTCAATATGATCACTTGCACAGTGCTCTTTGAGATGTTTAAAACTTGGGAGATCTTTTTGTATCCAAATCCGGCTTTAAACTTCCCCACAACAGTATCTCAGACCTGCCTGGTGTGTTCCTTGGTCTTCATGATGCTCTCTGCACTTGAAACAGAACCCTGAGACTATCACAGAGCAGGTGCATTTATACAGAGACTTGATTACACACAGGTGGATTCTATTTATCATTACCAATCATTTAGGACAACATTGGATCATTCAGAGTTCCTCACTGAACTTCTAAAATAAAATATAACTGGTTAATAGTAATGAGCAAATAGTTCGATATTCGGTTTCAGATATGTATAACCGCATACCTTTTACTATTAGGACATTCGTCTCGATTAGTGAACATAATGCAAGTCAATAGAGAACATATTTGTGTGGGGAATCTTCCAGACAAATACTTGAGTTCCCAATTGACTTTCATTATATTCATTACTCGAGATGAATGTCCGAATAGTAAAAAGTATGCAGTTAGGGTACCTTTACATGCCAATAACGCGGCGAGAAATATTGTCGGCGATATGTCGCCCTGGAACTATCGGCGTCAAAATCTCTCCCAATTTCGGCGTGTATTTGGGGAATTTGGTGGCGATATGTCACCTCACCACGGTCTCCTGATTTAAGAGCACTGCTCCAAAATCAGGCGACCGTGGCGAGACGACATATCGCCGCCAAATTCACGCCACAATTGGGGGTGATTTTGACGGCGATAGTTCCAGGGCGACATATTGCCGTCAATATTTCTCGCCGCATTTTTGGCGTGTAAAGGTACCCTTAGGGTACCTATAGGGTATCTTTACACGCCGCAATATTTTGTGGGAATCATGACAGCGATATATCACCCTGAAACTATCGCCGTCAAAGTGCTTCCCAGTTGCAGCGTGCATTTGGGGGATTTGGCGGCGATAAATCGCCTGTCGCCTGGTTCTGATTTCAGAGCACTACTCCAAAATCAGAGGAAATCATGAAGGCGAGATTCCTGGCTTTTGGCGTGTGATAGGGCGATAGTGTTAGAATCTACTATTGATTTTCCGTAGGCGTGCCACAGCGTGCTGGAGTTCACGTCCCGTGTGCGATGATTGGTGGTGGCTACTGTGGTCCCATTAAAAGAAAACACAGGTTTGCGCCAAACTGCTAAAATTAAAAGATGGGGTCGATCAATTTACCCCAGAGCTCACCTGGTTCAGTTGTGCCGGACCGCACAACTGGTTAATGGATAGGATTCAGCACATTGTGGTAACTCCAGCAGCCCGAAGCTGACGATCTTGTATTCCACGAGCTGCTGATGCACGTGACCGGTTCAGGGGAGTGGTATTGTGACGTGAGCGAGGTCCTTGATCCGAGCTGCTTAGTATCACTCTTCCCGCAGGGAAGAGGTAAAGCCGTTCAGAATAGAAAGTGATATGTTGTCAGCGCTCAAGGTAAAATCCAGGACACCGCTCAATAGATAATTACCTCTAGGCTTTATTAGTTAAATGTAGGATTCCCAATCTCCACAACGCGTTTCAGCGCTAATTGCGCCTTTCTCAAGTGATTCAAGTGATATTTGTGCGTGTATTGGTGCCAAACTCCGACACACAATGGTGTCATGTATTATCCAGCCTTCCAGAGCAGGCTGACCAATCGTAACGCAGTAGCGTTGTCCAATGAGCATGTATGGGGCATGGTGTAAACCACTGTGGCACGCCTATCTCCTTGCTGCGCTGAACACGTACACCCACACTGCTGTTGGAATTGCGGCGTGTGAAGTGGCAAGGGAATGAGGCAAGATTGGTTCCACTGTAGGTGAGGCGACTTCCGGAGCGACATATCGCCTTAGATTCCGGGCACTATTGCATCGTGTGATGCCGCCATCAGCGACCAGAGGCGGGCACGAAAAACGTTACCGCGCACGTTGTATCACCTCATATCGCCACCCGTGGCTGGGGCGTGTAAAGGTACCCTAAGACTTTTCTGAAAACGAATATCAAACTATTTGCTCATTATTACTCTTTAAGTTTGAAATCATTTTAAATAAGAAAGTTCTGGGATGAGTTATTAATATGGTCTATTGTGAGTAGAGATGAGCAAATTTATTTAAATGGAAATAAATAGTACTTAAATTTTACAAAAATTTGTAATCTCCAGAATGCTGATGTTTTGCAATGTGCTCCTTGTGAATTCAGCTATACGGTAGTCAGCAGTAGTTGCCATTTTGCAGAATTGTACAGAACCGGCCAAAGGTTAAAAAATAAATAATAATACTCGTCTCACTGCTCAACTGTCCTACCACTCCTGCGAACCTCCATCCAGTCCTCCCCACTACTTCTTTTCGCCTTCCCTGGATGCACACATGTTCTGGAGCCTGACATCAGATACCCGGTCAAGCTGGAAGATGCATCTTTGAATGAAACAGACTGAAAAAAATGCTGTAGTTGGTGAAATGGAGCTGCACAGTTGACTAGACGATAGGCTATGTGGGTACAACTGGGGAGTATTATTTTTTTTCTTTTTTTATATCTGACATTTATTATGCTTTGGGGTCTAATTGGGAATATCATTGATATGAATTGAAATGAGTATATTCCATGTGAATTGACAAATTTTAGTCTTGGCAAATGAGATCATATCTAATTGTAAGTCATGATAACTTTTTCTACATGTTTATATATAGCTTTAAATTTCACGTGCACTAAACTCTATTCTTGGGCCCAAACAGAGTACGGTAAGTAAGAAATAATTCAGTTTTAAGCTGTTTAAAGGGAATCTGACTCCAGGTTTTTGCTAGCCCATCTAAGAGCAGCATGATGTAGGAGCAGAAACTCTGAGTCCAGTGATGTATCATCTACTGGGTTGCTTTCTGCACTTTTTGATAAAATCTGTTTTATCTGCTGCAGATCAGCTCTTTGAATGCTGAACTCGATATAACCCCAGCCTAAACCACTGACTAACAGCTACACTGCTCATTGACAGAATGCTGCCAGTCAGTAGTGGGGTGGGGCGGCATTATACATAACTAATGAATATGGAGGTCTACATGGCAGCAGGTTAAGTAGTCCTCTAGTGATAATTTACTGCTGATAAAACAGTGATTATTTTAAAGTACAAAAAGCAGCCCAGTAAGTGACACATCACTGGAATTCAAAAACCTTGAAACAGATTCCCTTTAACAATCAATATTGAGAAGTACTTAAAGGAAATTTGTCTGTTAAAAAATTCATACGTGTCATACCCTCGGCCGCAGGGCCAGTCTCTGCTAAGCAGAGAGATTGGTCCTTACCATGCAGGTCCACTGGTTCTGCTCACCCTGTCCGTGGATCCATGCGGCCATCTGCTCCTTTCTCTGATAGGAGCCTGCGCCCTCTTGGCATGTCTCCTGGGAATACTCTAAAGGTACCGTCACACAGGGACATATCTCCGGCGATGTTGCCGGCGATCGCGGGAGCGCGCATCCCTGACAACATCGCCGGGGAGCTGTCAGACGGAGCAACTAACTTACCGGCGATGTCGCCGGCTAGTTGCCGCGGCTATCGCTCGCTGGGTTGCCCAGCAACCCAGCGAGCGATAACTCGCAATGTTGTAGATAGGCGGAATCGCCCGCAACATTGCAGGTTGCCGCGTTACACAGGGCGATCAGGCATGATCGCCTCAGCAACATCGCCAGGTTTCCCAACATTCTTGGGAAACCTGGCGATGTGACTCAGGCGATTCATCGCCTGATTATCGCCCTGTCAAACGAGGCAATTCGCCGGCGATGTCGCCGCAACCAGGACACGCCCCTCAGTTGCCGGCAACATCGCCGGCGATATGTCCCTGTGTGACGGTATCTTTAGGATGTGTGTGCCACTTCCTGCACCCATTTAAAGGAGGTATACACCTATTCCATATTAGGACTCTGACTGAGTGCTGAGCTGCTCTGTTCATAAAAGGCATACCCCCCATATGGGAGGTACCTGGGAAACGTGCTCACTCACTAGGAAGTTGCTTCTGTCCAGGTCAATCTCTGCAGTGCTCTGAAATAGGAAGCCTGTTGCCTTGGATTATACTAATACCTCTGTCTCCACCGAATCCTTGCTGGGAGTTCCCTATTTTGAATACCTCTGGACACTCTGGATCCCACCCCGGGCTGGCCAAGCCTCTCTTCATGAAATAATCCAGATTCCTCTACCGGCTGGATCAGCCTTTCCGGGATTAAATGAAACTTTCAGGGTCCTCTCCACTGACAGAGCCAGGGTTCCACAGTCTCTTCATTTCTACTGTTCAGTCTGTACGGGTCGCCCCGCTGGTCCGGGATTTGTGACATTTAGGCCTCCTGTTGCTGTAATGGGTGAATCCCTATACAGGGGTTACCTCTGCCAGTGGTCCACTACAAGTGTACAGTGTTGCGAACCAGAGGGTCCTCCCCTCAAGCACCTTTCCCCTTGTGTTAAACTATCCTCAATAAATATCCTTGGTTTTACGAAAGTCACTCTCTTGTCTCTTGAGTATCGGGTATATAGCTACCACTGCACTACCAGTGGACCAGTGAGTCCTCCTCTCTGCTTTTCTTGTATGCAGCAAAACAAATGTTCAAATAAACACACAGAATGTCTCACAGACAGCACAGCCTCTGCTCAGAGAAACAAATGAAGGAGATTGCCTTACCTAGATGTGCTATCTGTCATGCCTGCCAAGCACCATGCAGGACAGCAAAATGAAAATGAATCTGGAAGTGAGGCAGAGCACAGGTGGGTGGAGGGAATAGCTGCTTGAGAAGGAGTGTACAGGGTGGGCCATTTATGTGGATACACCAAAATAAAATGTGAATGGTTGGTGATATCAACTTCCTTTTTGCGGCACATTGGTATATGGGAGGGCGAAAACCTTTCCAGATGGGTGGTGACCATAGTGGCCATTTTGAAGTTGGACATTTTGGATCCAATTTTATTTTTTTCAATGGGAAGAGGGTCATGTGACACATCAAACCTATTGAGAATATCATAAGAAAAACAATGGTGTGCTTGGTTTTAAAGTAAGTTTATTCTTTCCTGAGTTTTTTTTATAAGTTTATGACCGCTTATAAAATGTGTTCAAAGTGCTGCCCATTGTGTTGGACTGTCAATGCAACCCTCTTCTCCCACTCTTGACACAGTGATAGCAACACCGCAGAAGAAATGCTAGCACAGGCTTCCAGTATCTGTTGTTTGAAATGCTGCACATCTCATATCTTCACAGCATAGACAATTGCCTTCAGATGAGCGATGAGGCAAACATTTTTGTGAATGGTGAAGTTAACAAACAAAACCACTGCTATTCGTCTGACACCAACCCACAGTGGATAGATCCCTCCAAGACTGTTGGAACACAAAAATTGTTAGTATGGTGTGGTATATGGGGTACAAAGACAGTGGGGCCATTCTTCATCAATGAAAACCTCAGTGCCACTGGATATCTGAAATTTCTACATGATTCAGATATCCAGTGGCATTGAGATGCCTGCACCTCATGCAGGCTCAATGATGACAGCCGGGCTCCTCGACCTCTGGCTGAGCTGTGTGCGTGAATTCAGAGGATTATGCGAAGCCAACGAAGAAAAGGGTATAGACACAGAAGAGGAGGTGGCAGACACATAGAAAGGGAGGGGAGGACCGGCCGGTGGCGGTGGAAGCAGGCAAAGATGAGACCTATCGGACTGCTAGACTATCAACTTAAAGACAGTGTAGGAACCTTTAGAAAATGTTTCTTTCAGGTTACAGGAGGGCAGAGACATTGTACATGCCTTCACAGAATGCAGCATAAATGCTGCCGAAGGTACTGCTTTCACTTTGGAAAGCACTAGGGGGGTGCTCCACTCATTTCTCCTAGTTATTAGTATGTTTACCTGTGTCTGGTGGCAATCCTCCAAGTATATTCATTTATTGTCTTAAATGTAATATTTTCAAACTACTTGTTCAGAATGAATAATCTCCCGGTTAACTCAAAGTATAGAGGTGTTTAGTTCAGGTTATTTCATAGCTGTCTGCTCAGTTTAGAGGACATTTTCAGAGATTAATTGGTGCAAATTCAGTGTAGATTTACCTTCTGAACCCAGGAAAGCAATTTATTCTCCCTTCCCTTTGAGAATGCATGTGCTACTGTTTGACTAAGACTCCCGATTCATTTAATGTCATTCACAGATGTTTAATTTCAGGCATCTCCTTCTAATTTGGGGGAGTCTTTGAGCTCCAAATAACTTGTTAATTTTTCTTGCTGCTTATCCTCATATGAATAAAATGTGAAGATTTTGCTCTTGTGCTCTCCGCTTGATAAATGATGTGACTTTTCTATCTTATTATCTCTTCGCAATGAGAACATTTCCAGTAAAAATCTTGTTTAGGAACAACATGAAACTGACACACAGCATATGCATTCACAGATTTATATTCCTTATTGCAAAGTGAATGTCAATTTCCATGTATCCCCTAAAACGAGAGCAGTATAAAAGCTTTTAGAGTTTGGATGATTACACAGCAATACTCTCTTTTTTTATTTTTGTTTATAGAGTTATTATCATAATCTATTATTCAACATGAGAAGTTATCGGTTAGTTTTCAAGATGAGTTCATATCACTACATATGCTGGTTACAAATCTTTGATTGTGGTTGGTTTATTGCTTTTTTTCAATTTTAGTAATTTTTTTCAGGTCGACTGTCTCCAGAAAATACGCTTTTTTTATGCCAAGGAACAGGAGACTATACCATATAGGTGTAAGAGTGTTAAAGACAGATATTTACTTTAGCATAAAAAACTCGGGTATTTTTTTTCTTTTATCCCCTTCACCACCTGGCGATTTTTCATTTTCCTTTTTCGTTTTTTCCTCCCCTTCTTCCAAGAGGAATAACCTTTTTATGTCTCCGTCAATATAGACACATGACGGCTTGCTTTTTGCGGGACGAGTTGTACTTTCATATGACATCATTTATTTTACCATATAGTGTACTGGAAAATGGGAAAAAAATTCCAAGTGCAGGAAATTGCAAAAAAGTGCAATTACAGATTGTTTTTTTGGGTTTTCTACCACATTCACTATAAGGTAAAACTGACATGTCGGTATGATGCTTTACGTCGATACGAATTCGTTGATACAAACATGTATATTTTTACTGGTATTTACTGGTAGTGAAAGAAAATTCAGAATTTTGAAAAAAAAAAAAAAGAATCACACTTTTTGCGCCATGTTCTGCGACCCATAGAGTTGTCATTTTTCGGGATCTGGGGCTGTGTGATGGCTTATTTTTTGCGACTTGAGCTGATGTTTCTAATGATAACATTTTTGGGTGGATGTGCTGTTTTGATCTCCTGTTCTTATATTTTATTACAATAAGCAGAAAACTAATGAACCCTGCACACAAAAAGAACGTGTCTGTGTGAACACGCTCACGCCGCCAAATACAAAAAACCTAGTCCATAAAACGTGTAAGTACTCTGCAGTGAAAAATTCTAAAATGCAAGTGCAGTAAAAAATATGTAAATAACAAGGTACTTGGTCCATACGTTTTTTGTGCATAAAATGTACTTCAAGCTGCTTCATCTCATCAAGGTGTACCCATATCGAAGCAGTCCTTTCTGTTGTATTAAAAACCTGATCAAGTAATGTGTATAAAGTGAACAGGGTCCAAACAGGTCCAGTGTCCGATATGGACTGATGTTGAAAGCAGCCCTTTGTGTGCAAAGCTCAAGTGAGGGGCGGGAACTCACATCTCTTGCTAGGCAAGGGGCTAATTCACAGAAAACTAATGAACCCTGCACAGAAAAAGAACGTGTCTGTGTGAACACGCTCACGCCGCCAAACAATCAAATACAAAAAACCTAGTCCATAAAACGTGTAAGTACTCTGCAGTAAAAAAGTCTAAAATGCAAGTGCAGTAAAAAATATGTAAATAACAGGGTACTTGGTCCATACATTTTTTCGCATAAAATGTACTACAAGCTGCCTCACCTCATCAAGGTGTACCCATATCGAAGCAGTCCTATCTGTTGTATTAAAAACCTGATCAAGTAATGTGTATAACGTGAACAGGGTCCAAACAGGTCCAGTGTCCGATATGGACTGAGGTTGAAAGCAGCCGCCAAACAATCAAATGCAAAAAACCTAGTCCATAAAACGTGTAAGTACTCTGCAGTAAAAAAGTCTAAAATGGTTTTTAATACAACAGATAGGACTGCTTCGATATGGGTACACCTTGATAAGGTGAGGCAGCTTGAAGTACATTTTATACGCAAAAAACGTATGGACCAAGTACCCTGTTATTTACATATTTTTTACTGCACTTGCATTTTAGACTTTTTTACTGCAGAGTACTTACACGTTTTATGAACTAGGTTTTTTGTATTTGATTATTTGGCGGCGTGAGCGTGTTCACACAGACACGTTCTTTTTGTGTGCAGGGTTCATTAGTTTTCTGTGAATTAGCCTCCTGCCTAGCAAGAGATGTGAGTTCCTCGCCCCTCACTTGAGCTTTGCACACAAAGGGCTGTTTTCAACCTCAGTCCATATCGGACACTTGACCTGTTTGGACCCTGTTCACTTTATACACATTACTTGATCAGGTTTTTAATACAACAGATAGGACTGCTTCGATATGGGTACACCTTGATGAGGTGAGGCAGCTTGAAGTACATTTTATGCGCAAAAAACGTATGGACCAGGTACCCTGTTATTTACATATTTTTTACTGCACTTGCTTTTTAGACTTTTTTACTGCAGAGTACTTACACGTTTTATGGACTAGGTTTTTGTATTTTATTTTATTACAATGTTGCAGGGTCCAAAATAACATAATTTTAGTGTTCGGACCTTTTTTCTCTTACACAGTTTACAGCTCTGATTAATTTATTTTATAGCTTGATAGATCAGGCATTTCTAAACATGGCGATACCAAAAATGTGCATTTTTTAATTTTTTTTATTACTTTTAATTTGAACGGGGCAAAAAGGGGGGTGATTTGAACTTTAGCACAAATGATCACTGTGTGTGGTTGGCAGCGCTTGCCAACCACTCACAGGAAATGAATCCTGATAGCCCAGGGTCCTGCAGTGACCCCAGATGCTATCAGGTGACACATGGAGATCCCACAATCTTATCACGGGTTCTCCAATCTCAGCATGAATGGCGCGGTCACTGCCGCAGCTCTTTTGGATCATGTTGTCAGTGAGCGACAGCTCAATCCAAAAACCCCACATCTCAGTTGATGAGATCAGCTGAGGTGTCGGGTAAATGATGTGAGCTCACCACCATTACTCACATCAAAGTGAGGGAGCCGTACATGTATGTCATGGGTGGTGAAGAGGTTTCCCAGAAATACCCTAATCTAACAAATAGTGTCTTTGTCAATTGCACTCCACTCAACAGCTACAATATGTTAGGCCAGTGATGGGCAACCTTTTGAGCTTAGTGTGTCAAAATTCGCCAAAAAAACCGCGCATAAATCGGGAGGTGTGTCACCTTGAGAAAAAAAACCCTAATTTTACGATATTTATAGTTTAAATAACAAATATGTTTAATATTTAACTTACCTGCTTAGTGACTTCTTTGTTAATCTGTCAGTTGGTTTCTTTTGTTGGTCTTGCTGTTATTTAACTTGTGTGGGGTGCCATGAACTAAGTCAGATAAGTGAGGGGGAGGGGGAATTCTTCCAGTGATGGCGAACCTGTGGCAGTCCAGCAACAGCTGGACTGCCACAGGTTCGCCATCACTGATTTAGTGACTTTTTTGTTGCTGAATTTCTGCTTACTACCGTTTCACTACATAGAACGCAAAATGATCTGCCATTTTTTTCTATAATGCCATACATCTCAGTCCATGTCTCTTGAAAGGGTCGGCTACTACCACTTCCTTTACTTAACCTTGTTTTTTTTGGCTTCTCCATCAGAGGGGCAGTGACAGAAGATTTATAGATAGCCCTGCAGGCAATTAGGGGTTAACTGTCTTTTAGGAAAGGTCAGAAATAGGGATTAATAGGGTGCGCAACAATAATATAGTGGTGAAATGGAGTCTGTACTATGCTGCAAGATGGCGTTCCTTATGTAAATTAATGGCGGGAAACGGCACCCATATCACAGGCTTCTTCCAGCCTCCCCCTCACTTATCTCAGTAATGGCCAATCACACATTCATGACACCCAGATTCTGCCCAGAACCTTTCACTGGAGGATGGTTGCTGTAGTAATCACTGGACCTCCAGACAGACCTCCAGACAGCGATCACAGGGCCTCAGATATGCGTCCCCCACAGCATTCCGCTGCTCCCTGCTGCGCCAGCCAACCAGCAAGTTCCGCCTGCCCTACCGGAAGTCCCAGGACTAGACGCTCTGTGCCGGAGCTCTGCTGTTCTGGCCTACAGACCTCCAGCACATTTTTTTTTCCTCAGCTACTGCACCTGGCCTTGTAGTTAGTGATGAGCGAGTCCTAAATTACTCGGAATCGCTTGACTCTAGTCTAGCGAGTCCGAGCCCGGGACTCGCTACTCGTTGTCTAGCGAGTCCAATGTTAATGAATGGGGAAGCGAGTAATAGCAAGTAATGTGTGATTTACAAATTGCAGATGTCTCGGAAAGCGCTCGCATTGCCGTGTCGGAAGCCCCACTCGCAACAGTTTTTTGCTGCCGTGTCTGTGGTTTTTATCCAAATAGCGAGTCTAGCGAGTGAGAAAAAGTAAACTCTGACAAAACTAGGATCGCAGAGTTACCGAATCCTACTTGTAGTTTCTCCGGCCAAGGAAGAGGAAGACGACGTGGTGGATGATCCAGTAGCTGACTCAACCTGGCAGGAGGATATGCAGAGCGAGGACAGCAGTGCACAGGGGGAGGGAGGCGTAGCATCCCAACAGGCAGTACGAAGCAGGGTCGGGTCCGCAGGCAGAAGGCAAGCAACCGTTCTCCGGAACAACAACACGACACAAGGTGCCTGTGCAAATGTTCGGACTTCCCGAGTCTGGCAGTTTTTTAAGTTGGCTCCAGATGACTCTAAAAAGGCCATTTGCAACACCTGCCATGCCAGCAGCAGCAGGGGTACGAAAACTAGCAGCCTGACCACCACCAGCATGATCAGGCACATGTCAGCCAAGCACCCGACTTTGTGGGAAGTACAACAGAGTCGAGGAGCGGTGCTTGCTGATGTCACTGCTACGTCTTCGCGTGTTGTGCGTGCGAGCCAATCCCCTTTGTACATGCTGGCGGCGAACAAGCCTCCGGCCCTGCACCTGAAGTTGCCCACGCACAAATAACCCCACCATCAAGCACGTCCTTGTCCCAGCGCAGCGTTCAATTATCCATTCAGCAAACCTTTGAACACAGGCGCAAATACGCTGCCAACGCCCCACATGCCACAGTCCTGAATTATCGCATTTCGCGACTCATAGCGCTAGAAATGTTGCCTTTCCGGCTGGTGGAGACGGAAGCATTCCGCGACCTGATGGCGGCTGCTGTCCCACGTTACTCGGTCCCCAGCCGCCACTATTTCTCCAGATGTGCCGTCCCCGCATTGCATAACCACGTGTCCAACAGCATCACACGTGCCCTGAACAACGCTGTTTCAGCCAAAGTCCACCTAACCACAGACACGTGGACAAGTGCTTGTGGGCAAGGCCGCTACATCTCCTTGACAAAACACTGGGTTAATATTGTGGAGGCTGGGACACAGTCTGAGCGAGGGACGGAACACGTCCTTCCCACAACAAGGATAGCAGGCCCTACCTCTGTCAGAGTTTCACCGACACTCTACAGCTCCGGAATGTCATGCTCTTCAGCCTCCTCCTCCTATTGCGCATCCTCATCCACTGTACCCTCCACACCAGTCCCAAGCTGGAAGCACTGCAGCACTGCCTCTGCGAAGCGGCAACAGGCTGTGCTGAAGCTAGTCTGCATAGGTGACAAACCCCACAATGCAGAAGAGGTGTGGACAGCTCTGAAACAGTAGGCAGATCACTGGCTCACACCTCTGAACCTAAAGCCAGGAAAGGTCGTGTGTGACAATGTCTGGAACCTGGTGGCAGCTTTGAGGCGAGGCCAGCTGACGCATGTTCCATGCGTGGGCCATGTGCTCAACCTGGTGGTTCAGAGGTTTCTAAAGTCATACCCAGAGCTGTCTGAACAGCTGGTAAAAGTTCGCCGTCTGTCTGCACATTTTCGCAAGTCACCTGCTGCTTCAGCCGGCCTTGCCGGCTTTCAGCGCCGTTTGCGTCTTCCGGCCCACAGACTGGTGTGTGATGTCCCCACGCGTTGGAATTCAACTCTGCACATGTTGGTCAGGATATGTGAGCAGAACAGGGCAGTTGTGGACTACCTGCATCACCTAAGCCGTCGGGAAATGGGTCAAACTCCACACATAACACCTGAGGAGTGGAGATGGATGTCCGACCTATGTACCGTCCTCCACCAAGATGGTGAGCGGCGATGACGCCATTATTAGAGTCACCATACCACTACTCTGCCTTCTAAAACGGTCTCTGCTGAAAAACAAAGAGGATGCATTGCAGGCTGAGCGCGATGACTTGGAGCAAGAAACAGTAATGGGTGTGGGTGAAAACACACAGCCCAGCCTCATCTCATCACAACGTGCAGTGGAGGACTATGACGAGGAGGAGGAGGATGAAGACATGGAGCAACTCTCTGGCCAAATTGAGGATATGACATGCACACCAGTCATGCCCTCGATTCTGCGTGGCTGGCCAGAGGACAGTGGAGATGAGGAGGAGGAGGAGGAGGAGGAGGACAGCATGTTCAGTCATCGTGTTGGTCTGGATACTGAAGTGATGGTTGTTAAGAGTCTGGCACACATGGCTGACTTTATGGTAAGCTGCCTGGCTCGTGACCCTCGCGTTCACAACATCTTGGCCGACAATCAGTACTGATTGGCAACACTGTTAGACCCACGCTACAAGGAGAACTTTATGTCTCTCATTCCTGAGGCGGAAAGGTCAGCCAAAATGCAGCATTTCCAGAAGGCCATAGTCACGGAAGTAGGCAAATCATTCCACTCACAAAACGCTAGTGGCATAGGTCAGGAATCGGTGGACAACCAAGGCGTACGGCCGAGAGGGGCACAAGTCCAATCCGCCAGAGGTAGGGGAACAGTCTTAACGATGTGGGACAGTTTTCTCAGCCCCTCACGTACCACAGCCCCTGAGGTGCGGGGTAGTGCCACAAGAAATGCTAAGTTTGGCCAGATGCTGAAGGAGTACCTTGCAGATCAAACAACTGTACTGCTAGATTCCTCTGTGCCTTACAATTATTGTGTCTCCAAGCTTGACACGTGGCATGAATTGGCTCTCTACGCCTTGGAAGTCCTGGCCTGCCCTGCCACTAGCGTTTTGTCAGAGCGTGTTTTCAGAGCCGCAGGTGGAATCATTACTGATAAACGCACCCGCCTGTCAACTGAAAATGCTGACAGGCTGACTCTGATGACGATGAACAAGGGTTGGATGGGGCCAGACTTCACCACACCACCAACAAATGACAACTGAATTTAAATTTTGTTATGGGATTTTGCCATGTACCTCCACTCACCCATGGGTACACACTTCTGGACTTCCGAGTGTCCAAGTGTGGGATCAGTAATGTCCGTGGATGTGTACTCGGCCTGGTGGTAGGAAGGAGGATCAGGTTGGGAAATGTGCGGTGCAGTATCACGGTTACTGACACTTGACCGTGTGGAAGACAGGGTGTTTGTGGAGGTGCCAATCTGACTTGAAGCATTATCCGCTATCCAAGTAACAACCTGTTGACACTGGTGTTGGTTCAAGAGCGGTGTACTGCAGCGAGCCCCAAGAATTTGGGACAGGACGTGTGAGCGAGTAGATTTGCCCCTTTCTTGTTACGAAATTAGTGCTGGCACACGACCTCGGCCTCTGCCTGCACCACCATCACGTTCACTTCCTTGTTCCTTGCCAACACTCTTGCGCATTTTGCTTGTATACAGCGACACCAGTCTGGTGACTGTAATGGTCACAGGAGAGTAGGATTTTAGTCCCTAACCTGTATCAATGTAGTAAGTACACCAGTCTGGTGACTGTAATGGTCACAGAAGAGTAGGATTTTAGTCCCTAACCTATATTAAGGTAGTAAGTACACCAGTCTGGTGACAGTTCAGATCACAGGAGATTAGGATTTTAGTCCCTAACCTGTATTAAGGTAGTACACCAGTCTGGTGACAGTTCAGATCACAGGAGATTAGGATTTTAGTCCCTAACCTGTATTAAGGTAGTAAGTACACCAGTCTGGTGACTGTAATGGTCACAGGAGAGTAGGATTTTAGTCCCTAACCTGTATTAAGGTAGTAAGTACACCAGTCTGGTGACTGTAATGGTCACAGGAGAGTAGGATTTTAGTCCCTAACCTGTATCAATGTAGGAAGTACACCAGTCTGGTGACTGTAATGGTCACAGAAGAGTAGGATTTTAGTCCCTAACCTGTATTAAGGTAGTAAGTACACCAGTCTGGTGACTGTAATGGTAACAGGAGAGTAGAATTTTAGTCCCAAACCTGTATTAAGGTAGTAAGTACACCAGTCTGGTGACTGTAATGGTCACAGAAGAGTAGGATTTTAGTCCCTAACCTGTATTAAGGTAGTAAGTACACCAGTCTGGTGACTGTAATAGTCACAGGAGAGTAGGATTTTAGTCCCTAACCTGTATTAAGGTAGTAAGTACACCAGTCTGGTGACTGTAATGGTCACAGATTATTAGGATTTTAGTCCCTAACCTGTATCAAGGTAGTAAGTACACCAGTCTGGTGAATGTAATGGTCACAGGAGAGTAGGATTTTAGTCCCTAACCTGTATTAAGGTAGTAAGTACACCAGTCTGGTGACAGTTCAGATCACAGGAGATTAGGACTTTAGTCCCTAACCTCTATTAAGGTAGTAAGTACACCAGTCTGGTGACAGTTCAGATCACAGGAGATTAGGATTTTAGTCCCTAACCTGTAACAAGGTAGTAAGTACACCAGTCTGGTGACAGTTCAGATCACAGGAGATTAGGATTTTAGTCCCTAACCTGTATTAAGGTAGTAAGTACACAAGTCTGGTGACAGTTCAGATCACAGGAGATTAGGATTTTAGTCCCTAACCTGTATTAAGGTAGTAAGTACACCAGTCTGGTGACAGTTCAGATCACAGGAGATTAGGATTTTAGTCCCTAACCTGTATTAAGGTAGTAAGTACACCAGTCTGGTGACTGTAATGGTCACAGGAGAGTAGGATTTTAGTCCCTAACCTGTATCAATGTAGTAAGTACACCAGTCTGTTGACAGTTCAGATCACAGGAGATTAGGATTTTAGTCCCTAACCTGTATTAAGGTAGTAAGTACACCAGTCTGGTGACAGTTCAGAACACAGGAGATTAGGATTTTAGTCCCTAACCTGTAATAAGGTAGTAAGTACACCAGTCTGGTGACTGTAATGGTCACAGGAGAGTAGGATTTTAGTCCCTAACCTGTATCAATGTAGTAAGTACACCAGTCTGGTGACAGTTCAGATCACAGGAGATTAGGATTTTAGTCCCTAACCTGTATTATGGTAGTAAGTACACCAGTCTGGTGACAGTTCAGATCACAGGAGATTAGGATTTTAGTCCCTAACCTGTATTAAGGTAGTAAGTACACCAGTCTGGTGACAGTTCAGATCACAGGAGATTAGGATTTTAGTCCCTAACCTGTATTAAGGTAGTAAGTACACCAGTCTGGTGACAGTTCAGATCACAGGAGATTAGGATTTTAGTCCCTAACCTGTATTAAGGTAGTAAGTACACCAGTCTGGTGACAGTTCAGATCACAGGAGATTAGGATTTTAGTCCCTAACCTGTATTAAGGTAGTAAGTACACCGGAGTCCAAGATGGCCGCGATGTGAGGAGGACGTGTATCCAGGAGCTCCACAGCCTGAACACAGCATCACAGCCATCCATCCCCGCAGGCTACCCACCGGAGCCCCTCGGACCCACAGCTAAACAGCCACCACCCCCCTGAACCGGTCACTGTGCTTCTTTTAGCAATCGGACCGGGGGAACGAGGCACAGGACCGGATCCCCTACCAGCCCCCGCTGCACACGAGGCAGAGCTGCGGCGGCGCCCGCCCTGCTAGGCCGCGCCGGATCTGCCAGCATCTGCTGCGAGTGGAGAGGAGCGGCGGGCACTCGGAGGCACAGCGCCCGGTCTGTAGTCCTGAGGAGACCGGCGGGTGTGCGAGGAGACCGGGTATTCCTACCCCCGCCGCACATTCCGGCGGCGACCCGGCAGGGGTGCTCAGGGCCGCTCTGAGACCCGAGGACTGCGCTCCGGCTGAACACCCAGGAAGAAACGGAGCCTGCAGACGGAGGGAGCTGGAAGCCTCACACTCTGCCTGGAGAGACATAAACTACCCAAAAAACCTCCAGGACTGCTCATCTTCAGACCGGAGAAGCTGCAGGAGAGGGTAAGTGGAACCTGATCCTCATCCATAAGGGACAGCCTGTCACTGCCTGCACTGTGCATAAATATACAGAACTGTGGCTGGCCTGGACTGTATTTGTGGTGACAGGGGATTACAATAGTGAGGTGAAGAGGCAACGGGTCAGTGGTCACTGGGGAAGGTGGAGGTGATATTCACCCCTCACATCATACACCATATATCGCAGAGAGAAGCCCCCCATCCATCCGGGAACTAACGTCTTGAGGGGACTCTATATGATCAGCTTATAAGACTGGGCATTGTACTATATCCTGGGGATTACTCCTGATAATCCTATCCACTCGTCAACTGGACTTTTTTGACATCCTAATAACCTGATACACAACAACAAGAGGTCAGAGGACCCCCCAGCAAGCACCCTTCACTCTCTGCACCAGGTGCTACATTAACAGTACCTGTAGACTCCTGCTTTCACCGCTTTCTATCCTACTGGACACAATTTGGACCAATGAACCCTTAAACTGACCATAACCAACTGGAGGGGTCATATAGGCTTAAACTGCACAAATACTTCACACTGTGAATACAAATAATACCATGGGAAAGACGACCATTAAACCACCCAAGAGTGGGCCTAAATCCGCAAAGGCTATAACCCAAGCCGACGTTGACCATTTCCTTAAAAAACAGGCCGTCGTGGAGGACACCCCTAAATCAATCAAGAAGTCCGTCCTGACTTGCACAGACGACACAGACTCTGACGTGGAGAGTGATTCAGAGGGAGGTAGTGCATCTGGAGAACCAATGGTGACCCGCTCCTTTATCAAGAGAGCCCTTGCCAAAGTTATCGGCCCAATTGGGCGAGAGTTAGCGGAGATTAAACGTGACCTCACGCACCAAGGACACAGGTTAGAGGCACTGGAAAATGCCCAAATAACAACTATACACCACTCCAATGCTATCCTTGATGGCCTTAAAGAGCATGAACACCACATACATGACATCTATGTTGCTCTTGAGGATCATGAAAACCGGGAACGCCGGCAGAATATCCGGATTAAGGGTCTCCCTGAATCTGTGGCCAATGAAGCACTAGAAAAGGCTGGTGTGGAGATCTTTAAAGACTTACTTTCTGAACATGACCCTCAGAACATTGAATTGGTGCGGGTCCATAGAGCCCTACGACCTAAACCACAACAAGGAGAGGCTCCCCGACATGTGCTATGCCGTTTCCTGGACTATCGTGTAAAGAACCTAGTTCTCCGCAGAGCACGGGAACGACAGGAGATAACCTATGAAGGTACCCGAATCCAATTGTTCCAAGATCTGTCGGCCATCACCTTGAAAAAACGATGGCTACTGAAACCCTTTACAAATGCAATCCTACAGAAGGGACATCGCTTTCGCTGGCTCTTCCCGTTTGGGATCTTTGTAACGGCGGATGGGCAGGGAATCACCATCAGAACCTCCGCAGATCTGAAAGCGGCCTGTGAGACTTTGGACATATCTCTTGACAAATTCCCGGATTTGGAAGCTTTCCACTCAGCCTCAAAGATACAACCCATCCTAGGTCCTACGCCTTGGCAACAGGCAACCCCGAAATCGCAACGAATTAAAAGGAAGATCGCTAAATCACCATCCGCCAAGGACCCGGACGATGCCACCTGAGCTATATCCGGGAAGAATAGCGCCTAACACTGACAAAGTGGAGTCAACCATAGGCTGATTGACATTGATCTTATGTCTTTCTTTATTACATAATATTTTATTTTATTTTTTTTTTTATTTTATTTATTTTTTCTTTACTAGCCTTACCCAGGTTCACCCTACATTTATTCGCGCTCTACTAACGCGTTTTTGCCATGGTAGAGAGCTGTTATTGTTCATGTTATTCTCTCCGCCTTATGGCGACATTTGGGAGCAGGGAAACATATACCTTCTGTTTACCGGAGGTCATTGCAGAGCCATAACCCTCTCCTACCATACTCTTAAGCATAACTTCTACTATTTGATATGTATAATGCAGTTGCTTGCGTTAATTCCGTTTTGTACTAACCCCTCGAATTGGTTATCAATAGTCCAAACAACTATGTTGAACTTTATATTGGTTCATACTGTTCTACTATGTTTGTTAAATGTGACTTTTACATTCTCTTCTCTCCTTCTATCTAGGACTTCTTTCTTTTCTGATTCTTTTTCCCTATCTTCGCTCTCTACCCATCCCCTGCCCCTTTTAGGCACGGAGCACGACCCAGATCCAGGGATGTCAGCCGATCGCCAAGTACTACAACATGCCTGACACCGGTAAGAATATTACGTTTGCAACAATTAATGCTCATGGCCTTAATTCACCCGCCTCACGACACCAGACTCTGCATAGACTACGAAAGCAGAAAGCAGATATTCTTTTCTTTCAGGAAACCCATTTTAAGCCCAACAAAATCCCGAATTTTGAGCGGTGCCAATATAACACCTGGTACCATGCCACCTCCACTCAGTCAGGATCAAGGGGCGTATCCATAGCACTACTCTCTGGGGTCTTATTCCAACACCGAGAATCTCTGGTAGATCCTTTGGGACGCTATATCTGTGTGAAGGGCCTCCTTAATGGTTCATTGACAACCCTATGCAGTTTATATGCACCTAACAAAAAACTCTTAAAATGGTTGGTGTCTACTCTAAAAAAAATAGAGAACTTTAGAGAGGGTACCCTGATTGTGGGTGGGGATCTGAATATAGCGCTTGAGCCAATGTTGGATACATCTAAACGAAAGAGCACGTATACACCCAGAGATCTGGCTAAGATACGGGCTATTCTAACTTCAATGCATCTACTTGACTCTTGGCGCTATATGCACCCGACCACACGCGACTATACTTTTTATTCCAACCCCCATAAGTCTTACCACCGCATTGACTATATTCTGATACCTAGGTTATGCCTGTCGCGGATATCTGAAGCGAACATAATTCCCAATGTATATTCTGACCATAATATAGTACTAATCTCAATGTCCACCTCTGAGACAGACCTGAAATCCAGATCCTGGCGACTCAACGACTCCCTACTTGACTCCCCTACGACGCGGAAACGTATTACAGACGCACTTCACCATTACTTCCAACTCAACGATACACATGAGACATCTCCCCAAATTCTTTGGGAAGCCCACAAGACAGTGTTGAGAGGTGAACTTATCTCCATTGCGTCATATCATAATAAAAAACGACATCAGGAGGTTCAAACACTTTATGATGAAATCTCTTGCTTGGAGACGGACCATAAACATACTTCTGACCGTACAGTCTTGGATACTCTTTCCAATTTGAGGCAGAAATTGAGAGACATCCTCAATGTCAGATCAGCTAAATTGTACGCCTCCTGGAAAAATAGAATGTATGCGCATGGAGATAGGGCCTCCAAGTTCCTCCTGAAACACCTACGTAAGCGGCAAGCCCGCACTCTACTTCACTCTATTACTAATTCACAGGGGCTAACAGCTAGCAACCCATCACACATAGAAGCGGCCTTTTTGGACTATTACTCCGGGCTATATAATCTCAGACCCGCGGACACGCAGGCTCTTAAGGAACAGAGGCGCCTGGACACCTCCCACTTCTTGACACGACTGAATCTCCCCACGTTAACGTCAGACCAACGACAGTCACTGACTCGTCCATTCACCATGAATGACCTCCAGTCCACCCTGTCGAAGTGTCCCACGGGCAAATCTCCAGGCCCCGACGGATTCACGGCCCACTACTACAAAACGTTTGCACCCCTTCTGCTACCACGTCTCTTGAAGGTTTGTAACGAGGCATTTGAGGGCAAGCCCCTCCCGCAGCAAATGCTAGAAGCAAAAATATCCTTGATACATAAAGAAGGTAAAGACCCCAACTCATGCAGTAATTACAGGCCAATTTCACTGTTAAATGTTGATTTGAAACTTTTGGCCAGTATGATAGCCCATAGGATAAGGAATCTTTTGCCCTCACTGATCTCGTTGAGTCAATCTGGCTTCGTGGGCGGAAGGGAAGGCAAAGATAACGCACATAAAATACTACATATCCTTCAATATGTGAAATCCCGCCATCAACCCTTAGTGTTAGTGGGCACGGACGCGGAGAAGGCCTTCGACAGGGTGGATTGGACCTATCTGGAAGTGACGTTACTGCATTTCGGGTTCCCCCCATCGCTAGTTGGCACATACCATTTATAACCCGACGGCCCGTATTCAGATCAATGACACGTTGACGAAGCCCTTTATAATACATAACGGCACTAGACAGGGCTGCCCACTATCTCCGCTTCTGTTCGTCCTGGCTATGGAACCCTTACTGATTGCTATTCAGGAACATCGAGATATAGAGGGCGTTCAGATCAATAAATCTCATTTCAAATCTGCTGCGTTTGCAGACGACCTCCTCGTGTTCCTCACAAAACCTCTGATTGGGTTCCCTGCCTTGATAGCACTAGTGGAGCAATACGGCAGCATTTCTAATTTTAAAATCAATATGTCCAAGTCTGAAGCGTTAGACTTTCGCATCCCCATCACACACTCTTGACCTTGCAAAACTCATATCCCTTCCACTGGCCCAAGACACACATAACATACCTCGGGGTGAAGTTGGGGCGCACAGATTCTGATTTGTTCAAGCTGAACTTCCCCCCTCTGCTCACTTCCACGTCAACGCTCATTATGCAATGGAGAGATGCTTACCTCTCGTGGATGGGGAGGAAAAACATTATGAAGAGCTTGATATTGCCAAAATTCACCTATCTATTCCAAATGCTCCCCATACACATCCCGGCGTCCTATCTCCATAAAGTGAACTCCCTTTTCTCCAAATATATATGGAAGACCAGGAGACCGCGCGTGGCATACCGTACACTTACCCTCCCAAAATCAGCAGGGGGCATGGGTGTGCCGGACATCAGGCTCTACTATAAGGCAGCAATCCTGACGAGAACGGTAGACATAATTCGAGGGAATACGGAAAAGCAGTGGATAGAGATTGAAGAGGCACTTGCTCCCCTACCCCTCAGAACGCTATTCCTAATGCACTCCGATATCCGAACTGAACGTATAGTGAATCCCCATACTAAAAACACCCTTAAACTCTGGCGTGACTCAATAGACGCTCTAGCCCCGCCATTATCACCCCTTTTGTCGCTATCTGACATTCTAGCACGCTCTACATCGACTCCGACCGGACATTCCAAGACCCCTAAATACTCTGGTATTTCCTTAGACCACCTTATCCGAGATGGTGCCCTTCTCCCCTTCCAAGACTTGCAAAGACATCCAGACTTGACAACTTTAACCTTCATCGCCTATAACTCAATTAAAACCCTCCTGCGTCGTCACCTTAAAAGCGGCGATCTGAACAGACCTATGACAGTATATGAGACACTTTGTGCTAGAACCGCTAGACCCGCGAAAATTTTCTCACAACTCTATCAATTGCTTTTACTGTCCAACTGCTGTCACAAACGAGCGTATATTTCCCTATGGGAAAGAGATCTAGGATACACCTTCACGAAAGAACAGATTTCGCGCATATATGGAGCCTCTCATGGGCCCACCCAATGTGTTCGAGCACAAGAAAATTCATATAAAATAATAACGAGATGGTATTATGATCCCCTTAAATGCCAGAGATGGGGGGCTCCATCCAAGGCTGAGTGCTGGAGGTGTGGTGCCGAAAATGGAAACTACTTCCACATCTGGTGGCAATGTCCTGTCATATCTTCATTTTGGCAAATAACTGAAAAACTGATTACTCTGGTTCTAGGAGAAAGGGTGCAATTAACTCCTGAAACAACCTTGCTAAATTTCAGGCTATGGCCTACAAAGAAATATACATCAATCTTGGTCCAGAATATAATTGCAGCGGCCAAACTCCTAATACCGGTATATTGGCGCTCGGCTGAGGTCCCTTCGCTCCAACAGCTCCACACTAAAGTTCACCAGTTGTACCTTGTTGCAGAAATGGTGTTCTATGTGAACCACACTCGAGCTTCTTTCTTAGAAACCTGGTCACCCTGGATCAGATACAGATCGACATCCTAACTTGATATCACCGAACATTGCTATTCAATCTGATGGATGTCCCGTGTCCTAACCTACCCACCCCACACCCCTCTTTTTCCTCTTTCGTTCCTATCTCCTTACTTCTCTCTTGACTCTTATCTTTAACTGCCTTCCCTCATGCGAAGTGGCTTGACTTTATTTCTACTCTCTTTAACGTTTTTAGATTTGAATTTATTAATGATAGCCAACAATGTGCACTTCTTACAGTGCGGTTGATGTTTGCGGCTCTCAGTGAGACACTGGATTGGCTCACGACCACTCCCACCTTTGGGACAGTGTTGCCGGGTGCGATCCGCCTCTCCCCATCACTTCCAACGCTCTGAGGGCTGTGGAGCGTGATCGCACACTGCAGGACCAATAACACCTTTGAACTGTCTCGGAGTGTTGCTTATATGGCCGTTAATTGTACGTCAGTATTCCAGTCATACCACTGGATTCTCTTCCTCTGAACATGTACTCATACTATACTGTTGAAAAATGTTGATTTACTGTCTATTACACTGTACTGCAAAGCGTTAATAAAAAGAATTTTAAAAAGAAAAGAAAAGGTAGTAAGTACACCAGTCTGGTGACTGTAATGGTCGCAGGAGAGTAGGATTTTAGTCCCTAACCTGTATCAATGTAGTAAGTACACCAGTCTGTTGACAGTTCAGATCACAGGAGATTAGAATTTTAGTCCCTAACCTGTATTAAGGTAGTAAGTACACCAGTCTGGTGACTGTAATGGTCACAGGAGAGTAGGATTTTAGTCCCTAACCTGTATTAAGGTAGTAAGTACACCAGTCTGGTGACTGTAATGGTCACAGAAAAGTAGGATTTTAGTCCCTAACCTGTATTAAGGTAGTAAGTACACCAGTCTGGTGACAGTTCAGATCACAGGAGATTAGGATTTTAGTCCCTAACCTGTATTAAGGTAGTAAGTACACCAGTCTGGTGACAGTTCAGATCACAGGAGATTAGGATTTTAGTCACTAACCTGTATTAAGGTAGTAAGTACACCAGTCTGCTGACTGTAATGGTCACAGGAGAGTAGGATTTTAGTCCCTAACCTGTGTTAAGGTAGTAAGTACACCAGTCTGGTGACTGTAATGGCCACAGGAGAGTAGGATTTTTGTCCCTAACCTGTATTAAGGTAGTAAGTACACCAGTCTGGTGACTGTAATGGCCACAGGAGAGTAGGATTTTTGTCCCTAACCTGTATTAAGGTAGTAAGTACACCAGTCTGGTGACTGTAATGGTCACAGGAGAGTAGGATTTTAGTCCCTAACCTGTATCAATGTAGTAAGTACACCAGTCTGGTGACTGTACTGGTCACAGGAGAGTAGGATTTTAGTCCCTAACCTGTATCAATGTAGTAAGTACACCAGTCTGGTGACTGTAATGGTCACAGAAGAGTAGGATTTTAGTCCCTAACCTGTATTAAGGTAGTAAGTACACCAGTCTAGTGACAGTTCAGATCACAGGAGATTAGGATTTTAGTCCCTAACCTGTATTAAGGTAGTAAGTACACCAATCTGGTGACAGTTCAGATCACAGGAGATTAGGATTTTAGTCCCTAACCTGTATTAAGGTAGTAAGTACACCAGTCTGGTGACAGTTCAGATCACAGGAGATTAGGATTTTAGTCCCTAACCTGTATTAAGGTAGTAAGTACACCAGTCTGGTGACTGTAATGGTCACAGGAGAGTAGGATTTTAGTCCCTAACCTGTATTAAGGTAGTAAGTACACCAGTCTGGTGACTGTAATGGCCACAGGAGAGTAGGATTTTTGTCCCTAACCTGTATTAAGGTAGTAAGTACACCAGTCTGGTGACTGTAATGGTCACAGGAGAGTAGGATTTTAGTCCCTAACCTGTATCAATGTAGTAAGTACACCAGTCTGGTGACTGTACTGGTCACAGGAGAGTAGGATTTTAGTCCCTAACCTGTATCAATGTAGTAAGTACACCAGTCTGGTGACTGTAATGGTCACAGAAGAGTAGGATTTTAGTCCCTAACCTGTATTAAGGTAGTAAGTACAACAGTCTGGTGACTGTTATGGTCACAGAAAAGCTTGGATACCGATCTGGATCACCCTGCCTATATCCTCCTAGATTTGTCCTAAGAAGGACTGTTGTGGTCAGCAGCAGCAGTTTGCAGCCCTGCTCCGGATCTACCTATGAGGGCCGCAAATCTGTCCCTAAGCAGCAGCAGACACTCTCCCTACACTCACTGTCTGGATGGCTGTGTGCAAAGCACAGCGCGGCCGGGTCTTATAAACGCTCGGTCACGCTGTGCAGGCCGGCCAATCACTGCAATGCCACAACTAACAGGGCTGTGGCATTGCAGTGGTCTACCAGCCAATCCCTGCATGTGGGCTGGCTCTCAAAAGAGCGCCAGCATGCAGGGATGATGACCACGAGCACAGCACGAGTATCGCGACCTTACTCGGTGCTCGCCGAGTAGCCCGAGTACAGTGATACTCGTGCGAGTACCGAGCAGCGCAGAGCATACTCGCTCATCACTATTTATTAGTCATCAGTTGGTAGAATATTGGATTTAACATTGACTACCAAGAATACTTCTAGATGAGTGATTAACGTTTGAGTGAAAAAAATAAAGATGAAAGAATACAGATGGTGAGTTACTCCTGCCGGGGGTTCATGGTGCATGGTTTATGTTAAGATATAAAAAGGTTCCAGCGCATAACTGGGTGCACATAAGTTCAAGCAAGGACACCAGAAACAAAATTGTAGCCCTGCACCAGGCTGGGAAGACTGAATTTGCAGACTATTCTTATGGTTTCACCATCTCACTATTTAGCAAAGATTAGTCCCACCCCTCAGCCTCTTTGTAGCTGTCGGCATGTTGTCCCTCCCTCTTTCCTTCTCTTGTTTCCTCACTATCTTTTGCAGTGTTAAAAAATTGTAAAGTTTTGTATTTGGTCATCTTTAACTAAAGTCACAGCTGGTGATGTTTGAGAACGTTATTTGTGGTAGTGGTAGAGTACTTAAGGCAGACATCTCTGGCTTAGGCTGGTTTCACACTGCGGTTTTTCACTGATCAGGTTCGATCAGGTTTGTGTGCCAAAACCAGGAGAGGAACCAGGAGAGGAACTTGCAAAGAAAAACTATCATTGAAAGATGGACACCTGTTCTGAGTTTTGGAGACACTCCTGGTTTTGAAACACAAAACCTGACCTGATCTGACCTGATTTGACCGCAGTGTGAAACCAGCCTTACATGTTGCCTTCCAGCTCACAGGTTTGCAACAAAGCTTTGTATTTATAAAAACAATGACTCTTGGTGCCAAGAAGAAGTCCTTGCACAACCCCATGTCTCGAAAATTCGAAACATTATGGCCCTTGGAAAATTGTGACCCAAGCTAATTTTTTTTTTTTACAAATTTTAGTTTTTTTTCATCATTTAAATAACAAAGAAACTATACATGTTTGGTATCTGCATGATCGTACTGACCTGAAGAATCATATTTCCAGGTTATTTTTACCATAAAATGAATGCTGTAAATGATAATAAAAAATACTATTGCGGAATTGCGCTTTTTTTTCTTTTACTATTTTGCTATACTTGGAATTTTTTTTCCTGCTTTCCAGTACATGACAGTATAAAATAAATGGTATCATTCCAAAATACCTGGCAAATGCAGGCTGCCTGTGCTCACGTTCTGCTCAAACAATAAAGTTTACTTTAGTTTAAGAAAAAGTCACTGGAGATTCGGGGAATTTCTCATAAGATTTGGGTCTGGAGCCCCAGATATTAGTGACTGGCTACTCCACTGATCAGGGATATATTACAGGACAAGAGCCAAGACAGAGGACATTATGGCATGATGGGGGACATTATGACATGATGGGGGACATTATTACATGATGGGCGACATTGTTATACCTTATGTACCAAGACACAGGACATAATTTTAGGACATATGACATTATTACAGAACAGCGGACATAATCACAAGATAAGGGACAGGATGGGGACCATTATTACAAGATGGGTGACATTTTTACTGTATGAGGGTAAGAATGAAAAACATTCATTTTTACTTTATGTTCTCTAGTGGGAGACATATTGGTGTATGCTGGCCTGAAAAACAAAACACTATACTGCATAATGGGTGATATTAATAATATTCCCCATACTTTATTATTAATTTGTGGCCAACAATTTGTATTGTTGCCACTGATGGAGGTGGGGGAATTACTATTGTATTCAATCACCAACTCTGACATTATGGCTGTATGGGGGCACAAAGAGAGTTTTAGCATTGCACAAGGGTCACAAATTGGGAGATATGCATTAATACTGTTTGAGGTTAAAGGATTAAGGTATGAGGTTACTGTATGGTTTAAAGACTGTTACTTGTCAGTTTAAGATACACAATTTGAAGGGGAAGGGGTGGTAACAATGTGTCATTCTAGTTGGTCTCGCTGGACTTCAATGTAATCAGACCTGCCATAGAATTCATTGACCATCATCTGGTTGTGAGTCTTTTATTCCTCCCTGCAGGGGCCTTCAAACCTTTGCAGACTGGCCGGAGACTTAATTGAATTTCTTTTATGTACCTGATAGTTAAGGGGGTTGAGTGTGCTTATCTTTGCCCAACTAGGGGGCTGATTAAAAAAAGGCAGAAAAGAAGAAGAAAGCACATGTTTGGGGAAAGTTAGTTGGCGCTGTGAATTGGGAGGGAGAGAATCAGTTCTTAGGCAATAAAGAATAGTTTGCAGCATCCATCATGGATAGAAAGGTTTATTATTTACCCCAATCATGGTGCACGTCATATCCGAGGAGTCCTCATGGCATCAAACACATGTGTAGATATAGAGTAGAAGACAGGGCCTCACATAGTTGGTGATTGAAGCATAAATCTGTTTGTTCCACCATTTGTGCAATGTTTTGATCCATACAGATAGGATCCTTATCAAGCAGTGCTGAGGCCAGGTCCTGAAGCTTATGAATGGACTTTAGAGTTTAGAGCTTGATACCCGTGCTACGGTTGTGATATCTACTATCTAGATTTAAGGAACTATCCTAAGGACTATTCTTGCTGACTGAACCTGAATATATGTGCTATGGTTGGAATATCTACCTTCTGGTTTTTAGGAACTAACTTAGGGACTATTGTTGTCGGCTGGCTTCTGATCTTGTGGACTGGGGGCATCACATTGGAGTTGCTGTAATATCATTTATGGATTTAAATACTAATTGTTCCATCATTAACTTGCCTAGGTGATTATTACAACCCACAACTTCAGATGTTCACAGTAAGGAAAATGACGATAAAGCACATATACATGTTTACACATGGAACCAAGTCTTAAAATTTGAAACAAACCTTGAATTAGGCATTCTTATGTTGACCAGCAGATTTTTTTTAATTTTATTTTACCCTGCTCAGTTTATCTTGTGAACTGCACAATGCACCCACATATGTTGCCAGTACATAATATACTATCCTCTATATAACATTATGATATCATCCTAATATTATAGCTAGTTTTGTGCTAGACTTTTAAATAAAGTGCATTTTACAAGAAACATATTGAAGCATAAAACAAAATGAATTGAGCAGAGGTTTAGTTTCATAGTCTCATTCCCTCCTTTCATCCTGCACAGATCTTCGGTAATATTTCCAGGCAGATCATGTTTCACGCTCATCTTCCATTTCTTTACTTGACAAAATAAGCACAATACAATTTTATTTCCTCCTCACACTACCTCGGTGAGAAACATACATTTTATACCTGACAACACATGATTACTATCAGATTTCAGGCAATTTATTGCTATTGTCTAGCTCTGGATTCTATTTATTTAAACCTTACATTTATGTAAGATGCAAAACTTCCTGAAATAAAAGAAATGCCAAACAACAGTGCCACAGCCGTCACGTTATTATGACTTGTGCCTGGTTTCCAGCACTATATTGTCAAGATGCTAACATTCAATAAAAGGCATTATATTGTGTGTGCTTGGTAATAAGATCATGTTATACAGATAGGCAGGGAGCGGTTTTTAGGCCTAATATACATGAGTGTGCTTAATGAACTTGTGACAGTACAAATTGTGCAGCTATTGAGATTCATACACTGAAATAGTAACGCTGGCGTTGCCTAGGATTAAAAAAAAGTATTTTTTTCCCTGAAAATACCACCTCTATTGGCCATCCCCTCACACCTACTGAACCCATCCCCCCCACCTACTCCAGTCTATGTCTCCGGTGGTCACCCCTCACCTAGCCAAAATCTTCAATCTCTCCCTCTCTTCTGGCATCTTCTCCACCTCCTTCAAACACTCAATCATTACTCCATTATTAAAGAAAACTTCTCTTGACCCATCCTGCACAAATAACTACAGACAAGTCTCCAATCCCCCTTCATCTCTAAACTCCTGGAGCACCTGGTCTACTCCCGCCTCACCTGTTACCTGTCCACTCATTTTCTTCTAGACAAATTACAGTCTGGTTTCTGTCCCCTACATTCTACAGAAACTGCTCTCACCAAAGTGACCAACAACCTTCTGATAGCAAAACATAATGGTGACTACTCTCTACTTATCCTTCTTGATCTCTCTGCAGCCTTCAACACTGTTAACCACCAACTCCTAATCTCCATGCTGCACTCAATCAGCATCAAGGACAAGGCTCTCTCCTGGTTCTCTTCCTATCTTTCCTATTGCTCTTTCAGTGTATCATTTGCTGGCTCCACTTGCTCCCCTCTTTCTCTTACTATCGGGGTTCCTCAGGGTTCAGTCCTTAGCCATCTTCTCTTCTCTCTCTACACAGCCCCGATTGGAGAGACCATCAGCAGATTTGGCTTTCAGTACCATCTTTATGCTGATGATACACAACTATACACTTCTTCCCTTGACCTTACTCTAATAAAGAACACCAAAGATTGTCTAATCGCAGTTTCCAATATCATGTACACTCTCTATCTGAAACTGAACCTCTCCAAAACTGAACTCCTTTTGCTCCTGGCCTCCACTAACCTCCCTAAATATAACATCTCTCTCAGTGTGCGGCACCACAATAACGCCTAGTCAGCAGGCTCGCTGTCTGGGTGTTATGTTTGACTTAGATCTTTCCTTCACCCCATATATACAATCTCTTGCTTGCTCTGGCCGCTTGCACCTGAAGAACATCTCTAGAATTCGCCCCTTTCTCTCCTTGAAAACCAAGAAAACCCACACTGTAGCCCTGATTCACTCCCGCCTTGACTATTGTAATTCTCTTTTGATTGACTTTCCCTGCTCTAGACTCTCCCACTCCAGTCCATCCTAAATGCAGCAGCCAGGATCACCTATCTAGCTAACCGATACTCGGACGCCTCTGCTCTATGCCAATCACTGCACTGGCTGCCTATGCACTATAGGATCGAATTCAAACTGCTTGTTCTCACTCACAAAGCTCTTCACACTGCAGCATCCCCCTACATCTCCTCCCTCATCTCTGTCTATCACCCTACCTGTTCTCTTCGCTCTGGAAGTGACCTTAGACTCACTGGTGTACTAATCTGAACCTCCCACTACCGGCACCAAGACTTCTCTTGAGCTGCACCAATTCTCTGGAATGCTCTACCACAAGAAATTAGGTGTATCCACAACTTACATAGTTTCAGGCGAGCCCTAAAAACACAACTTTTTAGGGCGGCCTATCATGATTTCTAGTCAGAGTCATCTACACATAGCCTATCCGCTCCACCAGTCTCAAGTGGATCACAAATAATGTTTAGTGGCCACTTATGCTTCTCCTTTCTGATCCCCATCTACTTAAGTTGACTAAACCATCACTGTAAATAAGCACCTGTACTTTGTCACCCCACCTCATTGTTAGATTATAAGCTTTTATGAGCAGGGTTGTCATTATTTTGCTCTAATTATTGTATTATGCTGTATTGTATTGTTTTTTTTGTATTGTATCGTATTTTCGGATGTTTCTTATGATTGTTAAATATGATCTTCTGTATTGTAAAGCGCTGCGGAATATGTTGTAGCTATATAAATTATTATTGTTATTATTAGCTGCAAGACCTGTGCTCACATAGAGACCAGAGACAGGATACAGATCCCCAACACACAGTAGGATTATAAGATTCCTGGGTCATTCACATGCTCCTCTTCCAATGTGGTATATTTAATTATGTGCACTATATGCCCAGTGGGGGCTTTTAATGTTGAAGAGACTGGACAACGTCTAAGGGCCGCTTTACACACACCAACTTCTGTGACCAACCTCTGAACAGATCTCTAGTTGCAGTGAAATCATGGACACATTGTTCCATTTTGTGGCTGTGTACAAATGGAACAATGTGTCCATGATTTCACTGCAACCAGAGATCTGTTCAGAAGTTGGTCACAGAAGTTGGTGTGTGTAAAGTGGACCTAAGAGTAAGGATGAGGTCTCATCGTCACACAATTACACACAAAAAAAATCAATTTTCCAGTAGCCAAGCATTTTTCTAGCTAGGGACATAATATTGACAATATGAAGGTTTTAATTTTGAGAGGGAATTTCAAATCACAAAAACATCGTAGAGTCTGTGAATCCAAGCTAATTAGAATAATCAATTGTATACAGGATGGATTAAACATCTCTGATGGATTTATGACTCATTACCGCATCTAAAGAATGTTGTTCAAAGACACTGAGATCTTAAAGACACCAAGTTTTCTTATAAATTAGCATCACAAAAACTTTCAGACTACTAGGTCAGCCTGATTCAAGATCCTCTCCAGGCTGCTTTGTTTATTTAGCTGTATATCCAGGCCCTGTAATGTGTATTCAGTTAAATGTCCAATCATTTTAGTTGTGCATGTATATATTTTGAGTTTCTTTTAATATTTTGTCATACCATGCCTGATGAAGAGACCTGAGACGTCTCGAAAGCTCGCCTTGTAACATCACTTATTTTATTTTTGTTAGCCATTAAAAGGTATCACAAATACAAGTTTTCTATCTTGTTTTTCCTACTGAGAGCAATCAACATTTTCTCAACTGGCTAACACGGTACCAAAACATTTTGTTCTAATCAAAATAAATAAAATAATAATAATAATTAAATTTAAATAATAAAATAAAATAAAAATATATATAAAAATTCCCTAACAAATATTAAGCTTGTTTAAACAGATGTTTTAAGGACATTGTAAGCTTCCTGGACATCACAGCTGCTGCCACATCTGGTACTGTTTATAAAACTCACCCACTGCAGGTGTCAAAAATGCCTGCAATCCCCAGGAACCTCAAAAAATTAATTTAAAGCTCCATAAATCTCTACAGCTTGATACAAGGTTAGGCGTTGTCCCCAGCCAACAGATCTTCCGGCAAGCGCTTTGGCCCCAAGCAAAAAGGGAAAGTTTTAGGGCCATTTTAAATTTCAAACTTGTTTTCCAAACATAACTGAATTATGGGGAAATTGTTCGGATTTTCGATCCTGAGCCGAATCTGCCATTTTTGAGTCAAATTTGAAATGGGCGAACATGTTCATGGAAGGTTTGCTATTCTCCAGCGTTGACGGGTTGTCTTAGGTCACACTGCGGGATTCCCTTCTGCGTGATATCTGCTGTGTAACCTGAGACAACCTCAGGGAAGTCATGAGGATGTCTGACATTTATGAGCGGGTCTGTAAGCATGGTTACAACTGTGCTCGATTTTGCCTTCCATTAATTTTAATGGGGTGTAGAAGTTCGGCGAGCCGTTCGCCGATCTATTCGGTGTACTTTTAGTGAACTTATAGTCGTTTGACAAATCAAACAGAATCCCAACTTTAAAATGTTTGCTCATCTCTAGTCTTCAACCACACAAATGATTGTGGGGAAACACAGAGTGGTGATTCTGCAGAGATGTTCACACATTCTATTTCATGGGCATCAGAGGTTTGCTCCAAAGATTCACATACTCCAGAGGAGGAAAGCATCTGTGCCGATACCCAAAATCTTTAGTTCTTACATACAGGGATGGATGAAGTAGGGTCCAAACAGAATCCACATCCTCGACATCAGACGTTAAACCCGGTTTTTGGAGGTGATGATAATGAAACTCTGATTACTGAGGACTGAGGAGCACCCACACTCTATTTTGCATGTCAGGGTAAGGCCAGGGTCACACATGTCAATCCGCATTTTTAAGCCCTTAGAAACTCATCCATTTTTTTAATGGTGCTAATAGTACCCCCTGAGGTCCTGGAGGTTTTTTGTAATTTTTTGGACTTAGTCATTTTTTCACCAAAAACGCATGCAAAAAAGCATGCGTTATTGCATGGTGCCTATATGTACCATGCGCTAACACATGCATCTCCCATAGGGCCCCATGTTAAAAAAAATGCATGCTTTATTTAATGCACCCAAAAACGCTGCTAGCAGTGTTTTTAGGGATGCTGCACAAAAACGCATGCGTTTTTGAAAAACGCACACACACTTGTGTTAATGCATATGCATTTTTGGACTTTGTAAAAAAAAGACCAAAATGTTCCCAAAAACAGATTTAAGCCAAAAATGGATGGTATGTGTTACCCTGGCATATGTAGTGGGAAAAAAGAGAGGACGATAATGAGGTTCGAGATCCCACATGTAATCAAAGAGTCATGCATCTGAGTAGCTCAGCAAAGGAGGTGGAGGAGGAGAAAGATGAGGAGGTTAAGTTGAGGCTTCCCGCTCATAGATTGAGTGCTGCAACCAAGACAGCAACAGTCATAGCACAGCAGCCAGTCTTCGATAATGCAGGTGTGGTAATGTAAATGGTTATTTCGTACTACACATCCCAATGAAAAGAGCTTGAAGTTCACCATCTCCAATTTGCTGGCCATGGAAATGCTGCCTTTCTGCCTGGTGGATATAGACAGTTTCCAAAAGCTGATGGCTATTTTAGCCCCCCAGTATCAGTTGTCCAGCCACCAGTACGTCACTGAGAAAACTGTGCTTGCTCCACACCAGCATGTGTGGCGCCTCACGGTCCAGTTGCCACAGTGGTATTGCCTCCTTCAACAGAGGTGATATCATGCTTGGAAGCAGGTGGAACTCCCCACGTTAGGTAAACCCCTACATACACACACAAGACCTGATCCCTGACCAGAAGGGGGAGCTCAGCACTCGAGTTCAGGGGAGATGCCTTTTCCGGCTGGGGGGATGGGTTATAGGAGGAGAGAGTGAGAGGAAGGGAGAGAAAGCAGAAGGTGGAGAGATAGCTCTGGGAGCTGGAGAGCTCACCCCAGAGCAGTGCAACCAAGGACGCCAGAGTCCTGGATTACGCGGGGACTGGACATCCCGTAGACTGAATCTGGAGGACAGCAGATTAAAAGTTTCCTGGCCGCAAGTAGGGGCCCAACAGCACAACAGTTTACCGAGAGCCCGGATCTGCAACAAGGCAGCAGTACCCTTAAAGGTTTGCACTGTCTGCTAGTCAGGAGCAAAGGCAGAAAAGAAGGAAAAGGGCCACAGAATAGCTCACAGGCAACTGGGACCCAAAACTGAGAAGCGCAACAGGCAGGCCTCCAAACCCATCTGATGAGGTGGACTCTGACTGCTTCCAGGCTGGCCGAACCCTCCTGAACCTGGTAACCAATGCCCCCGGACTTCACCATGTTCTCATCATTATAGACAAATGACATGCCCCTCCAGGGCCTTAGGATACTCAAAACCAGGCTTTGAGGCTTCATCACGGCAATCACAGGGACTGAGACCCAGCTCTGTCACCCTGGTGGTGTCATTAAAAGTTCTGAGTGGGTGGCTCTCTTTCTTAGAGAAGGTAATCTGGCATGGAGGGTTAATCTTGGGACAGCATGACTGGACTTGGGGATACTTGTTAATTTTATGTGACGCCACCCACAGGTTGTGGCTATAGATGGCCGCAACCTCGTGCTTCTCTGTGACCCGGCCCTCGAAAGAATGCCGCACCACTCCCTCCTTGATAGTCATGGCACTTGTTCTTTTAACCGGGCACAGTTCAAAGTTCTCAAACATAGTTAGTAAGGCACACAAAGCCCGTTGCACCAGGCAGGTGGATCCTGTTCATGATGCCAAATTGATACGCCCCTCCAGGGCCTTAGGATACTCAGAACCGGGTTTGAGACTTCATCACGGGAATCACAGGGACCACAGCCTCTGGGTTGCTAGCTGAGCCTGGTCTGTCTTCTCCACTAGTCTTGGGGTTCCCGGTGCTCCTTTCTTGCAGCCTGATCCCTCCATTTGCCTGTGCCTGACAATCGATACAAGTCCCATGGGTGAATTGCTCACTTCTTGTTCCTCTGGGAACCCTTCTTTCTTCTGGAGACTCCTAGTTCTTGTCTCTGCTCCTCAGTCTGGCCTCAGGATGAGCTCCCACTAGCTCCAGTCATGTGGAAACTTCTCTCAAGTTCTTTTCCTTCTGTGACAGGCTTTTTTTCTTCTCGCTGTTGTCTAGAGGTCTCTCCTTTCCTTTCTGCTGTTTAACTGTCTCTCCTCCTTTCTAGATCTTTCCCACTCTATTTATACCCCATGTCACGTGTCCCACATCATCTATGTGTGTTCATCCTGACCTCTCGCCTTCCCAAGTGTTCCCTCTAACTACTTCCTCTCCACCCAGCCCCACTACAATGGCTCCTAGTGCGTGGCCTGAGTGTCCAGGTACCGGTGTTTACCCCTCTTACCCATGAGTAGGATACTACACCCTAATAGGGGTGCAGTGCCTGGATCCGCAGGGGCGCCACATAAAGGAACTGCATCCCTTGTGTCCTCCTGCTTATTTCCCGTGCCTTCTTTACTACACGCAGCTCCATAACTACCACCACCATTCTCCATACAAACTGCTTACAACATCCCAGGGGCCACTTCACCTGTGGGGAGTTTTCCATACCAGCTGCCAGTCCATTTGTCCCCTGGGAGCCTACACAAGTAGCGCTGGTGATCCCTGACCAGACAACACAGGTGGAGTCACGTTCATCTACAAATCCCTTGTAAATATCATCCCTTTCATGCTCAGTCAGGGCCACTGCTCTGGGGAGGCCACCGTCAATGCAAAAACTGATACCACAGAGGTCTGAGTACCCCCTGGTATTTATGATCGTCGCATATGCTGCAGACAACATCACTCGTTCCTTTAGAAACTCTGTATGAAAGAGTGCATATCACCACTGACACCTGGATGAGCAAACATGACCAGGGGCGTAACATCTCGCTGACTGGGCACCAGGTGACTCTGGTGGCAGCGAGGTCAGGCAGGGAAGAGGCTACTCACCAAGTCTTGAAATTACCAAGAATTTTGGGACAAATCTCTATGTCTAACACTTCATCCACTGGTTCTGCCACCTCCACCTTCTCAAGGGCCTCCAGCTGCACCCTCAACCTGTCCCTTAAAATTCCAATGGTCCAGAGAGAATCCTCCCACCTCTGTACTGCACTGTCAGGGCTCACTGCCATCTGGCAGTGTTAAAATTAAAATACCTTGAAGATATGATTCACATAGTTGAAGAGTTGTGGGCAGCTATGCAGGCCATGGTTGACCAATGGCTGTCTCCACTAAACCTGGAGCTAGGGAAAGATGTGTGTGATAACAGTGTGAACCTCATGGCGGGCCTACTCCAGAGCAAACTTACACATTACTTGCATTACTCAAGTTCTCAAACTGGTTGTCTAGTAATTCCTATACTAGTATCACGGCCTGGATGAGCTACTGCACAAGGCACAGTTGCTGTGTGCTCACTTCCACCTTATGCACCCAGTTGCTCATTGACTAGCACCACTACAGAAATCTTTCGCACAACCGGTTAACCATTTGATATGCGATGTGCCTTCATGGTGGAATTCCACTCTACACTTATTACAGCAACAAGCCCTGGCACAGTATGTAATGATGTGTACAGTGACTAAAAGCGAACCCAATGTGGTACAAATGCCGCTTCAGAGTGGCACAGATCAAGGACCTCGGCACCATTCTGCCAGTTTTGAAATGGCTACTAAAATGATTAGCGCTGATGATGCCATCATTAGCATCACTATTTCGGTCATCTACATACTGGAGCAAACTTTGAAAATTTTGCGTGATTAGCCGGTGGTCCCAGAGGAAGGGGAGGTGAAAGAACAGGAGGATGCAGAAATGATGCCAATATCTCTAAGGTTCGGACTCTCGTTGCACAGGCAGACGCCATGGCAGGGTGGCATAGAGTCAGAGAGGGGAGCTTATGGTACCAGGCAAAGTGGTAGTGAAGGTGCAGAAGCCAAAGAATAAATGTGGATGTGGATGAAGAGGGGATTGGCACAGGACAGTCAGGAGATAAAGAAAAAATTATTCCCCTTTCTGTTGTCTGAGGTTGGCAAGAGAGTATGGAAGATGGGAGCTCAGTTGTTACCCCGCCACCAACACAACAATCAAGGGATTTTGCTATCCCAATTGGATTCCTGGTATTTTTTGGAGACTTGGCAGCGCGGACTGTAACACACCTTGCTTTCCCAATCCTTTGATGGTCATTCCACGTGTGAGTGGTCGGTGGAGGTTCTGCAGCAGCCAAATATAATCCTTTGCCTTCAAACCAGTTGTGGGTCACACAACTGGGCTAGGTGAGTGAACCTTGTTTTACCACCCACACTTTGAGTGTCTTTAATGATAGGGCACTATTGCGCCTCTTGTTCCCCCACCTCTTGTCTATTTGAACAAACACAACAAGGACTTGGTCACATGGATGCTTCAGACACATGAGCGCAACCTTGCTGCACTATCTGCAATATAATGCCCGTATTGTTGTGATTTGTATTAGGCATGACTACTGGGTTGGCACAGTCTTGGATACGTGGTACAAGAGTAGATTCAGCCAGATGATTCCCATTTTGGACAGGGTCACACTCATGCTAGAGTATCAATTAAATTTTAGGACTGTACTTCCCCAACACAGCAGTGGACAATACAGTATGCAATGCAGATCTATACTTCAACCCGATCATGTCGAGTCATCAGCGTAAAAATATTAGTAGCAGCAGCAGTTTAACTGTCAGAACCAATTTCTGGGAGTCGTTTGACCAGTTTTTTTAACCAGCCTGTCCACCAGCAGAACTAAACACAGGTCTGATATATAGTGAGTGACTGGAGAGGATGGTGCAAGAGTAACTAGAATTCAATATCCATGCCTCAGGGGGGGATTTGGATCCTTTTGCATTTTGGGATTCAGAAATGGAGGCGTGGCATGAGCTCACCAGTCACTCCTTTTTGGGTTTTGTCATGCCCTACAGCCAGCGTTTTCTCAGAACATGTCTTTAGCACTGCTGGAGGTGTTCTGATGGATAAGTGCATCTATTTTACCCCTGAAAGTGTAGACCACCCAATTTTCATCTAGATGAACAAGTCATGGATCTCCAAACACTTAGCCACCTCAGTGGCAGACTGGGCAGACTAGGTGATGTTGTAATTTTCGGTGTGCTGCATTTATCTCGTCATTATACAATTTTTATTCTCAGTCAATTGATGCCACTTTTGTGGTATTTGACCCTAATCTTTTGAAATGTGGAAACTCTTCTTGGGGCCTGTTATGTGTTTCCTAAATTTAGCAGGGTTCTATGAGCACCATGCTTACACATGTCAATGCTCACCTGAATGTGTCTTCCTGTAATATTCTATGAAACTGATATTTGTGACCCCTGTGTGTGGCACAGCATAAAACATATTGGAGTGGTGGCATGATGTTTGAGGGTCTCCTGCCCACTAGACCGATACATATCATTGACTCACCTGAATAGTTCTTCCTATATTAGTCAGTGGAGCTTACACCTGTGCCACCTGAGTGTGGTGGAACATAAAACTTTAAGAAAAATACAATTTTTGATTCTTGGTCAATTGATGCCACTTTCATAGTATCTGGTCCTAATTGTTTTTTAAATGTGGAGACTCTTCTTGGGGTCACCTTCTTGTTTGATTCCTGATTTAGCAGGGCCCTCTGAGCATGATGCCTACATGTGTCACTGTTACTAATGAATTTTTAACCTTGAAATGTTAGGCCACACCCTATTCAAGACCCTGTGCCATGTATGCAGGCTGTGCCATTATACAATTTTTTTTCTGGGTCAATTAATGCCATGTTTGTAATGTGTGGCTCTAATTTTTTAAAGTCTGGAGACACTTTTTGGCATCTCCTTCTTCTCTGTTTCATGAATTTATCAGTGCTCTCTCAGCACCATGCCTACACGTGTCACTCATCTCTATTTTCCTGATTAATGTCAAAGCTTGAAATACTGGGCCAGGCCTTGTCTTATGCATCTATAATGCACATGATAAAAATGTTAACATTGGGAAATAGAAAGTCCTTTTCCTGGTGTTTGCCCCTAATTTGAGCTACTTTGGCAACTTTTGGGCCCCTTTTGAGATGTTCTCTATGGCCTTGATTTTGCCTCCCATTGATTTGAATTGGGTTCAGAGGTTTAGAGAACTATTCATTGATCTACTTGCCAAATGTATGCCAATTCAGCGAGCCAAACCCGAAAGGCAATAGGTTTGCTCATCTCTACTAATGATCTACGTTATCATGGTCCAAGTTAAAGCCATAAATAATATTCTGACCATGGAAAAGTCATCAAGAAAAAATTAGCTCATTTGATGATTAAAGAGTACTCATCATTTTAATTTTAGTTTTATTAATTAATAGAAGAATTGAAAATTAGCAACTTTGTAAAATAGCTCATTAGAGAAATCTGCTTCTTTCTCCCCATTCTTGTTTCTTGTGTAAAATCTATATTTAGTGAGAACAAACTTTATCATTGCTGATATTCTATAATTCTGTGAAAAGGGGAAGACAGAGGATAATGTCTGTTCTTCTGTAATGAGTAGAGATGAGTGAACCTTTAAGGCTGGTTTCACACTGCAGTTTGTTCTCTGATCAGGTTCCATCTGATTTGTGTGCCAAAACCGGGAGAGGAACTTGCAGAGAATAACTATAAGGCTAGGGCCACACTTGGGAGGCTGCATCAAGTAACTGGATGCATTAGTGGATCCAGTTTTTCCCCTTGTGTGTTTTGAAGCATTGTTACTGGATCAGGTACTGGATCAAGTACCGGATGATACCTATATGTACCATCTGGTATCGGATCAGGTTCCCATAGGGTTCCTTGTTAAAAAAACTGATCAGGTTTTGCTAAAAGGCCAAAAAACATTGCAGACCCTATTAAAACCTGACTTCTCAAAAACTGGATCCAGTAGACGGATTGCACTTTGGCAAACAATGGTTAACATTGGAGTCTATGGGTCAGGTACCTGATCAGGTTTTCAGGATGAAAAACTGGATCCAGTAACTGGATTGCAAATTGAAGTGTGTCCCTAGCCTAATTGAAAGATTGACACCTGTTCTGAGTTTTGGAGACACTCCTGGTTTTGGCACACAAACCAGATGGAACCTGGGAAAAAACAGCAGCGTGAAACCAACCTTAAGGTTCAGTTCAGGTCACTGAACTTCCCGATGTTGAGCAAAGTAGTGCGAGTTCGGAGTTCAGGTACTTTACATTTGCAAAGTATTGCAGCAAGGTCGGGTACAGTTGGTGCTTGGCCCAGTGTGAGCCACATGCAGTGTTTGATCAGCTTGCATTGGACTTAAAGGGAACCTGACCCCTAAAAATCACCCCCAGCCTATTAATACCTGACCCTGCACCATCATTATGCTATTCTAGCTATCCCTTTGTGTACTGCCAATCATTGACTTCCATTGAGGTTCGAGTCAAGTTCGGGGTCATGGATAGGGCATCAAAAAGTTTGGCTGCACCACCCGAACCAGAACGTCAAAAGGTTTGCTTATTTATATTCAGGAGGAGAATGAAGCAGATTACTCTAATAAGATACATTACCCTAGTTTTTTATTTTCACAGTGTACTATTGATTTATAAAATGATAATAAAAATGATGGCTACTCTTTAAGACATTATTAAGAACCTTCTTTGTGGAATCAGAAAACATTTTAGTACTGCAATTATACAAGTTTCACAGTTGCCACAATCACATTAGGAAAAGGGAAAGTTCTTTAAGTTTCTTCAGATTAGTTCCTAGCGGCAGTAATAGTTTATCAGCATATCAGCTCTTACCACCATCTCGTGTCTATGGTGTCTGCTAAAGTTTCACAGCAGGACCGATGAATGTCTTCTACCCTGCTAGGTTTGCAATCTGTTAGATGCTAACAAAACTGATTCATTCTTGTCTTGAGTTTTAGACTTCTGTCTTATTGCATTTTACATCTTCCTGTTCCAGTCCTCTAGATGATTCCTTTACTCTTGTGCCACTGAAACTGTGTACAATTTACAATTACATATGCCGGGTGGCACTATCTCGATCGAGTGTTCAGCAGATGGACTTGGGTGCTTTGTTTCTGACAAAATAATAAAAAAAATGGTTCCATAAGATAGACGTTTTCTGTAATTGCTATGTTTGTCAAACATCTCTTCATGAATTCTCATCATAATACATCAGACTTTGATATATAGCAATTAGCAAAATTATGAGCAATTGTTTGTCATTATCAAGTTGATTGCTCTAACATCATCATGCTTTTTACACTAAATATATTAAAGGGAAAAAACTAAATGAGGGCAGGTTCATTAAAACTAATATTTCTTAATCCAATCTTCAAAAAATGTCTGACAAATTAAAATGATCCAAGTTAAGGGGACTTTTTCAGGTCATTTTTCAGTATGATACTAATAGCACCCTTGAATAGTGCCTGGGCAGACCTTTCAGAATATGTAAAAATCGTTACTGTACCCTTTGTAGTTCTCTTGCTCTACAGTATGTGTCAACCAGCTTTGCACATCTAGAGGAAAAAAATTTTGCCTATTCCTCTTTGCAAAATAGCTTTAGCTCAGTGAGTTTGGATGGAAACTTCTGTGAAAGCAACATTCAATCTTGTCACAGAATCGCAATAGGATTTAGGTCTGGACTGTGACTGGGTCATTCAAACACCTGAATATACTTTGAGCCAAACTATCCACTGTTGCTGCCTCTGGCAGTATATTTAAATAGGTTGTCCACTATTTGGACAACCTCTTCTCATTCCCCATGTTTGGATCCATTAAAAGAAAAAAAAACCATACAAACCTCCTATGCTGTTCCAGCGGTATCGGCGTTCATATTCCCAGGGTTCACGTAAGGTTGTGGCATCATGCGAGCACCGTGTCTAATAACTGTCAGCTCCACTTTCCCCACCTTTTGTTAATCATTAGTTTGTAGTAAAGGAGAGAGAAGCCAGTGGTGATTGGACGCTGGGCTCGTGTGACATCACAACCTCATGTGAGCTCTGTAAACACGAGTGCCAACATTGCTGCAATGGTGCCGACTCAGGAGGAGAGTGTAAACTTTTTATGTTAATTGGGCTAAACACTGGAAATGAGAAGGGGGTTGTAAAAGTAGTGGACAACTTCTTTAAGGTTGTCCTGCTGGAAAGTGATCTTATACGCCAGTCTCAAGTCTACAAACTCTAAAGGTGCCGTCACACGCTGCAATATTGCTAGGCAATTTCACTGGCAATTTGCTGGTTGCAGTGAAATCATGGACACATTGTTCCAATTGTACACAGCAACAAAATAGAACAATGTGTCCATGATTTCGCTGCAACCAGCAAATTGCAAGTGATATTGCCCAGCAATATTGCTGTGTGTGACGGTACCTTAACATGTTTTCCTCCAAAATTGCCCTGTGTCTACTTCATCAATCACCTCATCTAATCTACTTCATCACCTCTGACCATCTTCTCTGGCTCTGCTGAGGAATAGTATCTCCAAAGACTGATGGTACCGCCATCATATTTGTCCATTGTGCTTTCAGGGCTTTCAGGGTGATGTGCAGTGAGATGTCCTGTTCCCCTGGTGACTACCCAGGCCAGCAGTACCCGTGAACTGTAACATCTAATGCTGCCTGAGGTCTGCCAGTAAAAGTGGGTTCAGAGTCAAAGACTGTATGTGGTGTTTCATTTGCCTGTGCCTGAGGAGTCGTACACTTGCTCCATCTTTATAGATTGGTTGCCAGCATCTCCACCTGACGAGCCGCCTCCCTTTGTGAAATCCCTATTCATTACAGCTATCCAAGGGTTCCTGCTCCACCTACGGGGAGCGTAGCAATCTTGCTGATCACCATCACCCCGGAGGTCTGCAAGCAGCGCCGATACAATTACCGGGAACCGTAGGTGGCATTACAAACTCATTTTATTTTTATTTTCCCCTTTTTCATTGACCACCCGGGCCACGGGACCGGGCAACAGGCCCCGTGACATCCCCAACTAAATCAATGCCCTGAATTGTCTCCCTCACGGCCCTGTGGTGGGTCACTGGTCCATCACTTAAAATCTCAAAAAAATACATTTAAGTCTGTGGGTGTGATGTCAAAAAATGTGGAAAAGTTGATGGGGTATGAATACTCTTTCTATGCACTGTACATGGATGGGTGAAGTTTTCAACGCTACTCTCATATAAGGATACTTTGTTTTAAAAGCTGGATGAGTATCATATATTTTATCCATCTGGTCCCCAGTATGGAGGTATAATTAGGAAAGGACATGGAAGTTCTTGTTAATAGAATATAGCCATATCACAAGCATCTTTCAGTTCAGGAATCATTGGACAAATTGAACTGGAAGATCAGGTTCTCTAAATAAATGTAGTCTTGCGCTCAACGGTAACAAGCTTGTATAACAGATATATCACAAATAATTAAAGGGATGGTTCAGTGCCTAAAATGACTTTTCTAAATATCTTAGGCCGGCTTCAGACTGCGTCTGAGATCCGATCCGTAGCTGTCCGCTTGAAGCAAACAGCCGCGGACCGGATCAGCACACAGGACCGGGGGGCTATTATGTCCTCCGATCCTGTGTGCAGCCGCATGCAGCTGCAGCCGCTGACAGGTCAGGACCGCGGCACCCGCAGTCCTCACCTATCAGCAGCAGGAACTGCGTGCGGCCGCACACAGGATCGAAGGACATAATAGCCCCCCGGTCCTGTGTGCTGATCCGGTCCGCGGCTGTCTGCTTCAAGCGGACAGCTACGGATCGGATCTCAGACGCAGTCTGAAGCCGGCCTTAGGCTGGGTTCACATCACGATTTTGGAGCTTCCGAGTGTATCCGTTTCAAAACGGATACACTCGGATCCAAAATCGGTTCCAATGTGTTCCTATGGGGCTCGGATCGGATGTGTGCCTTTTGACATCCGAGTTTGGCACCATCCGATCCTGTCCGATCCTGTCAGATTTCATCACGGACACAAAAACGCAGCATGCTGCGTTTTTGTTTCCGAGAGTGTCCGAGAATGAAATCGGACAGCCTCGGATCAGAGCTGATCCGAGCCCCGATAGTATAGGACCCTATGGACATTGGATCCGAGCTGAGCTCGGATCTGATGTCAGCTCCGTGTTTTATGTACTGAGCATGCCCAGAGGCAGTGCTCAGTACATATAATTAACCCTATCTGTCCCTGTCTGTCCCTGCTTCCTCTCTATCTGTCCCTGCCTGTCCCTCCTCTATCTCTGCTCTATCTCTTAATTAGGCTCCCCCTGTCCTCCCCCCTCGTCCTCCCCCTGTGCTCTCCCCTCCGGAATGTAAATAAAATAAAAAAATCCTCTCTGAGGATACTTTACATTGCGGCGACTGCAGGACTGTGACAGTGTCTTCTGCTGTGCAAAGGACCTGTGGTGATGTCAGAGTCGGTCACCTGATGTGTCAGGTGACCGACTCTGACATCAGGAGACGTCCTTTGCCCAGCAGAAGACACTGTCACAGTCCTGCAGTCGCCGCATTGTAAAGTATCCTCAGAGAGGATTTTTTAATTTTATTTACATTCCGGAAGGGAGAGCACAGGGGGGAGGACGTGGGGGGAGGACAAGGGGAGCATAATAAACAGATAGAGCAGAGATAGAGGAGGGACAGGCAGGGACAGATAGAGACAGGGGCGGAACTACCGTGGTGCAGCTGGTGCAGCTGCACCAGGGCCCGGCCAGCTAGGGGGCCCCTGAAGGCTCCAGCGGCGGGTCCGTTCCGCTCCCTGACAGGTCGGTGGTAGTGGCCGCAAAAGGAGAAGCAATGGAGGCGGAGGAGGATTCAATATGAGTGAGCCCTGGGGTGGGGGGGGGGGGTCCGGAGGGGTCCAGAGGGGCCCCCCCTCTACTGTGAGGAATCACCGCCGCCCCGCCGCCGGGCCCCGCCCCATGAGCTCTCTCCTGAGATGCAGGGGGGTGTCGGAGCAGCAGGCAGTGTCCCAGCCCAGGATTTATTGAATACTGCTGGGACACTGCGCCTGCACTGATTCCCCTGCGTGCTGGCACTTCCGGGATCAGTGTGTGAGCTCAGCTTGGATAGAGCAGCTGAGCTCCTCCTGACCCGGAAGCGCTGATGCTGCAGAGGTGCCGGCTGCCTGAGGACACTCTGGGAGCAGGACAAGGTAAGCGCCAATGAGCCGAAGACAGCAGGGGTGGGGGAACAGGGGCCACAAGAGGGAAGAAGCAGGGTGAATGGGGGGCACAAGAGGGATGAAGCAGGGTGAATGGGGGGGCACAAGGGGAGAAGCAGGGTGAATGGGGGGGCACAAGAGGGATGAAGCAGGGTGAATGGGGGCACAAGGGGAGAAGCAGGGTGAATGGGGGGGGCACAAGAGGGATGAAGCAGGGTGAATGGGGGCACAAGGGGAGAAGCAGGGTGAATGGGGGGGGGCACAAGAGGGATGAAGCAGGGTGAATGGGGGGCACAAGGGGGACGAAGCAGGGTGAATGGGGGCACAAGAGGGGAGAAGCAGGCAGTATAGGGGGTCACAAGAGGGGAGAAGCAGAGTGAATGGGGGGGCCACAAGAGAGGAGAAACAGGGAGAATGGGAGGCACAAGAGGGGAGAAGCAGGGTAAATGGGGGGGGGGGGCACAAGTCTGAGTCCCTTCCTGTAAGTCCTGCATGCATATCTAGACTGTATGTCCCTGGCTGAGTGTGCATGTGTGTGCGCGCCTGGCTAAGTGTGCATGTGTGTGCGTGCCTGGCAGAGTGTGCATGTGTGTGCGTGCCTGGCAGAGTGTGCATGTGTGTGCGTGCCTGGCAGAGTGTGCATGTGTGTGCGTGCCTGGCAGAGTGTGCATGTGGGTGCGTGCCTGGCAGAGTGTGCATGTGTGTGCGTGCCTGGCAGAGTGTGCATGTGTGTGCGTGCCTGGCAGAGTGTGCATGTGTGTGCGTGCCTGGCAGAGTGTGCATGTGTGTGCGCGCCTGGCAGAGTGTGCATGTGTGTGCGCGCCTGGCAGAGTGTGCATGTGTGTGCGCGCCTGGCAGAGTGTGCATGTGTGTGCGCGCCTGGCAGAGTGTGCATGTGTGTGCGTGCCTGGCAGAGTGTGCATGTGTGTGCGTGCCTGGCAGAGTGTGCATTGTGTGTGCGCGCCTGGCAGAGTGTGCATGTGTGTGCGCGCCTGGCAGAGTGTGCATGTGTGTGCGCGCCTGGCTGAGTGTGCATGTGTGTGCGCCTGGCTGAGTGTGTGCGTGTGTGTGGGGGGGGGCCCCGAAAAATTTCTTGCACCAGGGCCCACTACAGTCTGGGTCCGCCCCTGGATAGAGAAGAAGCAGGGACAGACAGGGAGAAGAGGATCCACACGGATCCTGCACAGACTCGGATCGGATGGCTATTTGCCATCCAAGTGCAGGGATCCGTGTGGATCCGTGCCTGTCCGTGGGATCCTCCTTTCAACACGGATCCCACGGACAGCCACAAAATCGTGATGTGAACTTAGCCTCAGCTTTACACCCTAATCTAACCACTTTTGTAATTAGCTTTATTAAGCAATACCCTACACATTTCTCTTTCTAGTTAATCTTTTTTTTTTGTTAGTTCACTTCCTTTGACATTTCGTTTGAGTGGAGTCTGGGGCTGCACTCACTGCCTGCAGGGTCTGTTGCCCCACATGAAACAGTATATCCTGTGGCCCCACCTGGAACTATCTAAAGATTTGCGGGATCCATGCTGATCTAAGCTTTGTGAGTGACACCAACATCAGCCTGTAATGGCGATTCATTTGAGGTCAATGCTAGAAACTGTGGGGTGGTGCTGGTATCATTCCCTGCTTCTATCTATTCCCCTGACAATTTCTTGTCTCACAATTAGAAGCAACGATGGAGATAGAAGCAAAGTGCCGGTGCTGCACTCACGTCTCTAAAAGGTTCTATCACTATTGACCAAGGATATCTTCAGAGAGCAGTGGTACAAGAAACTCTAGAAACGCCACCCTATGATGACATCCTGTTCCAGGAGGGGCAATAGATGCTGCAGGACAGTGAGTGCAGCGCCAGCCTCCTGTTACGTGTCGTTTGACACTCAACGCAAACGAAACCTTACACAAGTGAAGTAAAGAATCATTTAAGGATAAGCTAGATAGGGAGACATTTTGAGTAATGTATAATAAGGCCATTTTAGATACCAAAGAAATAATTTAATCCCATATGTTTACTGATATTTGACTTTAACTTCCTAATGACTCTTATTAGTGAGAATCATAAGTGAGCAATTGTTTAAAATCAACTAAACTATATGTTTCTTAATAGCTAAAGAAGATATAATATGTATTATTTAAAAACCTAATGCATAATTTCACGTGTCATATATTATGATGACGTTAACTTTACTCAAACAAGTCTAAATTTTCTGGAGTGGAAATACTTGAGCTTATATTTGCCATACTGCTGAGATTGGGCTTTAGTTTTTCCAGGGGGTGAAGAATTAGTCACCATCAACAGATCAAAAGTTCAGCAAATAATGGATACAGAAAATCTGCAATGTTAGGACATTCTGCATAGGCATGTCATTTACATTACAACAATGTAACACAATGCAATCACTATTTCTTTATCGTGTGTTATGTAGCAGCAGGATCTGAGTCACATCTAAGTTTCTATGCAGAGTTACAATGTATTATTTAATAGAAATACTTTCTTCCTGCAAAACGTCTTCATTATGCTGAATAAAACCAATTAGGTAACTTTTGCTTTTTGTAATGAACTCCAGGATACCGAGAAGTTCACCTGAGAGCAGCAAGCAGTCACAGACTGCTCTCTAATATTGGTGGGTGAACCAGAAATGTAAAATTTGGGGTCCATACCAAACACCTTGTGTTCAAGACACAGATCCCAAACATGGACCTCTCTGGAAAGTCTGTGTTACAGTTCGGGTTTGGTCCAGGGACGGACTGTAAAAAAAAGCAGATAGTTATTAATTAGCAGTGTCATACTTACCGGTGTCCACCACTGTACTTCCAGGCCGCTCATTACCTTCCTGGAAATTCACTGCAGAGGGGCTCAACAGCCAATCACAGACGCTGTCATGGAGAAGGGGCATTTGTGATTGGCTGTTTGAGTAATTTGGAAACTGCCCATACATTCCAGATGCTAGAATGAATTGGCTGGTTTCAGGTTACTCCAGCAGCCAATCACAGATGCCCATTCTCTGTGACAGCATCTCTGACTAGCTGTTTGGCCCCTCTACAGTGAATATCCTGAGAGTTAAAGGGGAACTCCAGTGAGAGAAAACATTTTAGTACAGTTCCTGCCCTGCTACATGATGAAGCAGAGCTATACACTGCAGTTCTAGGATCTATAGATCTCTTATAAATCTATATAATCATACCTGCGCCTCTATTCTGGCCCCCACCTCAGGGAACCTAAATCTCTGCACGACCCCTGCCACACCCCCTCACTAAACAGAATTGTGAGGGGGCGTGGATATAGGATGATCCTGCAGCTCCCAGCATCCACGCCCCTGACACACCTCCTCTTCTCTGCTTCTAGATGAAGCTGACATGGAGAAATCTATGGTTCCATGAGGTGGGCGCAAGAACAGAGGAGCAGGTATGATTTTATCAATTCATAAGAGATCTATAGATCCTATAACTGCAGTGTATGACTCTGCTTTATCATGTAGGAAGGCAGGGACTGTACTAAAAGGTTTTCTCTCACTGGAGTTCCCCTTTAATGAGTGGCCTGGAAGTACAAGCGGCAGAACGCCAGTATGTGTAACACTGCTTTCTTTATAAAGCTCCCCGCCCCATTACATAACTTTAAAGTCCGAGTTCAGAGTTTGGACTCATGTTTAAGTCAAGGTCGGCTCTAAACTCGGTCTTTAAGAAAAGTCTGTGCAAGTCCGCTGAACCCGAACAACGGCAGGTTCTCCATCACTATTTCGTAGTGTTCACTATAGAGTTGTGACAAATGGCCAAGTATTAAAGATGTGACCAATGGCTACTGCAGTAAATAAACATGTCAGACTGCCTAATGTGTATATACTAGTTGGGTGAGAGTAGCTGTGGGTTGTGATGTAAAACTTGGCTATAGCATGAGATATATTTGAGTTTGAGGGTTTACCATTTAAACCTGATCTAGTTACAAGACCCTTGAATGCTACACATATTACCAGTAGTGAACAAATGTAAAAGGGGCCCCTGTGCAAGAAGAGTATTTGGGCTATTTCCAGTCCAATAACTCATCAAAATGCACGATTCCATCTGCTTTGGAAGTACAATTTGGTTCCTTTACCACCAGGGCCCCCGTGCGATTTCCAAGGATGCACCAATGTTATATTTGCCCCGCCTATTAACTCTAGCTGATCATAACCTATGACTGACTAAGCTTCTTCCCTTTTCCATTGGTTTATCACACCTTTGCCGCTCATCCTTTGATTGTCTTCAACTCTGTTACAGAGCTAGCCATCCCCTAGATCAGGGGTCTCAAACTCGGCTGGGTTGATGGGCCGCACATAGAGAACATTTATAGCGGGGGGCCGCATCCCTTGTAGGGAATTTTTTGCTCAATGTAGTAAAGTACAAATCCTGATCCCCTTCTTGCAGTAATGTCCCCATCCTGTAGTAATGTCATTTTCTACTGATGTTCCCCATCCTGATCCCCTTTTCTACTGATGTTCCCAATCGTGATCCCTTTTTCTAGTGATGTCCCCCATTTTTATCTCTTTTTCTAGTGATGACCCCCATCCTGATCCCTTTTTCTAGTGATGACCCCCATCCTGATCCCTTTTTCTAGTGATGACCCCCATCCTGATCTCTTTTTCTAGTGATGTCCCCGCATCCTGATCCCCTTTTCTAGTGATGTCCCCCATCCTGATTCCATTTATTTTGTGATGTCCCCCATCCTGATCCCCTTTTGTAGTGATGTCCCCATCCTGATCCCCTTTTCTAGTAATGTCCCCCATCCTTATTTCTTTTTCTAGTGAAGTCCCCCATCCTGATTCCATTTTTGTGATGTCCCCCATCCTGATTCCATTTTTGTGATGTCCCCCATCCTGATCCTCTTTTGTAGTGATGTCCCCATCCTGATCCCCTTTTGTAGTGATGTCCCCATCCTGATGCCCTTTTGTAGTAATGTCCCCATCATGATCCCCTTTTCTAGTAATGTCCCCCATCCTGATCCCTTTTTCTAGTAATGTTCCCCATCCTTATCCCCTTTTCTAGTGTTGTCCCCATCCTGATTCCATTTTTTTGTTATGTCCCCCATCCTGATCCCCTTTTGTAGTGATGTCCCCCATCCTGATCCCCTTTTGTAGTGATGTCCCCATCCTGATCCCCTTTTGTAGTGATGTCCCCCATTCTATTCACCTTTTCTAGTGATGTTCCCAATCCAGATCCCCTTGAGTAGTGATGTCCCCCATCCCGATCCCCCTTAGAAGTGATGTCCCCCATCCCGATCCCCTTTAGTTGTGATGTCCCCCATCCTGGACCCCTTTTGTAGTGAGGTCCCGCCTCCTGGTCCCCTTTTGTACTAATGTCCTACATCCTAATCTACTTTTATAGTGATGCCCCCATCCTGTTTTACCTTCTTTTTACACATTCACATACCTACTCATTCACACTCACACAAACCCCCCCCCCACACACACACACATACTCTCTCACACTCACACACACTCACTCACACACACAACCTCATATACACACTCACACACTCTCATACACACACTGAAACTCACACACACTTTCTTATACACATATCCTCACTCACATACTCACACCCTCACACTCACACACATTCACACTTTTCTCACTTTAATGATGCATCGCTCCAGTGCAGGGGGCCTCTGCGGTCCCCGCTGTGCTGACTTGTGGCCTCTGCTGTGCTATGACTTCCTCCAGCCGCTGCTCAGACAAGCTCTGTTGCTCAGCAAGGTCAATGCAATCTGCCAGCCGGAGGCCCGCATGTGATGTCATATTCTGCCATCAGCTGCGGACCTCTTATTGGCTGGCAGCTTGCATTGATCTTGCTGAGTGGCAGAGCTTGTTAGTGCCGCGGATGGAAGTCATCACGCAGTGGGGACTGCAGCGGCCCCCTGCACTGGGGCAATTCATCATTAAGTTGTCCAAGGTGCCGCGGGCCGCATAGTGAAGCCCCAGGGGCCGCATGCGGCCCTCGGGCCGCGTGTTTGAGACCGCTGCCCTAGATTCTTCTGGCATCTGGTGGTTCTGAAATCTTCCTGGTTTCTGTTCCTTCTATCTCCTAGTTCTATTAAAAGCATTTTCCTTGATACTACTTCTGTTATTGCTCTGTTCTGTGACTGAACTGCTCATGGATGTTGTTGCTGGCATGTCCTGTTTTTCGCCTTCCAGCTATTAGTTTATTCTAATGGTACCTTTACACGCCGCCACAACAGGATGGATACCAACGGCAACTTCACGTGCACGAGCACGGCCAAACGGTTACAAACGGTAATCGCATCTCCTTTACACGCCGCCACAAGGTGCGCTACGCTACGCTACATCTACAGCTAGCTACATCGCCGGGTGTCGCAAGTAGCCGTCTGTAGCTCAGCGTACCTCATTTACACAACGCTACAACAAGCTAATATGGGCGGACCTGGTGCAGCAGAGACAGCACATAGGCGTGCCACAATTGTGGATTACGAGACGTCCGTACGCTGATAGGACAAAGCAATAATACCATGATTGGCCAGCCAGCGCAGGAGGCTGATTAATACATGACGCTCGAGCAATTGCGTAGTGTGACTGGTCAGCTTCTTAAATATGCCGCCCTGTGCAGCGACAACCAATCGCAACGAAGGAGCTTCCTCCAATGATCGCTGAAGGGGCGCGGTAACCTGGAGCCTGTGTCACGCCTTAGCTACATTCCAGCTACATCGCCGGGTGTCCAGAGTTCCCTTCTGTTCCTTCTTTACACGCCGATACAGCTCGCTACAATCGGCGATGTTGCCATATGTTTATGGGCAGTGCACGGATACAGAGGTATCTGTAGCCGGCTGTGTCGTCCCGTCTTCAGACGCCGCTACTACGGGAGATATTGGCGCAACAAGCTACATTTGTAGCCTGTAGCGGGTTGTATGCATCCTGTTGTGGCGGCGTGTAAAGGTACCATTAGTGTTTATCCACCATTTCTGTGGTCTTGTTTTACTTTGGGAGCCACATCTCCATTCTCTAACCATGGTCCTGTCAAAAGCGCACATACCTGTCACAATGATTCTGTCACATATTCTAATTCTGTTTTGTGTCAAAATTTGTGTCCTGCATTTTAGCTTTCTCACACTGACACCTGTTAACAGTCTTGTAACAGTGACCTGGGATTTGCGTGAAGAAAGGACAATACCACCTTGCAAATGATAAAAAGGGAAACAGGGGAATGCACTAAACTCCACACCCCAGTCCTGCCAGAATCAAACTAATTTGCCTTGTAAAGTTCCAGCCCCAGTTATTATTTTTCAATCTCTGTTCAAGTACCTGTTTCTCATCTTACTGCTCATCAAAAACACACTGCTGGTTCAACATCCTGGTGAGTGCATATCAACTTTCAGTAAAGCATTAGGGAAACAAAGTGCTCTTTTATAGGCGAGTGGATCAATCCCTAGTGGATCCTGGTTGTTTTTTGCAGTTTTTAAAAAATGTGAACAATTTGAGATTCAATTTGCTATTTGCAAAAGAGATAAAACTTACCCAACGCCATTTCCTACACTGCCAAAGCATCAGAAAGATGGCTAATGTAATTTTGCATTGGCTGCACGGACCTCTACATAATGCCCTGCAGTTATTACATGTTATGGATTATCATACCATGTACAGTGGAGATCAGTACCTTGGCCATCATAAATCAGGGTTTCCAAGCGGAGCACAATTTGTAGGGCAGAGTTGTTTCCATATCCAGAGTCACTGGTATGTCTCTCTTCCCTGTAGAGTGTATGCTCTTATTGTCAGCAAGATCCTCTCTCTTTCTCTTCTGTAGAGTATAAGCTTTTGTGGTCAGCGTTGTCCTATCTCCTGTACATTGGAAGCTCTTGTGGCAAATGGCATCATGTCGCTGTGGCACCCCAGAGTCCAGTTGCCACAGTGGCATTGCCTCCCTTAGGGGGTAATGCCGTGCTTGGAAGCAAGAAGAGTTATCTGCACCAGGTAAGCTCACAGCATGCAACACTTTTCCTGAATCCAGACCAGAAGGGGGAGCTCTGACCTGAGTTCAGGGAAACTCCCCTATAAATCCTGGCCTAGGGGCTGGGTTAGGGAATTCAGTTCCTAGGAGGACTGTGAAGATGACCTGTAGACTGGAGCAGTGCTGAGCTCGTCCCAGGTAGAGTCAATAGTGAGGAACAGCAAGCATGAGGGACCCGTGGAAGAGGGCCTGAAGAAGGAGAAAAGCAGGCTGGGGAGTGGAGCCAGTTACTGGCTCACCCCAGAGCAGAGCAACAGAAACGGAAAAAGGAGTCCGAGGTTGTGATTGTATTCCAGGCCAAGCAGCCATAACCGGAGGGTGGGGGATTCCAAGTCTCCCAGCCACAACAAAGCCCAGGAGGCAAAGTAGCATCGGAGAGCTCAGGGACAGTAGCCAGAGGAGTAGTGCCTGGGAAGGGCTCGAGCTGTCTGCCATACAGGTGAGAGACTGGCAAGCAGGAGGAGAGGGTTGCAGCATAGCTACAGGCAGCCAGGACCAGCCAGGAGTAGCGCAACAGGGGGGCCTCAGAACTCTCCAGGTGAGGAGATCCCGGACTTGCTTCCAGGCCACCCGGATTCCCAACATCACCTGTGAACAGTATCCTGGTTTCTACCTGCAACTACCAGTAAAGGTAATGAAGACTACACCATGTGTGTCTGTCAGTTATTCCGTGCCCTCAGTCCTGCACCCTCAATGGCCTACCATCGCCATAGACTTTACCGGTTGTCCTAAGGAACCGCTCCACCGGTGGGGAGCGAAACCACAACAGCTGCCATTGCATCTTCCCCAGAGGTCCCGCACCTCAGCATCGGCCATTAATAGCCGAACACCATGGGTGGTGTCACGAAAATAATCACCAAAACCCAATTCCCCGAATCTTTATAACACCGCCAGGGTCACAGAGCCAGGTCTCGACCCCCGTGACTCTTCAGCAGAACTTTTGCCCGGTTCCGAGTACCCCACAGCCCGGGATGTGTCAACCTGGCATCACAAACAGGATTTCGTGCCCGATGCTAACGGGTACTGCATGCCTTCATTGAACTGTGTATAGTCGCCATTGTTATCCCACCGCGCGCGGGAAGACGAAGAAGCATGCCATCATGGGCGGAACCTTGTAAGGAGCACGCAGAGACATCCTGCCCACGCTCTGATGTCAGCCAGCGCGACGCAGGACTCCCTGCACCTGAAATCCCCTGCACGTTCAATCCCCCGCTTGAGTAGAGGTAGACTAATATGCTGGCGGACACTGAGAACCTGGCTGCGGTTCACAAGGGGGACAATGATGTCTAACCCAGAGGGAAGAGAGCCTGCTGTGGAACCAGCTGCCGCTCAAGTTGAGGCCGCAGCCCAAGCCAAGGCCAAGGCCCCAGCCACCGACACAAAACCGTTCGATCCCTTAGTAGCCACCACAGCCATGGCACCCACAGCAGCTCCAGTCTTGCCGTTCACGATGCCATATATCACGGGAGCGACCTGGCTACCGCAGTATTCCGGGGATCGGATACCTTTATTGATTTCAAAGAGAGACTGAAAAGTTTTTTAGGATTGTATTCCATGACTGAGGAACAGAGAGTGACTGTGTTAATAGGACAATTGACTGGTGTGGCCCAAAGAGAGGTCAAATCCTGGCTAGATAACAACAAACAAACTGTTAAACAAAACTTTGCCAGATTAAAAGAGGCCTTCGACACCCATACTGCAGTGGAAATTAAAATAAGATTTTATGGGTGCAAACAAGGGGTGCATGACAGTATACGGGACCATGTATTAAATATCCAATAGGTGCTGAGGGCCATGAAGCAGGTAGACCCTGACACTGAACAGGATGAAAACAAGCTGTTGACTGAACAATTTATTGAGGGGCCTCGGTCTCATGCCCACCTGACACAGCTATGTATGGCCTTGCAAAACCATGACCTGGACTTTGTGCAATTTAAAGATCGGGCATACGTGTACTGTGAGAGCCAACTGCCAGCAGCTCAGCACCCTCCCAGTGACTGGCACTCAAATACCACCGCGAGGTGGTGCCTCTTCCTTGGCCATAGTGGGGGCCAGCAAACAGACTTGAGAAACTGTTACCCCTGAGGCCTTGCAATTACAGGTGCAGCAACTCACCAAGGGATGGTTGACCTAACGAAGGCTGTACAGTCGATACAGGCGTCCAAACCATTGGAGAAGATATTGTTGGCCTCCAGCCCTGATCACTTCCTGTGGATGCGCCAGAGAAGATATCCGGCGACCAGAGGACGAGCCAGCGATTGCTATGATGCTACAGGAGAGTCCATCTGCTGCTGCAAGGAGGCGGACCACATTGCAAGGTTTTGTAATTTAAACGAGAAATCCCAACGGCAGCGGGCCACCCCCTAGAAATAAGACCGCCTGGCCCACAGAACTGGCGCGACAGGTATGTAGGAGGACGGCTGGTCCTGCCTGTTGTGCTGGATGGCATACCGATGAATGCTTTATTGGACACTGATTCGCAGGTGACAATGATCTCTTATTTCCTTTATAAACAGTACTGCGCCAATTCTGACATTACCCGCTGCCTAGATGATAGCTTTACAATATATGCCAGTAATGGTTAGCCCTTACCACAAGTGGGATTAAAAAAGGTGACCATTAAGGTAGGGCGTGCAGAACTAAAGGCCAGGGACCGATAACTGTTGATGTTGATTGTCGAGATTGTCACCCAAAGATTACTCCAGGCACTAAGGTAATTGAGCATTGTCTAGGATAAATTATTGTTTTATTACAATAGGTTGCCGAAACTGCCAACACCGGGCAGCAGAGGCAGTAGGCCCACTGTCCTGACAGCCAGAGGGGTAGTTGATGTCCGCAAGGGAAGGGTACCTGTACGTATCTTGAACTGTATGTTACCATTGCTAAGCTGTTCACTGTCAATAACAATGCCATCATGGCAGTGGGAACATTGAATCTGTTTGACCAGGCGGAGGACAGGGACTCCAAGGGGCTGCTGGATTTACTGGTGTCAGAAGCTACACATAGCTATTTGCATAGAAGCTACACATAGGAACTAACTCCACCCCTTCACAAAAAAAGCATGGAGTTTACCCGGTAGTTCAAGAATATGAACGGGTCTTTAGTAAACATCCCTAAGACTTTGGGCAGATTAAAGGGGTACAACATTACATCTTCACTGGAGACCATCCGCCCATTAAAGAAAGGTACTGGCCTGTACCGCCAGCTCAATGTCAATGAGCCAAAGAGATGTTGCAGGAAATGAAGGAGGCTGGAGTGATCAGTGATAGTTGTAACCCCTGGGCAGCTCCACTAGTCCTGGTAAAGAAGAAAGATGGTACAATGAGAATGTGTGTTGACTACAGGCAGATAAATTGCTTTTTCACATAAGGATGCTTACCTGTTACCCAGAATTGAAGAGTCATAAGCTGCACTGAGAACTGTTATTTTTCCACCTTAGATCTCACCAGTGGGTATTGGCAGGTTCCCATGGCAGAGGCGGACAGAGAGAAGACCGCGACACCGATGGGCCTCTGTGAGTTTAACTGCATGCCATTTGGACTCTGCAATGCACTGGGAAGGTTCCAGAGATTGATGGAGTGTTGCCTAGGGCACCGAAACTTTGAAGCTGTGTTACTGTACCTAGATGATGTCATAGTCTACTCGAAGACATATGAAGACCATTTGGAGCACCTGGCTGAGGTATTTGAGGCATTGTCTAAGTTTGGCATGAAAGTGAAGCCATACAAGTGCCACTTACTGAAGCCCAAGGTACAGAACCTACGACACGTGGTCAGCGCTGAAGGTGTGGCACCAGACCCTGATAAAGTCACTGTAATCAGGGATTGGCCAAGGCCCATGGCCATGTAAGAAGTACGACAGTTTCTGGGACTGGTAGGCTACTACCGGAGGTTTACCAAGGGCTTCACGAAGATAGCAACGCCTTTGCAAGACCTCCTGGTGGGCCAGTCTAAGAAGGCCAAGAACCTGAGTCCTCCATTTGAATGGGACGGCAGAGTAGAAGACTCCTTCAACCAGTTGAAGTGGGTCCTGATAGGGGATGAGATCCTGGCCTAACGTGACTATGGCCAGCCGTTTGTGCTCTACACAGACGCGAGCAACGTGGAAGCCATGTTATCCCAGGTGCAGAGAGGCAAAGAGAGAGGCATTGCCTATGCCAGCAGGAAGCTCCGTCCTACAGAAAGGAACCCCAAAAACTATAGGTCATTCAAGCTAGAGTTCCTTGCCATAGCCTGGGCTGTAACCGAATGCTTTAAGCATTACCTGGCTTCAGCAAAGTTTACCATTTATACAGACAATAATGCCCTTACCCATCTAGAAACCACGAAGTTAGCAGCACTAGAACTGCGATGTATGGCACGGTTGTCCAATTACAACTTTACCATCAAGTACTGGGTAGGGCACAAGAACGCCAATGCTGATGCGCTGTCAAGGATGCCCCACCAGCCAGATGCGAGAGAAGACCCGGAGGAGCTGGAAGAGATAGAGCTGCTGGCTTTTCACCACAGCAGGGTGCCCCAGTATTCCCATGAGGTGAGAAATAAGTGGCCTGTCACGCAAGAAGCCACGTTCAATCCATTGCCCCACCATGGCTGGGCAGAGACGCAAGACAATGACCCAGCCATCGGCCAAGTCAAAGAGTTGTTAAAGCAAGCCGTTGCGCACCCTGGTCCAGATGCCCTGCCAGAGGCACAACCGCTGTGGAAAGAGAAGCGCATGTTATTCTTCTATGCGGGTAAGTTGTGTAGGCAGCACATCAACGCACGAACCCATGAATTGATGTGGCAAATAGTGGTTCCGAAGAGACATGTACAGATGGTCCTGCAAGCGTACCACGATGGAGCAGGGCACTTTGGGAGGACGAAGCTAGTGGTTCTGTTACCTGAAAAAGTTACGTGAAAAATTCTACTGGGTTGGTATGAGAAAGGTCATTGAGAACTGGTGCAGAAATTGTGGCCCGCGCAACCTGGGGAGAGAGGATTGTGATAGTCAGAGCACTTCTCTAAAGCCTATTGTCACCAGGCAATAACTTGAACTCAAAGCCTTGGACCATGTGAAGTTGACCCTGAGTGGGTCAGGCTACGTCTACGCCCTTACCTTTGTAGACCACTGTTCCCGTTTCTTGATAGTAGTGCCAGTAAAAGACCTAACAGTGAGGACAGCAGCTAGAGCCTTCCAAACCCATTTCTGGAGACCCCATGGCAATCCTGAGCAGGTATTGCAAGTTATACAGGTGCAAGAAAATAGGAACAACGCCACACCATCCACAGGCCAATGGCATGTGTGAGAAGATGAACCAGGTAGTGATAGACCTGTTGAAGTCACTGCCACTAGAAGAAAAAAGTATGTGGCCAGAGAAGTTGCCAGATTTAGTGGACTTATACAATGATATTCCTGTGAATTCCACCAACTGTACTCCTGCCTACCTGATGCGGGCAAGACCTGGCAAGTTGCCCAACTTGCCAGGTGTCAACACCTGAGGCCAACCCACCAGAAGCAGATTGGGATACAGAACGTCAGTGGAAGTGCAAGAGTGTGTTGAGAGAAACCTGTCACAGTCCAGAGAAAGGCAAGAGAAGGCCTACAATAAACACGCACCTGCAGTTCTCTTAACACCAGGAGAACAAGTCCTTAAGAGAAATCAACAAATAAACAAACTGGATTGCAGAGCCATATACTATCTTGTCTTCAAATTTTGACAACACCAAAGTCTGCTTAATTAGTAAAGGTGGAGAAGAGACCTCAGCGGCAGTTTCAAGAGATCACCTAAAGAAATACCCTGAACAACTAAGGCACAGAGAAGAAGTCCAAAACCCACCTCAACCCATAGAGCAAAAATAAGAGATGATATACCGTATTTTTCGCTTTTTAAGACGTACTTTTGTTCCCCCAAAACTGGGGGAGAATGGGGGTGCATCTTAAAAAGAGAATATAAAAAAAAAATGTAAAAAAAAAAATATTACCTAGGGGGGATGTGGGATGGGATGGATCGGAGGTGCCTGATGCGGTTGTTACGGGGCCAAGGAGGTTGGGGGCCAAGGCACAAGCTGTGGGGGTATTGCGCCGATCTCCGGTGGGCGCCGCCATTATTATTTACCAGCATGCATTGCCGGTCTTGCAATGCATGCTCTTGTGTCTGTAAATGGCCGCGGATGGGGTCTGCGCATGCGCCGCAGCCATTTCTATGTACTCCAGTACTGTTTTCCAGTCTTCAATAAAATGGCCGCGGAGCATGCGCAGACTGCGATTCGCAGACAATTCTGGACACAAGAGCGTGCCTTGCCAGACCGGCAATGCATGCTGGTAAATAATAATGGCGGCGCCCACCGGAGACCGGCGCAACACCCCCACAGCTTGTGCCTTGGCTCCCAACCACCGTGGCACCCCCGCAGCCTCTTCCTTAGCCCCCAACATCTGTGGCACCCGCGCAGCTCCAACCTCCATGGCCCCAGAGCACCACCGGTAAGAGTTGGGGGGCTATGTAGCAGGATGCATGTCCCCCATTTTGGGAAATTTATGAGGAGGGGGAACATAAACAAGGATTGGGGCATGGATACTAGGAGGGGACCATATATTAGGAGGGGGGCCATATATCAGGAGGTGGACACATACCAGGATTGGGGCATGGATACCAGGAGGGGACCATATATTAGGAGGGGGGCCATATATCAGGAGGTGGACACATACCAGGATGGGGGCATGGATACCAGGTGGGGGACCATATATTAGGAGGGGGCACATATACCAGAATGGAGACAAATATACCAGAATAGGGTACATATAAAGTGATTGTAAGACGGACACTGGCATTATAAGATGGACCCCGTTTAACATTAAAAATAATTTTTTTTCTCTTTTCCTTCACCAAATTTGGGGGTGCGTCTTATAATCAGGTGCGTCTTATAAAGCGAAAAATACGGTATACAGTTCTTGGAGACTTTCCCAAAACAAGGACTCAGAAAAATGGAGCTATTGAAGTCCCAGTATTGACTTTTACCCAAGTAGTAATGCCAGAACAAGCTGAGACTCCAGAACCACCGGAAGAACCACCAGCTGCAGTGTAATAAGAAAGTCAACCCCCTGCTAATGGTGAATCTGTTAGTCCCATGATGAGTCTAAAAAGACATATCAGGTCTGGTATACCCGTGCTACGTAGCTCTACACATAGAATAGTGGATAGTACACCCACAACATCAGCAGTAGACACTAGCAACCAGACCAGACAATCCAAGGTACTTATACTGCGTAGATCCACTCGTAGTAACCTAGGTCAGATCCCATCATGTTATAGGGACTGTTATTAAGTTAAGTGTACAAGAGGAACCCGTTTGAAAATGTAAATATGTTTTTGTTTTCATGCAACCATGTAAATATGCAACCACTAAGCGTACCGTGCCTACAGGAGTTACTGTATGAAGTTTTGCATATTCTTGAACACTAACTTTAAAAATGGACCAATAAACCACAGGACTGGTTGTGGTAAAGATAATCTTGTATAAAGTTCATCATCAGCCAATGGTGGAGGGACTAAGCGCCGTAGTGACTGTGTTTTCCAATTTTTCTTGGTTTTTGGAATTTTTCATTTTTGAGACTCTGTACAATTTATTTACTGTTATTTCGTACGACTTTCAAATATGTTTCCTCAGTCAAGGAGTACAAAATTTTACTAGGGATAATGTGGCACAACAGAGTCCGGTTACTACAATGCCATTGCCTCCCTTAGGGGTAATGGCGTGCTTGGAAGCAAGAAGGGGTATCCACACCAGGTAATCCCACAGCATGCAACACTTTTCCTGACTCCAGACCAGAAGCTGGAACTCTGTCCTGCGTTCAGAGGAACTCCCCTATAAATTCTGGCCTGGGGGCAGGGTTAGGAAGTTCAGTTTCTAGGAGGACTATGAAGACAACTTGTGAACTGGAGCGGTGTTCAGCTCATCCCTGGTAGAGTCGACTGTGAGGAACAGTAAGCATGAGGGACGTGTAGGAGAGGGTCTGAAATAGGAGAGAAGCATACCTGGGGAGTGGAGCCAGTTACTGGCTCACTCCAGAGAAGAGCGCAAGAATCGGACACTGGAGTCCGAGGTTGTGAGGGTATTTCAGGCCAAGCAGCCATAACTGGAGGGCGGGAGATTCCAAGTCTCTCAGCCACAACAAAGCCTAGGAGGCAAAACAGCATCGGAGAGCTCAAGGAAAGTAGCAAGAGGAGTGGTGCCCAGGAAGGGCTTGAGCTGTCTGCCATACAGGTGAGAGACCTACAAGCAGGAGGAGAGGGCGCAGCATAGCTACAGACAGCCAAGACCAGCCAGGAATAGCGCAACAGGGAGGCCTCAGAACTCACCAGGTGAGGAGATCCCGGACTTGCTTCCACGCCACCCAGATTCCCAAGATCACCTGTGAACAGTAAGCTGGTTTCTACCTACAACTACCAGTAAAGGTAACGAAGACTACATCCCATGAGTCTGTCAGTTATGCCGCGCCCCCAACGGCCTACCATCACCTTAGACTTTACCAGTTGTCCAGGTGAACTACTCCACCTGTGGGGAGCGAAACCACCACAGCTGCCATCCCATTGTCCTCAGAGGTCCTGCGGTGAGCATCAACCACCAATAACCAAACGCCACGGGTGGCATCATGACTATCATCACCAAAATCCAATTCTCCAGACTTTTATTGACACCGCCAGGGTCACAGAACCAGGTCTCGACCCACGTGACTCCCCAGCAGAACTGTTGTATTGGTTCCGAGTACTGGCCCTGGTCGGCGTGTCATCTCTCTCTCCTGTAGCATAAACTGTAAACTCTTATGACCAGCCAGGTCCTCTCTTCCCTGTAGAGTGTATGCTCTTAGGGTACCTTTCCACGCGGCAACTTTTCTAGGAATTTCACTGGCAACTTACTGGTTGCAGTGAAATCATGGACACATTGTTCTATCTTGTTGCTGTGTACAAATGGAACAATGTGTCCATGATTTCACTGCAACAAGTAAGTTGCCAGTGAAACTCCTAGAAAAGTTGGCGCGTGTAAAGGTGCCTTTATGGTCAGCAAGATCCTCTCATCTGTAGAGTATAAGCTTTTGTGGTCAGCTTTGTCCTCTCTCCTGTATATTGTGAGCTCTTGTGGCAAGTGGCAACATGTCTTTCTCTTCTGTAGTGTAAACTGTAAACTCTTAGGGCCCCTTTACACGTGGCTACATTTCTAGGGTGGCTACAGGTAACTTACTGGTTGCAGTGAAATCATGGAGAGATTATTCCATTTGTACACAGCAACAAGATAGAACCTTGTCTCCATGATTTCACTGCAACCAGTAAGTTACCTGTAGCCACCCAAGAAATGAAGCCGCGTGTAAAGGGGCCCTTAAGGGGCCGTCACACGCGTCAATATCGCGTGGAATATCGCTGCTGCACATGATGTTGCAGCGATATTGATGCGTGTGACATGGTATATCAACCAGCAATAAATCGCTGGTTGATGGCGCCAGGTTTTCGGACAGGACCGAAAACCTGCCGATGGTCGCCCGCTGGACACGCAGCATCGCTGCGTGTGACACCAGGAGATACGCAATCAGCCAGTTCCCAGCGCCTCTCAGGAAGCGGTGGGAGCTGGTATCCATGGTAAACTGCGAGTATCTAGGCAGCGCGTGCTGCCTAGATACCCGATGTATACCTTGGTTACCAGCCTTCTCCGCTCACCGGCTGGTATCTAAGGTACACAACAGGTAACTGTGGACCCTAGTTACCCGCTGTGTACCTTGGATACTAGCCGGTGAGCGGAGAAGGCTGGTAAAAAAGGTATACATCGGTTATCTAGGCAGCGCGCGCTGCCTAGATACCCGCAGTTTACCATGGATACCAGCCAGCTCCCGCTAACCGCAGGCTGGCAGCGGGAGCAAGACATCGTGGAAACGATATTTAAATAATTTCCACAATGTCGCTGGTCCACTGATCGCTGGTGAGTTTGCCAGTGTGACAGCTCACCAGCGATCAGCCGTCAATGTCACCAGCGATCAGATCAATGATCTGACGACTTTGATGCGTGTGACAACCCCTTTATGACCAGCGAGGTCCTCTCTTTCCCGTAGATTGTGAGTTCTTGTGAACAGTGGGATCCAATCACTCTCCTGTAGTTTGTAAGCTGTCATGGTCAGCAGGGTCCTCCCTCTCTTTCCTCTAGAATGTGAGCTCTTATGGTCTGTGGGATCCTACCACTCTCTCCTGTAGAGTGTAATCTCTCATGATCAGCTGGGTTCTCACTCCCTCTTCTCTAATTCCTGTGTATTTTCCAAGCAATTACAAGCTTTACAGTGTTGACATTCACACAAATATATTCATTGCAAAACACATTTTGTGTAAAATTGTGAAGTCAGTGAATCTGAATTTCAAAAGATCCACTAATCTCTGGGTACCAACAATTAGCTACTGTCTTCCATGGCTACCACTGTAAAATAAAAATGTAAATAATATTGTGGAACAAAAAAAAATTGAACATTTATGATGTTTACATAGCCCTCTAAATTGAGCAATTTCACTAGTTTTTTCTATGGTTAAACGTCTACGACACTAAGGAAGTACCAGTACTTTTTTTATTTCAACCATGACATCATTAGCTTTATGCACCTGCCCTAGAGGCCCCCATGTGATAACTGACAGGTATTTTTATAGTTTCTGTGTTGTAGTCATTGGTATGAAGAAAAGGTGGCAGGTGTGTTTCTATAAAAGATGTCCTGCAAAAAAACATGCCACTAATTTCTATAATGCTTGAAAGATGCATCAAAGATGAAACAAAAAATCTTAGAAGCATTTGTTTTTTTGTTGATCGATTCATGCTACTCTTTTTATTGTACTATTATTAGGGATGAACGAGTAGTGAAATATTCGAACTCGCTGGAATCGTAACCAGTAGGTTCTAATACTCAGGTTATCCGTTATATGGGTACAGATGCTGCTCTAAGGCTGGGGTCACATTTGGAAAGGTAATTGCGGTTGCCGCATACAGATCCGGATGCGGTAACAGCAATTGCCTTCAGACACATTTTTTGACAAAATGTGTCCTGGAAACCGGAATGCGGTAACCAGATTGCTCCGGATGTGTAATCCGGAACAATCCGGTTACCGTATGCTTTGTTCATCCCTGCTGCCTCAGGGATGAACATAGGGTTAAATGTTAATAATAGCTGTGGTGCGCTGTCCATAGAACTAATATTACAACTTTCAGGACCAAGGACAGGGGCTCATACAGTACGTACATTACGTACAGTATCTCCTCTATTGTGAGGAGTCGCCGCAGTCATTCATAAAATTCACAAAGTCGACAATAGCCGGCAATACTATACTGACAAGATTAACCCCTCTCATGCCCACCTGAGTGGACAGCATGTCTCTAGGGGGGGTGGGCACCCCCTAGAGACATGTTGCCCACAGCTATTAACATTTAACCCTTTGTTCATCCCTGTGGCAGCAGGGATGAACAAAGCATACGGCTGCCGCAGGCATTCATATGTGCCTTGCGGCAGCCGCATGGGCTCCCATAGAAGCCCATTATAGCACTCCCCGCTGCGGTTTCCTAACCGATGCGAAAACTGCAGCCTGCATGATATTTACCGCAGGCTGCAGATCCTCAAGCGGTAACCGGATTGCATGTAGTGCAAACCGGTTACTATAATGGGCTCCTATGGGGAGCGGTTCCTGATCCGGTTTTGAGCTTTCTAACAGCTCAAAACCGGATCAGGATCTGAAAATTTTACCGCATATGTGACCCTAGCCTAAGTCCATATTGCATAGCAGACCTCCATATAGTGAATACACCAAATTCACATCTCACATCAGCTGATTGTTTAAAAGCCGGGCGGGCGGCTTTTTACCGCTCAGCTTTTAAACAATCATGCATCAATTTCAACCTTTTCCTCAGGCCCCCAGACAGCTTTGCAGGGTCCAGCAGAACATCACTAGCATTTCCCATTGACCACCATTGTACTCGCTGCTCGTAAGGAGTAAACTCGCTAAATAACGAGTATCCTGAATACTGTACTATTCTGTGAGTAGCGAATAGTAACGAGTATACTCACTCATCCCTATCTATTATATGTGCACTGTATGGCTCAATTTTACCACTGTATGGCAGCATTTTTTTCACTCTATCACACAGTTATACAGTTCATGAGTGCTAATATTACTAGCATAACATAATATATATTAAATGCTAAGGTTCATAATATAACATAACATATATGACTATTTCTGTCCAGATCATAGAGTTTGATGATATAGAATGTCATTTTGGAAAGCTGTTTTTAAGTCCTTTGCTCTCATTCAATAAAATCCATGAACAAAATGTTTTTTGTTTTTTTTCGTAAAGGGCAGTTGGGTTCAAGGTTAGTAATGTCAATTCTTTTATCTATTAACTTTAACTACATTATCAATTCAGGCATGAAACAATAATATCAGTCCAGTGTCCTTCATTTCAAAGAATTCAACATTTGACATTAGCAAATTAATCTGCAATGGATAAGGCTTTTCTAATTTTATTTACAGGCATCACTTGTTCCAGATGAGTGGAAGCAGGGTCTTTACTTTGTTGCAAAAATTTTGCAATTACTTGCAGGATTTTGCCATCCATCTATATAATTAGCTTGTGGTGTCTGTAATCCACTTCCGCCGTCAGGCTCTCCTCCTATCACGTGCCGACAGCAGCCGTATTTGCACACTCAAGTGATGGGTGTGCAAATATGCCACCCACTGGCAGCACTGGCCAATTGCACAGTATCACCAGTGGTGCCGCCGACACCCAAAAATGCGGACACCCAAAACTGATGCCGCACTCAGCCCACTGTCCGCAGCCCACCGCCCCCTGCACACACCATTGAATGAGGAACAGTGCTTACGTCAATCCAGTGAGTTCATTCTGGCACATTAAGCACAGCCGCTGCCATTGTCACTTCACCACCTGAGTAAGTGTGCATGCATATACCCAGCGCGCATATACAGTCACTCATGCCACTGCCATCTTTGGATACAACAGAGGGAAGAAAGTTGTGAAGTCCACTGGGACAGGGTACTTGGTACCGGACCGGGGTACTGCTGGGGATATCACGGTGGTCTTGGTCCGGACCGTGTCCCTGATTCCGCAAGTAATGGGGGGATATTTACAGGGGAGTTTGTTGTGACGCCACCCACGGGTTGTGGTCAGTGAGGGGACCACCGCTGCTTCAGAACCTCCGGGGATGATGTTGGGCAGCTGGGATGTAATGGCTCTCCGCAGGTAGAGCTAGGTTCCTCGGGGTAGTGGTAATAATAGTCTATAGATGGTGCTATGGATGTTGCAGGATAGGGGTAGTAGTAGAGATGATGGTAGTTTGTGAGGGCATGCAGGGTTTGAGCACAAGGATCACACACACTCACTGTTTTGAAGTTTTACAAGGCTTTACTGGAGTTGTTGTTTAGCAAGTACTGTCCATGGAGTCTGTACCGAGGCCGGGTTGCTCCCACCCTGTCCGGGTCCTCAGCTTCCCACTGCTGTGTTGTGTGTGTAGTCCTGCTGCCGCTTTAGCTAGGCTGCTGGCCCTGTTCCTCCTCACAGGTACCCCCTTTTGCTAGGCAACTTGAGTCTTTCCGTGTGCTTCTGACCCCGCCGTGTTGCTTTACTGAGGTATATTTCTACAACTTCCACTATTCCGGTGTTGACTGTGCTGCATGTTTCAGTCACAGATTCGGATCCGGTATCCAGTTTCTGTGCTCCTCTGGGGCGAGCTATGAGGTAACTCAGTCTCCCACATGTGTTCCTCTGTTTCTTGTACTCCTCTCCTCAGACCCTGGCTTCAGGCCTGAAAGTAGTCAGTGGTCCCTGTCAGGAACTCAGCACTGCTCTCATTTACAGGTCCTCCTCCTAGTGCTCCCAGCACTAAACTGAACTGTCAACTATCAACTAACTACTTCCTCCTCAGACCAGAATATATAAGGGAGCTGCTTGAGCTCCCCCTTCTGGCCTAGAGGTGCTAGTGCAGTGTCCAGTGTTTTTAACCCTTGTGATGTTACTGTGGCACATTAACCCTCTGGGGTGCCACAAAAACATAACAGGAGAGAGACAAAATACAGGGAGATGAGCGCACAGGTGGGCAGAGAGAATGCACAGGAGGGCAGAGAGAGCACACAGGGAATAGGAAAAGTGCACAAGGGGAAGAGAAAGCACACAGTAAGAATGACAGAGTATGCAAGGGGGAGACAGCACAAGGGGAAGAGAAACCATATACAAGGGAGAAAGCTAACAGGGGAAGACAGCTCAAAAGAGAGAGCACAGAGGAGAGAAGAAAGCAGGGGTGAGAGAGACCACATAGAGGGGTAGAGCACATGAGGGAGACAACTCAAAGGAGAGAGCACATGAGGAGAGAAAACAGCACATGGGGGTGAAGCCAGCACACAGGGAGAGAGAGAGAGCACATGGGGGAGACAGGTGAAAGGAGAAAGCACAGAGGGTAAGGACAGCATAGGGAGAAAGAAAGATCGGACAGTGCACAGGGGGACTTACCAATAGATAGATCAGCTGCACACCACATTATTTCTTTAAAGGGAATGCCAAAATGGCTGTGTGAATTTATTGCATTATATAATAAGAAACAAAGAAATATTTATACAGCTACTGAAAGCTGGCCCTGGTCTAAAAGATAAATGTGAAAGCATTAGTTGATGTCATAGCCATGAAATCATAAGCCCAGTAACTGTTTACAGAGTTCTTTCACTAATACTGGGTCCTATTCTCACCCTCAATGTCTGCAACCTGGAAATGTGAATGGGAAATGCCCTGTGCAGTTAAAATCATGGTCTTAAAGGGAATGTGTCAAGACTATGTTAAAACCCTGCTTTTAAAGGGAGTGTGTAACACCTGTGTGAATGTTCTCACATTAGTCACTGGGCGGGGTGCTGCTCCAAAGATAAATAACTATATATATTACAATATGGGCGCACACCTCTTATTGTGGGTGCAAGCTTCAAAAAATATGTAAACACTTACCAATAGATAGATCAGCTGCACACCACATTATTTCTTTAAAGGGAATGCCAAAATGGCTGTGTGAATTTATTGCATTATATAATAAGAAACAAAGAAATATTTATACAGCTACTAAAATTCACACAGCCATTTTGGCATTCCCTTTAAAGAAATAATGTGGTGTGCAGCTGATCTATCTATTGGTAAGTGTTTACATATTTTTTGAAGCTTGCACCCACAATAAGAGGTGTGTGCCCATATTGTAATATATATAGTTATTTATCTTTGGAGCAGCACCCCGCCCAGTGACTAATGTGAGAACATTCACACAGGTGTTACACACTCCCTTTAAAAGCAGGGTTTTAACATAGTCTTGACACATTCCCTTTAAGACCATGATTTTAACTGCACAGGGCATTTTCCCATTCACATTTCCAGGTTGCAGACATTGAGGGTGAGAATAGGACCCAGTATTAGTGAAAGAACTCTGTAAACAGTTACTGGGCTTATGATTTCATGGCTATGACATCAACTAATGCTTTCACATTTATCTTTTAGACCAGGGCCAGCTTTCAGTAGCTGTATAAATATTTCTTTGTTTCTTATTATATAATGCAATAAATTCACACAGCCATTTTGGCATTCCCTTTAAAGAAATAATGTGGTGTGCAGCTGATCTATCTATTGGTAAGTGTTTACATATTTTTTGAAGCTTGCACCCACAATAAGAGGTGTGCGCCCATATTGTAATATATATAGTTATTTATCTTTGGAGCAGCAACCCGCCCAGTGACTAATGTGAGAACATTCACACAGGTGTTACACACTCCCTTTAAAAGCAGGGTTTTAACATAGTCTTGACACATTCCCTTTAAGACCATGATTTTAACTGCACAGGGCATTTTCCCATTCACATTTCCAGGTTGCAGACATTGAGGGTGAGAATAGGACCCAGTATTAGTGAAAGAACTCTGTAAACAGTTACTGGGCTTATGATTTCATGGCTATGACATCAACTAATGCTTTCACATTTATCTTTTAGACCAGGGCCAGCTTTCAGTAGCTGTATAAATATTTCTTTGTTTCTTATTATATAATGCAATAAATTCACACAGCCATTTTGGCATTCCCTTTAAAGAAATAATGTGGTGTGCAGCTGATCTATCTATTGGTAAGTGTTTACATATTTTTTGAAGCTTGCACCCACAATAAGAGGTGTGCGCCCATATTGTAATATATATAGTGCACAGGGGAGACAGCCACCGCACCCAGCGCCACAGAGCCCACCCCTTTGTGATGTCACTGCCCTCCCAATGTGATAGCATTGGGCCCACATCTAGTGTATTTATAACTGTATTATTTATTAGGAAAAATTTCCTTAAAGCGGACCTTTCACCTTATTTTCATGTTGAACTGGACGCAGGATTTAATACTAAAGCAAAAAAAAAACTTTTTTTTACCTCTCTGTTGTGGGGATATTAGCACTCAAATTATTTAGCACCTAATAAGTTAACTTTGTTGAGTCCAAGTGGGTGTTATCAGATAGATTTCACAGGGGGCACATACTTCTGCCTAAGGATGATGATGATGATCAATCATAAACAAGCAGCAACACAGCAGAAAAAAAACATGACACTGCAATAGTTTAGGTTTATTACTGTGTGATTTTCATAGCCTATTTTTATCTCTCTGGGACATGGAGTCAGGATGAAATGGAAGGCCTCATACTGCGGGTGGGCTATCTTCTTAAATGTCTGCCGCCGAATTGGATGCTTGATCAAGGTGTGTGCACGCACCAGTGAAGAACCACACTGACAACAGTCAAGGTAGAAATTCATGACAAGCCTTTATTAGAGGAAGCGATACAGTTTATATACTAGTCACTCAAGGACTCTCCTTATGGGTGTCACTAAGGGTACACTGCAACAATGCATCATGTGAGCTGAAACCTTAAGTAGTGATGGGCGAATCCTAAATTACTCGGAATCGCTTGACTCTAGCGAGTCCGAGCCCGGGACTCGCTACTTGTTGCGAGTCTAGCGAGTCCAATGTTAATGAATGGGGAAGCGAGTAATAGCGAGTAATGTGTGATTTAAAAATCGCAGATGTGTCTCGGAAAGCCCTCGCATTGCCGTGTCGGAATCCCCACTCGCAACTGTATTTTGCTGCTGTCTCCGAGGCCAAACTTGCATGTGTTTGTCTTATTTGGCGCCGATAAGGAGAGGCAAGCGATTTTCTGCAGCAAACCCCATGCTTTTTGCAAACAGGAAATAAGCCGACTCGAGCTGCCTGGCTGGACGCGCAGAAACACAGAGAGCAAGCATGGCCCCTGTCAACACCCTGCAATTAATTGCTCTGGTGGAGGCTCGGCCCCTGCTTTGGCTGCCCACTGACCCTGCCTATGGGGATAACGTCCAGCGGACTACAGCCTGGAGGGAGATCGCTCAGGTCGTGTTCCCTACGTTTCATCGCTGTGGCCATGATGCACAGAGCAATATGGGTGAGTTAAATGTGTTCACACGTTACATTACATTTACCGTATATAGTCGTGTATAAGCCGACCCGTGTATAAGCCGACCCCCCTACTTTAGCCCCCAAAAACTGGGAAACCATATTGACCGCCATCCTTGTATACAGCGGCTATCACTGTTAGACAGCCCCCCAGCAGAGTATACAGCTCCACCTGCAGAGTATACAGGCCCCCCAGTGTGTATACATGCCCCCGATGTTAGGGTTTACAGCCCCCCCGTGGGTACACAGGCCCCCCAGCAGTGGGTATACAGGGCCCCCAGTGGTTATACAGGGCCCTCATAGTAGGGTCTACAGCCCCCCCCCGTGGGTATACAGGCCCCCAGCAGTGGGTATACAGGGCCCCCATAGTAGGGTCTACAGCCCCCCCGTGGGTATACAGGCCCCCAGCAGTGGGTATACAGGGCCCTCGTGGGTATACAGGGCCCCCATAGTAGGGTATACAGGGCCCTCAATGTGTTATCATGCGCCGTCGCATGGTTGCCTATATTTGGATGGGGTCACAATAGTACACTTAGTTTAAGGGCTGGTCCTCCTGGCTCTGAAGGCCAGGGGGTTGGGTGTATATAAATACCACTAATGAGCGGAGTCTGGTGCCCGCACTATTACATTCTCTATGCGTTGACATGTGCCCTGCCCCATTTGTGATTGTGGCCACGTGAGCTCAATGTCCGTAATGCTGTTGATGATGTTCCACACTGTCGTGTTCATGTGCCTTGTATACACATTACACACACAACATGAATAAAATGTTATTGTTGATTTGTACACATACTTTTAGTGTTTCAAATGTTACAGAGGTCTAAACCCGGTTTGAAATCATTTCACAGTTGACCTCATCATCAAACGGTGGAGGAGCTGCCGGGATCAACATAAGCGGCAACAACGCAAGATCATGGAGGGGGGACCGGAAGCTGATCCAGGGCCGATCTATTTCCACTACGACCGGTTGTCCTTCCTTGAACCGGTGGCCCGTATGCCAAGGTATGTGTCTGCTGCACTGTTGTTTACTATTATTGTTATTATTATTTATTTATATAGCGCCATTAGGTTCCATGGCACTTTACATGAGGATAAGGGTTAACGACAAAAAACAGTACATGAAGACAATCAGGCCATACAGGTACAAGAGGAGAGGACCCAGCCCACGAGGGCACACTGTCTACGTATGAAGCTCTATAATGAGTGTGCTGGTTTACATACCCACACTGGGGTTTGTTTCTGCCATGGTGCAACACAATTCTATTACCTTTGGCAATGATCCAGGACATACACATTTATAGTCACATTGTGACGTTGGGACAAATAAGCAATGTTCTGCAGGGTGGTCAGACACAATTTTCCGTGACCTCACAATTAGCTATTATTGTTGGCATGTTTGTGGAACAAAGCCATGTTCTTCCCTGCAATGGCCTCTAAGGTGTGTGGCCTTGTCTGGTTTGCCTGTCATAAGCCTCATTTGTATCAGTTCCTAATGGCCTCGACTTGCATAAAGGCCACATACATCCCTACACGTTTAGTTGTGTGTGTTTTTTTTCGGCTAAATAACGTTGAAAGGATATACCCCTTTTGCACTAAACTGTTTGTACACCATCCCAGATTGTTGACACAGTCACACACATTTCAGGACATACCCTGTATCACTACAAATACGTGTGGTTCAGTTTTCCCATGGGTATATTTGGGGCTGCAAGGTGATGGTGTAGATATTAGGGCCCACATGTGAATTTAAGTTTTTTGGTCGTTAACTCATGGGCACATTACGAATCCTCTGGAAAACATAGTGTATTAATGCTGTATAAAATCAAACTAAAGAGGGCCATATTTTAAGTGCAACAGGCTTTTATGTCCAAGGTCCTTTAGGAAACCCAAGGTTTGCCTTTGCTGCTCCCGGTTTTTTGTTCGGCACCGTTGGAATAACTGTAAAACTGTCCATCTGTGCATACCACCTTGTTTGGCACCAACGATGTGTGACCTGCTGCTCAAAAACAACCCCATACTCTATGTCCATTACAGTCGTTTCAAAACCCAAGCCATCTGTTTGGTGTGCTTTTTTTACCAAGACATTCCTGATTAGCATACATGGCAGCAAAAAGGAGTGTAGGCCACTAACGCCGAATGTGTCATGTGTCACCTATGCTGCATGACTCCATTTCCTGTCTTGCTCACCTGCCCTATAGATCTGGGTTATGTGCATTGAGACCAAGGCCGCCCACACTGTGTCTTTTTGTGTCCATCTGATGGCAAACAACCCTGAAGAATGTGTTTGCCTCACAGTGTCAGGCTATAGCTTTGTCCACATGAAGTTTCCACAAAAAGTCTAAGCAATAGTTGTGGCCACTAATATGTCTTCAAGTGACTACATAGCTGTCCTGCCTAAGGCAGGGCACAGTGTAATAGTGCAGACAAATTTTTACATTTCTAATGTAATGGCAAAAAATTGTGGAGCAACACTACCCACAAATAGAATATTGGTTGAGGCATGAGCCAAAATGTCCTTAATTTATTTGCTGCAATTCCATCTTAAGGGCAACAATGAAAAGACACAGAATAGACAGATACACTGAGTCAAAAAAGCGTGCACATGTTATGTTTGGCCTATGGTTTTGTATCCAAACGCAACCTATTCACCAAATGTTTTTTATATTTACCCACAGAGCTGCTCACTATCTGAGGCGGCGGCGTAACCCGCCAGCACAGCTGCCTGAGGAGGCGAGGGAGGCCCCTGAACCACCACCAGAGGAGGAGGGAGTACCACCACCACCACCACCTTTGGGGCCACAGGAAGAAGAGGAGGATGAAGGGCCACACCAGCGGTCTCCCCAACCAAACCAAGCTGTGGCCATCCAGCTTCCTCCACTGCCGACTGCCAGCAGTGTGGGGAGTCACCTGAACCCCAGCAGCCCTGCTCCGATCCCGGGGGCACCAAAAGACCACCGAGGACAATGTAATGCTGACTTTGCCCGCAGTCTCATACCATTCATGGATGATATTCCATTCGAGAGACGACTGCGGGCTTGGTCAGCAATACACATTGTAATTGATGCGTGTCGGCCCCCAAAACCACCCTGGCCAGGTCTTTTCATATTTGGAGGGGTGGAGCAGTCTACCTCTAACAGACTGGACAGGCCCACACCCCGGGACAGCTACGTGGCGACCCAGAGGTGGTGTCCACCTAACAGGGGCCTACCAACCCAAGGCCAACCGGCCCAGATGACCCACCCTACAGGGTTACAACCATTGGGTGAGGTAATACATGGGGCCCTGGACCTCCTCCACGACCAGGGTGATGGTGTCCCGCCAACCTACCACCAGCTGTAGGGCACATTTTTTTTTTGTTTATTTGTTTGTTTGTATTGTGCATTGCACAATTTATTTTTTATTTTGTTATGTTTTATGTCTAACTTTTTACAAAGTTAAAAAAAAAAAAGAAAAAAAAGAAAAAAAAAATCTGACATCTTTGCCATTAAGGCGTCATAATACACAGTTTACAAAAACTGCTTTGTGTCTGTCTTTTTTCAGGGAATGGATGTGTAGGTTTTTTTTGCGGGTGGGCTTAAAGTCATCATCATTAGCAAGTACTTTACGGCCCGCATGGCGCATGAAGGCACCTTGGTTATTATGTGTAAAATCATGACTGCACATAGAAATGTTGCTGACAAATAAATAGTGCCTGTGTTTGGGGGGGGGGGTTACTTAATGACTCGGTATGGCAACAACACTAGGAACACAGATGTGATAGGCTGGGACGTCTACTTGCAACACAGCGCGTCTACGCGTTATCTCCGTAGCGTACAGTGGGACCCTTCGCCAGGATCCAGCAGGATCTAAGTACAAGCAACGTCTTCGATGCAGGCATAGGCTTGTTGCCTCAAAAAATTAGCCCAAGGGGCGGGATCAACTGTTTTTAGAAATAGAGGAGGGCGCGTGGCCCATACTATATTCTTGCTTGTCCTGAGAGCATAGGAGAAGCAACGTCTTCAAAGCAGGCATAGGCTTGTTGCCTCAAAAAATTAGCCCAAGGGGCGGGATCAACTGTTTTTAGAAATAGAGGAGGGCGCGTGGCCCATACTATATTCTTGCTTGTCCTGAGAGCATAGGAGAAGCAACGTACACGATGCAGGCATAGGCTTGTTGCCTCAAAAAATTAGCCCAAGGGGCGGGATCAACTCTTTTTAGAAATAGAGGAGGGCACGTGGCCCATACTATATTCTTGCTTGTCCTGAGAGCATAGGAGAAGCAAAGTCTTCGATGCAGGCATAGGCTTGTTGCCTCAAAAAATTAGCCCAAGGGGCGGGATCAACTCTCTTTAGAAATAGAGGAGGGCGCGTGGCCCATACTATATTCTTGCTTGTCCTGAGAGGATAGGAGAAGCAATGTCTTCGATGCAGGCATAGGCTTGTTGCCTCAAAAAATTAGCCCAAGGGGCGGGATCAACTCTTTTTAGAAATAGAGGAGGGCGCGTGGCCCATACTATATTCTTGCTTGTCCTGAGAGCATAGGAGAAGCAACGTACACGATGCAGGCATAGGCTTGTTGCCTCAAAAAATTAGCCCAAGGGGCGGGATCAACTCTTTTTAGAAATAGAGGAGGGCGCGTGGCCCATACCATATTCTTGCTTGTCCTGAGAGCATAGGAGAAGCAACGTACACGATGCAGGCTTAGGCTTGTTGCCTTAAAAAATTAGCCCAAGGGGCTGCATTGTCTTTTAAAAAAAAAATAAAAATTATAAATGCTCACAAGCGGATGCACTTGTAAAGTAAAAAGATGTTTACTGATTGCGTATTTTTTTATCATGCCGCAAATGTTTCAGGAACATGACTTATCACATCGTCTCAGCTGAGGAAGATGCCGATACTTCCTGTCTTAAAAGTGCATAAAGTTAAAAGCGCAATATTCCAATCCTATTAATTATGATTAGGTTACACTACATTTGGGTACTGTCGTCTGGGGGGCTTACGAACTCCGATGATATCCAGTCCTTGTTGAACTTTATGAGAGTCAGCCTGTCGGCATTTTCAGTAGTAAGCCGTGACTTTCTATCAGTGACTATACCCCCAGCGGCACTGAAAACACGCTCTGATGTCACACTAGCAGCTGGGCAGGCCAGCACCTCCAAGGCATACAGAGCGAGCTCTGTCCAAGTGTGAAGCTTGGAAACCCAGTAATTAAAGAGTACTGAAGGGTCAGTTAGGAAGCTGGTACTGTCACTGACATACTCGTTCACCATGTTGGAAAATTGTTGTCTCCTAGTCAAGGTGACCGTAGGCATGATACGTTGTTGATTGGAAGGTCTGTTGAACATCGCCCAGTTGGTGGACATCTTACCCCCACCTCTTCTTGACACTGATGACGTTTGTGTCCCAACCAAAGGCTGCTCTTGCAAAGAGCTGATTCTTCGGGGTACACGGTGATATGGACATCAAATTGTCAACAACAACAGTCTTGAAAAAATCCATCGTTAAGCCCCTGGGTGACTGCAACAGCAGCGACGGAAATTTGTCTTTGTATCTGGGGTCCAAAAAGGTTGACAACCAATAGAGGTTGCTGCCATATATGTGAATGACGCGTGGATCTTGGGAGAGACATTGAGACATTACGTCAGCCATATGTGCTAAGCTGCAAAGACTCATCTCCTCGGTTGCAACAGAATGAGGATCACTACGCATCATGGCCTCTAAATCGGTCTCCGCCTCCTCCTCTTCAGCCCACCCATGCTGTACCGACATAAACGTAGGGTTGGGAGTACCATCAGGGTTCACATCAGTACCACAGAAAAATGAATCTTCTTCATCATCACCCTCATCACCTTCTTCTTCCAGACCCAATGTAGCCTGCTGATATTGGCTTGGCTGGCTAAGATCAGCGATGTTAAATTCTGGCTCCATATCCATCCGCTGGGCCCTCAAAGCTTCTGTTTTCAGATTCAGGAGTGATTCCTTAAGCAAACAGAGCATGGGGATGGTGAGACTGATAATGGACTGATCACCGCTGACAAGTTTAGTGCAGTATTCAAAGTTGTCCAGCAACTCGCAAAGATCAGCGATCCAGACCCACTCTAAAGTAGTAATGTGTCTGGTCTGACTTCCGTGGTGACGGGCATGTTGCAGCTGATATTCCGCTATTGCCCTCTGCTACTCATTAAACCTTGCCAACATATGGAATGTTGAGTTCCATCTCGTGGGCATGTCGCAAATTAGCCGGTGTTTAGGCAAATTAAATTTGTTTTGAAGGGCTGAAAGACTGCCAACTGCTGTGGACGAATGTCTAAAATGGATGCAAATTCGCCTCACCTTCTCGAGTAGGTCAGATAACTCGGGGTATATTTTAAGGAATTTCTGAACTATTAGGTTCAGCACGTGAGCCAGGCAAGGCACGTGAACAAGGTTACCGTGCTTCAGTGCCGCCACAAGGTTTCGGCCATTATCGCTCACAACAAGACCTGGTTGTAGTTGCAGTGGGGCCAGCCACTCATCAGTCTGTTGCTTAAGACCCTTCCACAGCTCAGTTGCAGTGTGAGGTGTGTCACCTAGACAGATAAGCTTCAGAAGAGCCTGTTGTCGCCTTGCTGAAGCACTACTGCAAAGCTCCCAACTTGGACGTGATGGTGCGGGCAGCTGAGCAGTGGACAAGGAAGTTGCAGAAGCAGATTGCGTACTGGACATATATGATGAGGCAGCCACCCGGAATGATGTTGTGCCTGCTATTCGTGGAGTTGGCAGTATTTCAGATGGTCCACTTTGCGAAGTTGGGACACTGTCCACCAGGTTGATCCAGTGAGCCGTTACTGATATGTATCTGCCCTGTCCACAAGTACTTGTCCACGTGTCCGTTGTTAGGTGGACTTTGGCGGTTACAGCATTTGTTAGTGCACGCTTTAAGTTGTTAACAACGTGCTGGTGTAACGCGGGGACGGCACTACGTGAGAAAAAGTGGCGGCTGGGTACTGAGTATCGTGGTGCCGCCACAGCCAACAACTCCCGAAAAGACTCTGTACCTACCAGCCTAAACGGCAGCATTTCCACAGCTAACAACTTTGCAATTTTCGCAGTCACTTTTTGGGAAAATGGGTGTGTCGATTGGTACTTCCTTTGCCTTTCAAACAGCTGTCACGCTGGGAGTGGGGAAGACACCCAGCGTAGGATAACGACGGGGGGGGGGGGGGATCAGGAGTCCCTAATGCTAAGGGCACAAGAAGGAGACGGTGACCCCTAGACTTCCTAGAGCTGACCCTGTCTGCCCTAACGTCCCTATACAGTCTCCTCAACTGTCGCCGACCACGAACCTCGTCCCTCTCTGATCCTAGATCTATCTTATCTAAGGATCAGATGGAGAGGTTCACTAGACCCCTCCACTATCAACTAAAGACAAACACCAGGGAAGACAGACATTTGGGAAAAGGAAACACTTATCTGACAGCAGAACACAGCAACCTCCACCATCTCAGCTTCTGCTGGAGCAAGGATAAAGTGTGCACAAGGAACTATCACCTGCACCGAGGAAGGGTAATGAACCTCCTTATAAAGGTGGAAGGAGTCTGCTGGGTCCTAGTGACCTACAACATTGGTGGATAAAACCAGACCGAGCGCAAGACCTCCACAGCCGTCTCCCCATAATAGAGAGATCTCATCACACCTTCTTTCCATCAACACAGAAGGTAAATGCTCCTGAAAGAGACGGACCATCCTCCACCATTATGGCTGGTGGGCCAACCGCTGGGATCGTCTGCGCGTGGCCTCCACCCTGTCATCCGTGCCACCCGTGACAACAGCTGTGGCACAGACAACTGGACGTTTGCCGCACACACACCAGTGGCTTGACTACTGTCAATTCTCTCTTGTAGCGCAGCTTGGGAGGAGTATGTTTGAGCAGGAGCTGATGCCTGAACACTAGCTGGTGAAGGATGGATCTGAGGTGGCCTGGAAGTGTTGGGATCAGAAGGCACTGATTCAGAGCCCTGATGGGCCGACCACTGAATTGGGTGCTTAACAGACATATGCTTACGCATACTGCTGGTGCTCAGGTTTTTTTTTTCCCAGGCCTCTGCTTAGCCTTGCATGTCAGATGTTACAGATAACCACATTTGGTACAGATGGGGCATCCTTAAAAAATTGCCACACAATGGCTTTTCGGCCTTTATGTTGAATTGGAGGCAAAGGAGGATGACTCTGTACCACACCAACTGTTGACACAGTTTGGGCAACTGTGTTTACAGTTTGTGCAACAGTTGGTACACTTTGTGCAACAGTTGACACAATTTGGCCAACTGTTGTCACAGTTTGTGTTCTGGAGAAAGGAGTAAGCCTTGGTGCTTTTGGCGGTGGTACATAGCCACTTTCCTCCTCCTGGCTGCTCTGTTGGCTATGCATGCCAAGAGTCCAGGTAGGATCTGTGGTGTCATCATCCACGCCTTCCTCCTCAAAGTCTTCTGGATAACGTGACTGAGCAGGCTGGCCATCATCATCATCATCCACCTCCTGAGATGCTGTATGCCTTTGGTGAAAGTGGCTTTCCTCAGTACGAGGTGCTTCCAAACTTTGGGCATGAATAGACATTACGTCTTCTTCAAGTATCTCGTCAGGCAGTGCTAAAGAAAGGCCAGATGGAATCGAGTGCTGATACGAACCAAATAAATCATCGGAGTGACCAAGGTCGCACTCCAAGTTTTCCTCTGGCTGCCGATGGCTTGAGGAAATAGGAAGCCTTTGAGGATTGGATGGCCCTGCGTTGTCTGTAGCGACACTAGACTGTGTTGGCACGGACGATTGTGTACTGAAAGAACCAGTGGTGGAGGTGTTATCAGCCATCCAAGATGTTATCTGGTCATGCTCTTCCGGCCTCAAGACACGTTTTTGTTGAGTACTGGTAATTTTAGACGGGAGAAAGAGAGATCTATCAATCCTCGTCTGTCTAACTGCTACGGCCACGACCTCGTCCCCGTCCCTTTGCAACATCTTTTTTCGTAAATTGTGTTTTTTGTGACATTGTTGACAAACGCACAGCCACCGATATGGAGTTAGGTGTTGCTGTAGGCGTCACTTACTGGCGGGTTAAGTGTGTGCTAGCACTTGGCAGTGAAGCAGCACACTAGTCCCTGAAAAAATTAGAAAGTGCGCACAGCCACCGAGATGGAGTTTGGTGTTGCTGCAGGCGTCACTTACTGGCAGGTTAAGTGTGTGCTAACACTTGGCAGTGAAGCAGCACACTAGTCCCTGAAAAAATTATTAAGTGCGCACAGCCACCGAGATGGAGTTAGGTGTTGCTGTAGGCGTCACCTACTGGCGGGTTTAGTGTGTGCTAGCACTTGGCAGTGAAGCAGCACACTAGTCCCTGAAAAAATTAGAAAGTGCGCACAACCACCGAGATGGAGTTTGGTGTTGCTGTAGGCGTCACTTACTGGCGGGTTAAGTGTGTGCTAGCACTTGGCAGTGAAGCAGCACACTAGTCCCTGAAAAAATTAGAAAGTGCGCACAGCCACCGAGATGGAGTTAGGTGTTGCTGTAGGCGTCACTTACTGGCGGGGTAAGTGTGTGCTAACACTTGGCAGTGAAGCAGCACACTATTCCCTGAAAAAATTATTAAGTGCGCACAAGTAGTCGCACAAGTAGGTGGCGTATGTGCTATTTGCAGCTAGGAGAGCAGCAACGCACTGTTCTGCCACAGACAAAATAAAGCTGAAGGGGTTTTTAGGACCCAAAATCTATCAGCTGCAAAAAATTGTAAATAGTACCTCAGCTAAGCCTCTGACTTCAGCTATTAGAACAGCTGAGTGAGTAAGCGAAGCTATGAGGTCGCTCCTGGGAGCACTGTAAGGCTGCAGCTCCCTGCTTCCCTGCCTGCCTACAGTCCTCTACACAGTACTCCTCTGTCCTCCTGCTAGCTCTCACAAGAGCTGTTTGGGGTTAATATAAGGAATTTTTAAGGTTCCCTACACTGACTGACAATCCCTATGATCTGCTCCAGAATCTACCTCACCCTGCTCTAGCTCAGATCTTCAGAGAAATGTGCCTAAAATGGCGGTGGCAAGGCTTATATACAGACTTGCCTGTCATACATGACATAGGCATCACGATGGACAGCAGCCAATCATAGTCCTGCCACAACCAACATGGCTGTGGCATTACTGAATATGATTGGCTAACATGCTTGTCCATCTTCACAAGTTTTCTGACCTAACACGCTAGGCTGTCTCGGAGGCTTTGTCGGAACATAACAGATTCTGTATTCGTGAGTCCCGAATACAGAATACAGGACTCGGATTCGTAGACTCGCTCAGAATCGCTAAGACTCGCTCAGACTCGCTCAGACTCGCTGCTGACAGCGGGTATCCGTGAAGCGGTGCGATTCTTTAAACGATTTTGGGGAGATTCAAGCTACATAGCGATGTGATATAGCGAGTCTAGCGAGTGAGAAAAAGTAAACTGACAAAACTAGGATTGCCATTGACTTGCATTGGACTCGTTACTTTGCGAGTACTCGCTGGGAAACTCGCCGAGTACCGAGTCCTGCGAGTCCCTTACTACTCGCTGAGTAACGAGTCCTAGCGAGTAGATTCGCCCATCACTAACCTTAAGTCATCAGCCATATCAGAGGCTGGAACCAGTAGTGAACTTAACTCATATAAACCATCAACCTTTTCAGGGGTTGGAATCCAGGGAAACAAAATCTTCCTATTTAGCCCATCTCTCCGGGCCTTTATTTACTGACCCGAAACTGCAGCAATGACATACACACAGATAAGGCAGACAATTAAGGAACTCTCAAGACCGGGTTACTCAGGGTAGGACTTGTCAGATCTGGTCATCTATGTTCGAGTCTGACAGTCAACTACCTCTATCCCTGCACGGAGACACAGGAGGGATTAGGCAAGATAAATTGTTTTCTTACCTTTTTTTTGTAGCCTGCAGGTCTACCCCTCGTGTATGGTCCGTCCTGGGAATGGAATGGAGGTTTGGGTGCAGCTGTCGTCCTCTGGATGTCTCGTCCTAGCCCCATGTTGGGCGCCACTGAAATGGAAGGCCTCACACTGCAGGTGGACTATCTTCTTAAATGTCTGTCACCGAATTGGATGCTTGGTTAAGGTGTGTGCACGAACCGGTGAAGAACCACACTGACAATAAGTCAAGGTAGAAATTCATGACAAACCTTTATTAGAGGAAGCGATACAGTTTATATACTAGTCACTCACGGAATCTCCTTATGGGTGTCACTAAGGATACATTGCAACATTGCATCATGTGAGCTGAAACAGCAGTTTATTCCTTAAAATACGGTAGCTTAATCATCATATTTGTGCTACAGCATTAATCATAGTGTTAATCAGGTGTTATTTAACATAACCTTGGCTCAAGCATTATTAGGTCTAAAAAGAGAGGTAGAGTAGATAACTATTACGTTATGGGAACATATTCTTATTTTCCTATCTTTATTCAAACAAGAGCAGGTGTATGGTCACTTCTACGTATGTGTTCTGTAAGTATGTAAGTATTTTTGGATGTCTTCAACATTTCCAACTGTAATCACTAACTTTCCATTTCTTACAGCCATGTCAAAGAGGTCTCAGTGTTTCATCGATTGCAGTCCCTCAGTAGAGCCAACTTGACTATTGACTTGCTGATTGACTAGTGATGAGCGAGCACTAAAATGCTTGGGTGCTCGATGCTCTGGTCAAGCATCTCAAGATGCTCGGGTGCTCGACCGAGCACTAAGCCCAATGTAAGTCAAGTAGTGACAGGCTCCGCCCACCTACTTCCGGCTATAAAAATAGTGTTTCTGGGAAAGGGCGCGTGAGGGGGGTTTTCAAATCGTTGCAGCATACAACACCTTGCTGTGCCCCCCTAGAGGGACCCTAACAATCAATCTGCTCTCTGTGAGGTGCCAGCTCACTGTGTGCACTCAAGGGAGCTCTGTATTTATGTCAGAGCGAGAAGTATTAGTGAAGAGTCCGAGCATCTCGGCGGTACTCGGTGCTCGCCGAGCATCCCGAGGACCGGGATACTCGTGCGAGTAACGAGTAGCGCCAAACATGCTCGCTCATCACTATTGCTGATGTATTTTCCATTGTATGCATTGTATGCTGATGGCGTTAATAACCCCTTTGCTGCTGGCTCAGAATTTTCTTAGCCTTCATTCCAGCTGTAGCTTGCGCGTAGCTTTCCCTTCTGCTATGTCTAAACGTCCCTGGCCTCACTCCATGACGGATATAGAATTTCAATTCTGACGAAGGCAGAAGAGGTTGTTTCTGCTAAGCAGAGGTGTTTTGTTCCTTTAGCAGCAGCAAATCTGTCAACTGGAGTAGATTTTGGAGTCCTTTTATATCTGTTGCTTGTGTGTTTCTTTGCTCTCCTACCCCTTCACTCCCTTGGATGTGAAGGGGCATCTTGGTATGTTGTATCCAGAAGCTTATATGAGACCCAGGCATCTCCACCTTCAGGGGTAAAAGGATTAGCCTAGGAATCCCTAGCTTGAGGGACAGCTAAGTTGCACACTGTCCCTTCTATGTAGCAGTGACTGGGCTATCTAATAGTCACTGGCATGACAGTGAGGAGATGTAATGATACTGTCCTCATATTATGGCCTAAAGGCTTGCATGATTAGAAAATGCAGCTGAGTTTAGCTATGTCCCTGGACTCTAAACAAACTCAACTGTCACCAGAATGATTGCATTAGTATGTGGACGGGATGACGCTTGGCATAGACCTCGGTGAACAGATCGATACAGTGTCTCCCACTCCCACACAACCTCCTCGCCCTATCCCCTCTCTGTTGGGGTCCCTCAAGGCTCTGTACTGGGGCCCCTCCTTTTTTCCATCTATACCCTTGGTCTGGGCCAACTCATAAAGTACCATGGCTTCCAGTACCACCTGTACGCTGATGACACTCAGATCTGCCTCTCTGGCCCTGACGTCACCTCTCTGCTGTCCAGAATCCCTGAGTGTCTATCAGCCATATCCTCCTTCTTCTCCTGTGGCTTCCTAAAACTCAGTGTAGACAAAACTGAACTCATCATCTTTCCTCCATCTCACACACCTTCCTTACCTGATCTATCACAATAAATGACATCACACTTTACCCTGTACCTGACGTCCGCTGCTCTGGAGTAACCCTTGACTCTGCCCTGTACTTCAAACTGCATATCCAAGCCCTTGCCCCTTCCTGCCATATCCAACTCAAAAATATTTCCAGAATACATCTCTTCCTCAACCCTCAAATCTACTAAACTACTAGTGCATGCCCTCATCATCTCCCGTCTCGACTATTGCAATCTCCTCCTCTGTGGCCTCCTTGCCAACATTCTTGCACCTCTACAATCTACCCTTAACTCTGCTGCCCGACTAATCCACCTCTCTCCTCGCTATTCCTCCACTTCTCCCCTCTGCAAATCCCTCCACTGGCTCCCAATTCACCAGCATGTCCAATTCAAACTCCTAACATTGACTTACAAAGCCATCCAAAATCTGTCCCACTCATATATCTCTGAACTAATCTCCCAATATCATCCAACTCGTAACCTCTGATCTTCTCAAGATCTCCTCCTTTCCTCCACACTTGCATGTTCCTCATTTAACTGCCTGCAAGACTTCACCTGAGCATCCCCCATCCTCTTGAACTCTGCACCCCAAAACATCCGACTATCCCCTACACTTGGAACCTTCAAGCGGAACCTGAAAACCCATCTCTACAGAACAGCTTACAACCTGCAATGACCATGCTGCCACCTCACCACCACTGCATCCAGCTATCCACCAACATTGGACCTGGCGCTCCAATACCATTGGACCTGACACTTCACCACTAGAGCAGACCCAACCTACTGTGTCTCTCCCTACTGCCCTGAAAAATGTAAGCCCGCAAGGGCAGGGTCCTCTCTCTCTCTGTATCAGTCCGTCACTGTTAGTTTGCTTGTTGTATTTTTAAGTTGTTTTTATGTAACCCTTTCTCATGTACAGCACCATGGAATCAATGGTGCTCTATAAATAAATAATAATTTTGAACAAGCTGAATACTCTGTGCATTCCGGTTGTTGGCTGTATCTTTAGTGAATGAATACCTATGGGTGGAACGATGACCTTGAGCCGATGTGCAGGAGTTTGGTGAAAATCAGTATGAAAGAGTACAGGCTATCAATACCAGTGTAAGTAAAATGGAGAAGACCAAAGGCAAAATTGTGCCCTAAAGTGAAGTGCACCCTAAACAACATGTTCAAGTGTTATGCTTGTATGGCACCCCAGGGGTTAATGTGCCACAGTAACATCACAAGGGTTAACTCCCCACACAACACTGGACACTGCACTAGCACCTCTAGGCCAGAAGAGGGAGCTCAAGTAGGTCCCTGATATATTCTGGTCTGAGGAGGAAGTTGTTACTTAAGAGTTGACAGTTGACAGTTCAGTTTAGTGCAGGGAGCACTAGGAGGAGGACCTGTAAATGGGAGCAGTGCTGAGCTCCTGACAGGGACCACTGACTATTGTCAGGCCTGAAGCCAGGGTCTGAGGAGAGAAGTACAAGAAACAGAGGAACATATCTGCGAGACTGAGTTACCTCATAACTCGCCCCAGTGGAGTGCAGAGACTAGATACCGGATCCGAATCTGTGACTGAAACATGCAGCACAGAAAACACCGGGATAGTGGAGGTTGTAGATCTACACTATACCTCAGCAAAGCAACACGGCGGTGTCAGAAGCACACGGAAAGACTCAAGTTGCCTAGCAAAGGGGGTACCTGTGAGGAGGAGGGCCAGCAGCCTAGCTAAAGCAGCAGCAGGGCCACACACACAATGCAGCAGTGGGAAGCTGAGGACCCGGACAGTGTGGGAGTAATCCGGCCCCTGTACAGACTCCGTGGACAGTACTCTGCTACCAAAATCTGCAGTAAACCCTTGGAAAACTTCAAAACCGTGAGTGTGTGTGATACTTGTGCTCAAACCCTGCGTACCCTCTCAAACTCCCATCATCTCTACTACTACCCTTATCCTGCAGCATCCATAGCACCACCTATAGGCTATTACTACCACTGCCCCGGGGAACTCAGCTCTACCTGCGGAGAGCCATTACATCCCCAGCTGCCTAACATCATCCCCGGAGGTTCTGCTGCAGCGGTGGTCCCCTCAATGACCACAACCCGTGGGTGGCGTCACAACAAACTCCCCTGAAGAAATACCCTCCATTACTTGCGGAACCCGGGACATGGTCCAGACCAAGATATCCCCAGCAGTACCCCGGTCCAGTACCGAGTACCCCATCCCAGTGGGCTCTACACTTGCAGCATCGATGTGTTGCAAGTACTGTGATTAAGATTTAGTAAAAGACTGTTAAAAAAATAATTGAAAGTCTGTGATGGTGACTCCCCTGCTGATGGGTCCTGTTTTTTTGATGGCTTGAAACAAGGTATGACTTGCAACCCAAAAGACCACACATCCAGCCAGGACAACTGTAAGCACAACCCTCCTTGCTCTGTGGGAATAGCTAGGGCGCGAACTAAAGCAGGGAAACCCTCACTCATGCCAATACCTCGAGCTATGGCATTTCCTGTGTGTCAAAGGGTATCGGGAAGCATTAGAGAAGCATTTGCGGTTTGGTGGAGATGAGTATTGTTTTATTACTTTTCTCTTTTTATTTGTCCTACTAAATAAAAAAAAAATGAAGCAGCTGAATAAACCCTTTAAGTGTGGGCAGATGGACAAAAAGATACATGACAAATGATACAAGTATTGGCTCACTATTAAGAATTGTATTCATATATTCCTCATACTGACATTTTTTATTTCCAGAATTTATCTGAAATTGTCTTTTAAAGCCTCTATATAAATATCCAGTTGATTTTTTGCAGAATTTATCCCATTTGTATCTATTTAATTGAACGAATTAGTGAGTTCTAAAAAAGCGAGAAATTTTGCGATTCCATCTCGTCATAATGGCAACAAATGGCACAGCAATAATCGGCTTTTAGTGAATGTTGAGTCTCATCCAGCAGGGGCCAGGTGTATGCTCCATTCATCAGCTCCATCTTCTGCACATTGCACTTAGGTCCATATTAGTCTTAATGAACATAACAGTCCATTGACTCTATTTTATATATGAAATCTGCAGTGTAGGTCAATTACGGTAATTTAAAAGCTATCATTCTCGAGACTTTCCAGCACTTAATGACTATTCTTTATATTTTACATACCGGTCACTTTATGTTGCTCGTATTTGCTAAAGGATCCAATTTAAATTGAAACGTAGATTAGTTAGAAGTTCATTTGTGATATATTGCACATTATACAAGTGTGAATTAGAGAATTAGAGTACCGGCAGTACCGATCAGAGAGGTGTGAGCTACAATGCGGAATATGAGATTATTTTACATCTTATTTGGTCACTGTTTTCATGACTTTACCTCTTCTATAAGCCAAACATGTATTTGTTGTAATGCAGCTCTGTTTCCACTGGAGGGTTCAGTTGCCTTGAATATAAATAGAGCTATAATATTATCTTAAACACGTTGGTTATTGTTTAGCCATTTCGATATATTTAACAATCATTACTATTCAATGACTTTAAGTCTAACAATCATTAAACTTTTATAGCTGTGGTTTTATACCACTTTAGCATTTTTCACTCATAGATGGAGTTGATTATTATAAATCTGATTATTGAGTTGGGATTCCCACTATTAAAGGTGTTTCTAATTCTTTTATTTTTTCCTACTATTAAAGAAATAAGTCTTTATAGAATAGAATGTTAGTATTGTAGATTTATGAGCAGCAGTTTGGTCTAAAGAAAAGGGTTGTTTGTGGGTTTTATGTATCTTCTGATTAATGGGCTATACTTACATAGGGTGAAAAAGACATTCTATACAGTTCAACCTTTCTCGATAAAATGCAGATCATCTATTGATGCATAATCTATAACTCTCAAGGTCATTGATTATTACAAAAGCCCCTTTTTTAATGCATTTTCAGACTGCTCTAGATGTAAGGCGGGAGTCACTTTTGCAAGGATAGTGTCACACTGCCCGGACTAACCGGTGGCTCTCCAGACCTGAGCATGACAGCTTCATGTCTTTCCATGTAGCTGTCACGCTCCATTTAGGAGACCTAACAGCCAGTCCAATGATTGCAATGTGATACTCGTGCAAGTGATACAGCAGTGTGACTCCAAGCCTATAGAACCCTTTTGTAATTCAATTAATTTCCTCCAGATGTAATAAAAGTCCCTCTGACTTTTGTAAGGTCCTCCTTTAAAAAATAAATCACGTGTCAGTCCTTTGTATGGATCTCCAATGCTAACTAAGGCTACTTAATCTAATCTTTAATTAAAGGAGAGGCTTTCCATGAGGCTTTCCATCCTATGTAATAATTTAGTTGCCCTCCTTTGAATGATCTAGCTTTCTAATGTTTATTTTAAAATGTGGAGAACTAGGCCCCATTTTTCTACATGTTGCCTTACAAGTGATTTGTCCTCCATAAAATCTTGTTTGCATTTGCAGCTTCTGCCTTCGCTGAGTATTGCTGTTCAGCTCATATATAACCAGAATACCCAAGTCCTTCTCCTGTTCTCTAGTCCCGAGTTTCCTTCCATTTAAAGTACAGTTGAAACAAGAAGTTTACATACACTATATACAAAGACAGATATGTGTATTTCTCTCACACATGAAGTCAGAATAAACCTTTCCCGTTTTAGGTCAATTAGGATTACTATAATTATTTAAAGGGAACCAACCACCTAAAAATACCTATCTAACTTATAAATATCTGTCCCTGGAGCCTAAAATTACTATTCTAACCATCCCTTACTGACTTAATCTACCTAACTAGATGCACAGTAAATCACTTTTTATACTTACCAAATTCTTGTCTGATGGGCGTTCCTCCAGGGTCCTCCAGGGTCTTTGACCGATAGGCGGGTCTCCTCGCCACACTCGCACCCGCCTCGCTGCTGTCCATCTTCTTCTAGGATTCAAATTACCTGCCCATCGCGTCCTCGCAATGAGCGGGTCAGGTGCTGCAGGCCCCGCGTCACTTCCGCCTGCCGCGTCACTGGTACACCCAGGCCGGCCTCAGAGCATGCGCAGATGGCATGCTGAAGCCGGCCTGGGCGCATCTTAGACCCAGCAACGCGCCGGGCGGAAGTGACGCGAGGCCTGCAGCACGTGATCCGCTCATTGCGAGGACGCGATGGGCGGGTAATTTGAATCCTAGAAGAAGATGGACAGCAGCGAGGCGGGTGCGAGCGCGGCGAGGAGACCCGCCTATCGGTCAAAGACCCTGGAGGAACGCCCATCAGACAAGGATTTGGTAAGTATAAAAAGTGATTTACTGTGCATCTAGTTAGGTAGATTTAGTCAGTAAGGGATGGTTAGAATAGTAATTTTAGGCTCCAGGGACAGATATTTATAAGTTAGATAGGTATTTTTAGGTGGTTGGTTCCCTTTAAATAATTATAGTAATCCTAATTGACCTAAAACGGGAAAGGTTTATTCTGACTTCATGTGTGAGAAAAATACACATATCAGGATTTTAGCCTGAGGCTCCGTGACAATGTCATGGTAGATTAAGGTGGTTCGTCCGGGGAGCTCCGAGAACACATTTGTGTTTCGGCTAACGAACTCCCGGCTCCCCTGAACCTGTTTAGGGGACAGAGTGTCTGCTAACCTCACCGCTGTGGAGGCTCCACTCGTCATCCCTGGAGAAGAAGGAGCCCTCTCTGTAGGGAAAGCAGGCAGCGAACCGCCCCCGCCTCCCCCAGGTGGTCTCTATCTTTCCAAGGTTTGAGTAAATTAACATGGTAGACCTGCTCTGGCTTCCTCCATCCTGGTTGAAGTACTTTGTAGGTCACTGGCCCTACCTTCTCCATTATTTCGTAGGGCCCCTACCACCTGGCAAGGAGCTTGCTATCTATGGTAGGTACCAGTACCAACACCCGATCACCCAGCCTAAATGTTCTTACCTGCGCCCCCCGGTTGTAGACCCGACTCTGAGACTGTTGGGCTGCCTTCATATGTTCCTGGACCAGTGGAAGTACCATCTCCATTCTTTCCTGCATGTTTGCAACATGCTCTAACACGCTCTTGTGTGGGGTCGGTTGATTCTCCCAAACCTCTTTGGCGATATCGAGTAAACGCCGATGGTGTCTGCCATACAAAAGTTCGAAGGGTGAGAACCCTGTAGATGCCTGGGGCAGTAAGAGAGATCCCAGTCCTTCCCATCTTTGGTAACCGCTTTTTTTAGCATGCTCTTTAACGTCTTATTAAATCTTTCTACTAGACCATCTGTTTTGGAATAATAGACCGATGTGTGCAACTGCTTAATGTTTAACAGGTGGCAGAGTTTCTTCATGATCATTGGCATAAAGGGGGTTCCTTGGTCTGTTAGAATCTCTTTAGGAATTCCCACCTGAGAGAACATACCCATGAGTTCTTTTGCTGTGAGTTTAGCTGACGTGTGGCGCAGAGGAACGGCCTCAGGATATCGGGTGGCATAATCTAGAACCACCAGGATGTGTTGGTGACCCCTCGTTGACTTATTGACGGGACCTACCAGATCCATTGCCACCCTTTTGAAAGGCACTTCTATAAATGGTAGAGGTACCAAGGGATTCCGAAAGTGTGGCTGGGGACTGGTTACCTGGCACACTGGACAGGAACTACAAAACTGTTTGACCTCTTCATGGATGCCTAACCAATAAAACCACTGCAGTATTCGGTCTAGGGTTTTCTTTTTGCCTAAATACCCACCCAACACATGCGCATGCGCTAGGTCCATTACCAGCCTACGATATGCCTGAGGAACTGCTCTACTATTTCCTCACGTATTTTCTCGACTCGATACAAGCGGTCGTGAATCATCTCAAAGCGTGGTAACACTGTGGCTGCCCCCAGTTGTTGGTCTTCTCCATTAATGAACAGCAAATTTTCTCTGGCTAGAGCCAAAGTAGGGTCTCGGAGTTGCGCCGTTCCAAAATTGTCTCCAGAGACATTTAAGTCTGATAATTCAGGTCCCGGTGGCAAGTCATCCCAATCTCCGACCAACACTTCTATGGGACAGTTTTTCCCCTCCGCTACTGAAGGGGAGGTTACCCCAACCGCCAGCACCTCTTCCTCGGGGTCACCAGGTTCATGCCCCACTGCAGAAGAATGTAACCTGGTTGTCAGCGGTGGTGGCAGTTGTCCACTGGGTGGGACCACTGCTGGCCATAGAACAGAAAATAAAGGAAAGTCTCTTCCCAATATAAGTTCACAATGTAGATAATGTACAACCCCTACTTCGTGACACCGCCTCCCCGCTGGTGTATTTATTACTACTAGTGCCGTAGGGTAGTCTTTTGAGTCCCCATGTATACACAACCCCAATACTTCGTCCCGTATACTCGCTGGGTTTTACCAGAATGGCTCGTACCAAAGTCACGAGACTCCCCGAGTCTAGTAGGGCCACGGTCGGAGTGCCCTCCACAGTAACCTTACAAAGATGTCCAGTACTGGGACCCTCCAGGGTGCCAGTTGCACAAATCAGATTGGCAAAGTGGGATACGCTGGGATATGCTGTACCCAAAGTTTGTGTCCATGGTCTCAGCCAGGTGGGGACAGTCAGCTCTCCTATGGCCTGGCACCTGTCACTGCCAACAGACTAAGGGGGTCCTTTCTCCCCCAGACACGTTATGAGCAGGCTTTCTGGGCTCTGCTCACCGGGTCCAGGGTGGGGATTTAGGGTCCTTTCCTGACGCCTTCCGCTGAGCCCCTCCCTGGAGCTCTTTGGTAGCCTCAAATTGTCCTATAAGGTCCAACATCTGGAGCGCATTAGTAGGGGACGCCTGACCAACCCATGATTGGAGGGAGTGGGGCAAAGCCCTCCAAAACTCATTGGACAGTATGCGGTCTAGCAGTACCTCAGGCTGCAACCACTTTTGCAGTAAGTGCAGCAAGTCATAATACTGGGACCGAGCCAGCTTGGAGGGGTTAAACACCCACTGGTGTACCTGCTGGGCCCTGACTAACACATTCACCCCAAAACGTGCCAGAATCTCACCCTTGACGATGGTGTAGTCGACCATCTGCACCGGGGAGAGGTCTTGATAAGCTTTCATAGATCTTGGGGCCAGAAACGGAGCCATGACTTCTGCCCATAGGTCCCGGGGTAGTCTCTCCCTCTCGGCCACTCTTTCGAACATTTCCAGGTATGTTTCAACTTTGTCCGATTTCTCCATTTTGGGGATCGCTGTACAAACCACTTTCCGGACATCATGAATTCCTCGCGGAAGCCCGGTTGTCTGCAAGGTCGTGATGTGCTGTATCGACAGGTTTCCTGCTGCTGTTGATTGACTAACAGCTGCTGCTGCATAGCCTCCTGCTGCTGCTGATGCAGGACCTCCTGTTGCTGCTGTGTAGCCAGCTGCTGTTGTCGCATGGCCTCCATATGCCCTTTCAACAAGGCCTCCATTTTGGCAGAGTTCTCCAACTGGATCTGCGCTGCGCCTTTAACCCAGGACATAAACTGGAGTCCAGAGTAAAAAAAAAAAAAAAAATGCACCGGCCTCACTCCATTGCCCACATTCTCCACCAAATGTAAGGATTTTCTCTGGTAGGGAGCGACAAGATGCAGTAATGATACAGCACACGGGCTTTGAGTCCAACAAAACTTTAGTGTTTTATTCACACTTACCACTGGCTGTAGCAAAAAGGGAAAAAACAACACATAAGATCTCCAACACTCAGGCTTTTACTTTCAGCCTAGCTCCTCTCTCTCTCATGTTTTCCACTCACTCCCTTATGCAGGTCTGATTGCGCCTGTTGATCCTGACCCACACTGACCTGGAAAACCTGGAGCATTAGGGAAAATCCAGGCCACGTTTTACCATGCTGGGAGCAATATACCTACCATCCAGTGTGGCGCTCCACCATGTAGGTGCCACAAAAGGGGTACTACACCCAGAAAAGCGGTGTAGTCACCCCACTGCAATTGGAGCTATGGGCAGTAGGTGGAACCCTAGAGCTAACAGCCACACACTAGATCAGTAGGTGGGAGGGACCCCGGGAGGGTATATAGTGGCCTCTAGGGGGAACTAGTAAGCAAGCGGCAGTGGAGAGAGAGAGAGAAGCCAGGCAGTCGGCCTGGAGGGACCCAGAAAAGCTAAAGTACAGATCCCAGAGAGAGCAGGAAAGAGAGATAGAGTAACAGAAGATTTGCCCCAAAAGAAGGAATCTGGGTACCGGAGCCCGCAACTGTGATCACCTTTACGGCTCACAGAGAATCCGATGATCGGGGATATTTTAGATATGGCCACGACTCCCAAAGAGCCCATCAGTTCTGCAGTTGGATCTTGCGAAGGACAGTAAAAGGTTCACCCGACAGGTTTAAGGGAGAGGAGACTAAGAGACGCAGCAGGAGGTCAGATTATCTCTAGGAGATCAGACTTCACTGCCAATGGGAGGCAAGAGAAAGGAAGGAACAAGAAAGGTACACAAGGAGGGATCCATCTATCAACCAGAAGTTCCATTTGCATCATCTGTAGCATTTGCCATTGTAACATCTTGCTGAACTGTAATGACTTTGGAGAAGATTTCAGTAAAGTACCCGGTGAAGTGAAGTTCAGACTCTGCTGCATCCTTTCCCATATAAACTGTTTTCCTTACAGAATCGCTGCTCTGGCGGTCCAGTCCCGCCTGCGGGGGACTAATCTATCCAAGCCGCAATACCATCGACCACCGGAGGACTGTGGCGGCGCTGGTGAGCATCACCAGATACTGCAGGTGGCGTCACGACATTGTATATACTTTATTTTACCCCTTATTCATTGACCACCAGGGCCACGGCCTCGGGCAGCCACAAGAGCTGATTCTGCTGACATTCACACCCTCCCCCCAGCCCCTATTCCCTAAACTTATCTAACTATGTATTAGCTCTGT
>JARQOC010000003.1:109630436-109830645 GCA_033576535.1 Allobates femoralis | reverse complement strand
TTTCTAGGACTAAATTCTAGAAAAAAAATGGCGTGGGGCTCCACCACATTTTTGGTCCAGCCAGGTACAACTTGGCAGCTACGGATTGCCACCAACCCCCAGCTGCCTCGTTGTACCTGGCTGGCTTCCAAAAATACAGCAAAGCCTTTTTTTTTTTCTAGAACTAATTCTAGAAAAAAAAATTACGTGGGGCTCCGCCATATTTTTGGTCCAGCCAGGTACAACTAGGCAGCTGGGGGCTGGAATCCGCAGCATGGAGAGGCCCAAGCGTTCTGGGCCCCCCAGGCTGCGAATTGCAGCCCGCAGCCGCTCCAGAAAATGGCGCATTCATTGAAGCGCCATTTTCTGGCGCTGTACCCAGACTCTTCCAGTTGCCCTGGTGCCGGTGGCAAACTGGGTAATAAAGGGGTTAATGCCAGCTTTTTATTGGCAGCTGGCACTAAGCCCGAGATTCATAATATAGGGCCAATGTTAGACCCGCCATTAGGAATCTCTGGTAAATAGTCAGAAAATACACACAGAGAAAAATCTTTTTATTTGAAAAAAAAACACAAACAAAATTCGGACTCCATCTTTATTATAAAGATCCGACGTAGTCCACAACGAAGGTCCCACGACGCTCGATCGCCTCCGACGTAGTCCACAACGAAGGTCCCACGACGCTCGATCGCCTCTGCTCAATCCAGAGACTGCAGCAAGGGATCAAGTGTCCTCTTCCTACAGCCTCTGGGGTCAGAGTTATGGTGCACTGTATGACAATGACCTGTCATACAGTGCACCATGACTATGATCCCAGAGACTACAACAAGAGGACACTTGATCCCTTGTTGCACCCATCCATCCACCTATGCACCCATCATCCACGCACGCACACCACGCACATCCACATCCACGCATGCACGCGGACATCCACGCACGCACGCACATCCACATCCACGCACATCCACACACACATCCACGCACGCACATCCACTCACGCACATCCACATCCACGCGCATCCACACACACATCCACGCACGCACATCCACGCAAGCACACATCCACGCACGCATGCTGACATTCACGCATGCTGACATCCACGCACGCATGCTGACATCCACGCACGCACATCCACGCACACATCCATCTATGCACACGTCCACGCACGCTCATGTACGCTCACGTCCACGCACGCACACGCATGCACCCCCCATCCATCTATCCATTCACCCATCCATCCATCCATCCATCAATTCATTCATACATACAGAGATACATGCATACATACATACATACATACATACATGCATACATACATAGATACATGCATACATACATACATACATAGATACATGCATACATACATACATACATAGATACATGCATACATACATAGATACATGCATACATACATACATAGATACATGCATACATACATACATACATAGATACATGCATACATACATACATACATACATACATAGATACATGCATACATACATAGATACATACATACATACATACTTACATACATACATACATACATACATGCATACATGCATACATACATGCATACATACATGCATACATACATACATGCATACATACATGCATACATACATAGATACATGCATACATGCATGCATACATGCATACATGCATACATACATAGATACATAGATACATACATACTTACCTCCCTCTCGATAGACCGATCAGCAGGAGGAGGCCGGGAGAGGAGGCGGGGAGAGGAGGCGGGGCCACCGACCGGGCCGGCAGAGGAGATGCACAGCCGGACGCAGCGGCGGGTGCACCGATGTGTGCAGCCCGCCGCAGGAGGTGAGGGGTGGGGGCTGCCTGGAGGGGGGCTGCCTAGGGGGGGGCTGCCTAGGGGGGGCCGTAGCAGGGGACCAGGCACTGTGGTCGACGGGCGCAGCCGCGGTTGCAGCCGCGGCTGCAGCCCGCCGGCATATACATAACAATAGAGGGGGGGCGGGCGGTTCTGGGGGGGCCCCTGTAGGTCCTGGTGCTGGAGGGGGCTGAGGAGGGGTGGGCACTTGCCGATCCGCCCCTCCAGATCTGATTGGAGAGCTCCAATCAGATCTGGAGGGGTGAATCCCTATGATTCCCTCCGATCGACAGTTTCACTTTTGAACTGCCAATCGGAGGGGTCCTGGGCACGGGGGGGTTAATCCACCCCCTGTGGGGTCATCTGCAGGTTGTCACAGAGCAGCAGCATCTGTGACACCTGAGCGACCCCACTCACAGGAGCTGCAGCAGCTCAAATCTGCCAGGACGTTGTGCAACGTCCTGTGTCGGGAACGGGCAGAAACACAGGACGTTGCACAACGTCCTATGTCGTTAAGGGGTTAAAAGAGATGAGCTAACTTTCCCAAACATGTTCGCCATGTTTCACTAACATTGACAATTTGGTTCGCGATCGGAAACCCAAGCAATTTACCGAAAAATCGGTTAGCGCAGCTTTGTTTGGGAAAAAAACTTTAAATTTAAAATGGGCCTAAAACTTTCCCTGATTGTTTGGGGCCAAAATGCTCACCAAAAATCCCTCTGGCTGGGAACAACACCTTACCTTATGACTAAGAGTGTCCCAGCCATCAGGTCTACCAGCTTGTATCATTTTTTGCTCCTTTAAAATAATTTTCTTAAGGTTCCTTCAGTTTGCAGATGTTTTTAATTCCTATAGGGGGTGAATTTTGGAAACAGTGCCATACCTGATAACAGCAGGGAAGTACAAGAAGCTTACAATGTCCTTAAAACATTCAGAGGGTGCTTCAGCAGCATCATAACCAGAGCAGCCCACACAGGACATGGATACTTATTTGACCTTGAGCTCTACCGCAATATGCACATTGGGCTCATATGCAGCAAGGTTCGGATACAGTGCTGGGCTCGGATGCCAGAGGAGGACCTGAGAAGCTCACAGTTCGGAGGTGAGCCATTCCCCATGCCATCTGGGAGCACCACATTTCACACTCCAGAGGATCTTGCAGCATGCTTGGCTGTATTACTCCTGCTGCCAATGCTGCAGTTACTGGATCAGCAAATCCAGGACCAGGAGAGCATGACGGAGGTGATGAAGAGGCTGAGTAAGATGAGGAAGAGGATGAGGTAGAAGAGGCAGAAGACCCTGTTTCCCAGCCATGTGTAGCACTGCCAAAAGAGACCTTCGACTGGGAGAATGCCATGTAGGGACCAATACCCCATTCAATCAACTGCTGGTACGGCATGAACTCCTTTCTCCTATCTCCTTTCTTGAGGACATTCAATTAGCGGATGCCATTGCTTGAGAGTGGTTGCATGGGCTAAAGGCCAATCAATTCAAAAGCCAATGTACCCAAGGCAAGGTGGTGGTATTCTTCAAGGACAGGGGGTTTGGCTTCTAAGTTAAACAAGGTGCTGGGCATCGGTGCTGCCACAACTGGTTCACCCTGTTGCATGACCATCTTCTAAAAAGACTATGCACAATCTTTGTTGGGGAGGAAGTCAACTTAATGAAGGTGTGGAGCAGCACGGGGTGGTTCTCGGTTGGCGTAAGTTGGGTTGCCACCATCAATGACATTGAGAAGTGGAAGCAGGAGGTCAACCAGGAGAGAATGTGGTGTCGGGTACAGACCAAGCCTCACTTGATTATACAGCAAGCTGAACTCAAACCCACCGGGGCCATTGATCCTAAAGGGCCTGTCGGTGTTGCCCAAGCTGCTCCCATCTCTCCTAGAGGGGGGTCGCCATCCCCTAATTCCTCCATCCTCTTCTTCAGCATTGGCCATGATGGAGTGTGCTGGGGGGCATGTGGCAGTAGAGAATGCCCCTGGAGGAGTAGCCCCTGTGACTCCCCGAGACCGTCCGGAAGCAGAGTACCATGTTGAACGACGACCTTCATACCAGGCAGCATTCAAAAAGTTGCTCTAGTCTTTCTACAGTGAATAATGAGAGGACTGAACTAAAAAGTCATGTTGTTGAGTCGCTGACCTGTTCCTTAGTTGACATTTTGTTCTAAGAAGGACAGTTTTCCTTTGTTTTTCATTATTTCAAACAGTGAGGACTGTTTTTTGTTAATTTTATTTTTCCCCTTCCCAAGTTAAGTGCCAGTTGCGCTGACACATGCTGGATTAGTAGCCATGATACAGCCTTTGGGGTACAACTCAAAGCTCTTAATTGACTCTGCCTTTAATTTTAATGGACTTTGAACCATTTTAATAGAGTCTGCTGATTCCTGTTGTACTTTCCTTATATATACTGTGCATATTCAAATATGTGTGTTTGTGGCCTATTATAGTCTGTGCTACAATAAAGGTTTTTTACTTCACTCCTTGTGTGCTGGACTGTTTCTGCAAAGAGGTGCTTTGATACTCCCCTATAGAGATTGGCGACCAAGCTGAGGAATGTAAATGCAAGACATTACACACATTCTTGTAGAACAGGGATGATCAAGTGCAGTACTGAAGGGTCACAAACGATGCATGTTTTCAGGATTTGCCCAGCATTGCACAAGGTGCTAGAATCATCAACTCTGCAGGTGATGAAATTAGCATCTGTGCAATGCTAAAGAAATCTTGAAAAGCATACCCCATATGCTGTAAGACCAGGCACTGGTGAGAAGGTGACAAGTGGTGCCAACACAAACATTAAGGCACTTCAGACTTATGGGGTCACACAGGGGCTATCCTGCAAGTTTGAACTGCGCTGCACTCCCTGATGTCACTGCTCCTTGTTTGAACTGTCTCACGATACTGTCAACATACTAGTGCTTCTCAATGAATTAGAATATCATCAAAAATCAATGTAATATAGACATGTTTTAGGGTGTATATGGGAGTCCTGAAATACAGTAAATCAATATTATATTAATCCTTTGATGCCTTGTGGAATACAGCAGCGTGGCTTTTAACCTTTCATTAATTTTCTGAAATAATGACCTTTGGGTTTTCGTTGGTTGTAAGTCATAATCATCAACTTTAACAGAAAAAAACACTTGAAATAGATCCCTCTGTTTGCAATGACTCTATATGATATATGCATTTAACTTTTTGTATTGAATTACTGAAATAAATTCACTTTTTGATATGTACTGAAATAAATTATCTTTTGATGAAATTCTAATTCATTGAGAGGCACTAGTATATCCATTACATCTCGCATGATATCCTGGCCTTCACAAGACAGCTAGTGTTATGAGCACAGACGCCACTGAGGATATTTTCTCAGGTCACACAGCAGGATTCCCTGCTGCATGATACCTGCTTTGTAACCTGAGACAACCTCAGGAAAGTCATGAGGATGTCTGAGGTTCTTTATTGGGCCCAGAAGCATGGTGACAGCAGCGCTGAACCTTGCTAAGTAAAAGTGTAGGAAGACAATGTCTGTGCCACAAAAGCGGGACTCAACTGTAAAATGGTTTGAGCTGTATTTGGAAACTTTTGGGCCCCTTTGAATGTGTTTTCTAGAACCTTGATTTTGCCTCCCATTGATTTGAATGGGATTTGGAAGTTTGACGAATAATTCACTTACTTGGCAAACATATGCCAGTTGACTGAACCTGAACTTCAAAAGATTTGCTCCTCTTCAGTGATGAACATACTAATCAAATAATTAGCCAGAATTGTTGGGAGGGAAGATTCACAGGGCTTCTCTCCAGTGGTCACCTATTAATTACCAGTAAATAGACTAGAGTTTTGCAAGTTGATTCTTCCTTTTTTAGTTTAAAGGCCAGGAGGTTTAAATTCTGGACATACTGTAGGACTGCAGTTATGAGCTGCGCTGCTGCGCTGACCACTCTGCCCACCGCGCTGCTGCACTGACCACTCTGCCCACCGCACTGCTGCACTGACCACTTTGCCCACCGCGCTGCTGCACTGACCACTCTGCCCACTGCACTGCTGCGCTGACCACTCTGCCCACCACGCTGCTGCGCTGACCACTTTGCCCACCGCGCTGCTGCGCTGACCACTCTGCCCACCGCGCCGCTGCGCTGACCACTCTGCCCACCGTGCTGTGCTGACCACTCTGCCCACCGTGCTGCTGCACTGACCACTCTGCCCACCGCACTGCTGCGCTGACCACTCTGCCCACCGCGCTGTTGCGCTGACCACTATGCACACCGCGCTGCTGTGCTGGCCACTCTGCCCACCGTGCTGCTGCACTGACCACTCTGCCCACCGCGCTGCTGCGCTGACCACTCTGCCCACCACGCTGCTGCGCTGACCACTCTGCCCACCGCGCCACTGCGCTGACCACTCTGCCCAACGCGCTGCGCTAACCACTCTTCCCACCGCACTCACTGCTAACCACAGCCACCGTACAGTGCTAAACACTGAGCCACCGTACAGTGCTAATCACTGAGCGACCATACTTTGCTAACCACTGAGCCACAGCGCAGTGCTAACCACTGAGCCACCGTATACTCTGCTAACCACTGAGCCCCTGTATACTCTGCTAACCACTGAGCTGCCGTACAGTGCTCCATCTTCCCTCACCCCGACGCTTTGTCCTCCATCCTCCTCCTCCCACCGCTCTGTGCTCCGTCCTCCCCCTGCCTGTGCCGTTCCATCCTCCTCCACCGCTTCCTCCTCCTTCCTTTGTCCTCCTCCCCTCTGCCACTCCATCCTCCATCCTCCCCCTGCCTGTGTTGCTCTGTCCTCCCCCGCCCCACAGCTTTGTCCTCCGTCCTCCTCCCCCCTGCCGCTCTGTGCTCCATCCTCCCCCTGCCACTCAGTCCTCCACCACCCCACCGCTTCCTCTTCCTTCCTTTGTCCACCTCTCCTCTGACACTCCATCCTCCATCCTCCCGCTGCCTCTGCTGCTCCAACTTCCCCCACCCCGCCCGCCGCTTTTCCTCCATCCTTCTCTCCCCCGCCGCTTTGTGCTCCGTCCTCCCCCTGCCGCTCCATCCTTTCTCTGCCTGTGCTGCTCTGGCTTCCCCCACCCCACCACTTCGTCCTCCATCCTCCTCTCCCCCCCGCTTTGTGCTCCGCCTCCCCCTGCTGCTTCATCCTCTCCCTGCCTGTGCTGCTGCATCCTCCCCACCCCACCGCTTCCTCCTCCTTCCTTTGTCCTCCTCCCCTCCACCACTACATACCCTCCGTTCTTCCTCCCTCCTCCGCCCTTGCTGCTCCATCCTCCCCACCCCCCCCCCGCTTTGTCCTCCGTCCTCCTCCCACCGCTCTGTGCTCCGTTCACCCCCTGCCTGTGATGCTCCATCCTCCTCCACCGCTTCCTCCTCCTTCCTTTGTCCTCCTCCCCTCCGCCACTCCATCATCCGTCCTCCCCTGCCTTGCTGCTCCATCCTCCCCCACCCCGCCGCTTTGTCCTCTGTCCTCCTCCCCCCTGCCTCTGTGCTCCATCCTCCCCCTGCCTGTGCTGCTCCATCCTCCCCCACCCCGCCGCTTTGTCCTCCGTCTTCCTCCTCCCACCGCTCTGTGCTCCGTCCACCCCCTGCCTGTGATGCTCCATCCTCCTCCACCGCTTCCTCCTCCTTCCTTTGTCCCTCCTCTCTCCACCACTCCATCCTCACCCTGTCTGTGCCACTCCATCCTCCCCCACCCCACCGCTTCCTCCTCCTTCCTTTGTCCTCCTCCCCTTCGCCAGTCCATCCTCCGTCCTCCCCCTGCCTTGCTGCTCCATCCTCCCCCACCCGCCGCTTTGTCCTCTGTCCTCCTCCCCCCTGCCTTCTCTGTGCTCCGTCCTCCCCCTGCCTGTGACGCTCCATCCTCCCCCACCCCACTGCTTCCTTCTCCTTCCTTTGTCCTCCTCCCCTCCGCCACTCCATCCTCCGTCCTCCCCCTGTCTGTGCTGCTCCATCCTCCCCCACCCCCGCTTTGTCCTCTGTCCTCCTCCCCCCTGCCTTCTCTGTGCTCCGTCCTCCCCCTGCCTGTGCTGCTCCATCCTCCCCCACCTGCCGGTTTGTCCTCTGTCCTCCTCCCCCTGCCGCTCTGTGCTCCGTCCTCCCCCTGCCTTGCTGCTCCATCCTCCCCCACCCGCCGCTTTGTCCTCTGTCCTCCTCCCCACTGCCTTCTCTGTGCTCTGTCCTCCCCCTGCCTGTGACGCTAAATCCTCCCCCACCCCACTGCTTCCTCCTCCTTCCTTTGTCCTCCTCCCCTCCGCCACTTCATCCTCCGTCCTCCCCCTGTCTGTACTGCTCCATCCTCCCCCACACGCCGCTTTGTCCTCTGTCCTCCTCCCCCCTGCCTTCTCTGTGCGCCGTCCTCCCCCTGCCTGTGCTGCTCCATCCTCCCCCACCCGCCGCTTTGTCCTCTGTCCTCCTCCCCCTGCCGCTGTGCTCCGTCCTCCCCCTGCCTGTGACGCTCCATCCTCCCCCACCCAAACGCTTCCTCCTCCTTCCTTTGTCCTCCTCCCCTCCGCCACTTCATCCTCCGTCCTCCCCCTGTCTGTACTGCTCCATCCTCCCCCACACGCCGCTTTGTCCTCTGTCCTCCTCCCCCCTGCCTTCTCTGTGCGCCGTCCTCCCCCTGCCTGTGCTGCTCCATCCTCCCCCACCCGCCGCTTTGTCCTCTGTCCTCCTCCCCCCTGCCGCTGTGCTCCGTCCTCCCCCTGCCTGTGACGCTCCATCCTCCCCCACCCAAACGCTTCCTCCTCCTTCCTTTGTCCTCTTCCCCTTTGCCACTCCATCCTCCATTCTCCCCCTGTCTGTGCTGCTCCATCCTCCCCCACCCGCCGCTTTGTCCTCTGTCCTCCTCCCTCTGTCGATGTGCTCTGTCCTCCCCCTGCCTGTGCTGCTCCGTCCTCCCCAACCCCGCCGCTTCATCCTGTCCTCCACCCCCCCGCCGCTCTGTGCTTCATCCTCCCCCTGCCGCTCCGTCCTCCCCCTGCCTGTGCTGCTCTATCCTCCCCCACCCCACTGCTTCCTCCTCCTTCCTTTGTCCTCCTCCCCTCTACCACTCCATCCTCCGTCCTCCCCCTGCCTGTGCTGCTCCATCCTCCCCCACCCCACTGCTTCGTCTTCCGTCCTTCTCCCCCCTGCCGCTCTGTGCTTCATCCTCCCCCTGTCGCTCCTTCCTCCCCCTGCCTTTGCTGCTACATCCTCCCACACCCGCTACTTCCTCTGTCCTCCATCCTCCTCCCCCCTGCTGTTCTGACCTCCCTCCTCCCCCCTGCCACGCCGTCCTTTCCCTGCCGCTCCTTCAAAGTTCCTCCCAATTCAGCCATCACCGCCTTCCCCATGCAATCTCTATTTCTATATTCTAGAATACCCAATGCGTTAGAATTGGGTCACCATCTAGTTAAAATATAATAATGTTTGACATCTTTGTTATTACCACAATGGGAAAGATTTATGGAAACTGTTTAAAACAAAAACTGTCTTTGTTGCCAAAAGGCACCAATCACAGCACAGCTTTCATTTCATATTCTACTGTTGAAAATTGAAAGATACACTGTGATTGGTAGTTACGTGCAACAAAGACAGTTTTTCTTTAGGACAGTTTTCATAATTCTGCCCCTAGTACTAGAACTTATAGTACTAAAGCTTGGAGATGAAATATCAGATATTTTTACAGTAAGCATCTAAAAGCAACCTTATTCAGACAAATTGATAGGTTTTGCGAATAGTCTAATGCAGAGGCCCCCAACTCCAGGCCTAAAGGCCCACCAACAGGTCATGTTTTCAGGATTTCCTTAGTATTGCACTGAGGTTGGAATTATCACCAGTGCAGGTGATTATATTATCATCTATGCAATACTAAGGAAATCCTGAAAACCTTCACTGTTGGTGGGCCTTGAGGCCTGGAGTTGGTGACCTCTGGTCTAATGTGTATGGGGCACCGGCTGACTGATGAGCGGGAGAGGTGTTGATCGAACATGTGCAAATTTTGATTGCCAATCACATTGCTCTCCATGAGATAAGTTGCTTGCTGCTGTGTCATACAGATACACTCAGCCAATTGAGCACTCCTATGTCTGGGAGAGTTGGCTGAAATGACTGTTGGATGAATGGTTGGCTGAAGTCTCGTTTAGCTGACAGTCATTTAATATGTATTGCCATATTTGTGCTAAAGTTACATTAAATCCATAAAGGCAGTTGTAAAACGGGCCATGCACATTAAAATACAGTCTAACCAAGCCTGTTGATTTTGGCTGTCTTCACCATGTGTATTAGGGCCTACCAATGTTGTTGGATAAAAGAAGGATTGCGCAGGTTGAATTTCAATGTATGAGAATTTTGCATTTCAAGGGAAATAATACACTGCAAAACATGTCTGACAGCAGCCTATTTTCTTAAACCCATCGAGAACATAAGCATGCTCAGCCAACATGAGCTTGCCTGTGTTTGGGGGGTATGGAACATATATCTGTCAGGTGAATGATGTATCTACTGACCTTCTTTTGAAGGTCTTTGGTGAGCTTACACTCTGTAACCTTAATGTTGTGTAGACTTTTAATGGCTTCCCCTTGACTTTCTTAATGTTGACTTCTTGCAATAACCATCCATGGGCTCAGATATACCCATTGTGATCTTCTGACAAGAGCCTATCATCGAATCTAAGAAGAGCATGATGTATTGCTCCATAGTGGATCATGGTATGAACTACTCATCACCATAAGAACTATCTCTCTCTGTACCCAGACTTCTATCTCCAGGCTGAGTGACATTATTCTTGCCCCCTTCATATCTACACTTGCTCTTATAGGTTCTTGTTATAACTTAGATAGCAATCAATCACCAGTTGACTTACAGATATCTCTCATAACTCCCTTTACACAAGAGCACTTGGTTCCGATGTTATTCAGGGACTCTTAGTGGAATGAAGTCATGTAAGTTGACGAGAGACATCCAGCTAGCATCTTATCTTCAAAAGTGTTGTGAGTTTAAAATCAAACTACCTCCCTGATAATTGATGTCATTAGGGCTTTATGAACATGAGAAGGTTGGCCGCCCTCACTGAAATAGGTGGGATTAGCCAACTTCAATGTATGGGGTATTTGGACAGCAGTTATATTTTAATATAGTGCTTCACTAGCTACGTATCACTTGCTCCTATATGCATAACTCGATAATACATTTTTTCATGCTAGCCAAACGGAATTACAGCTGTCTACATACCACCCCTTTGGGATCCATTGATGTTTTTATAATGACATGAGCCGCTAAATTAGTAAAGAACATGGTTTTATGGAGGATTATGGCACCGGAAAATCGTTTATTTCTATAAGGGGGCACCACAACCTTCCTTGAAGTGCTTAAACAAGCCAGAAAACAAAAAAAGGCAAAATTAAGAAAAAAAAAGAGTCCGTCAAAATTTACAATACCTTTATTAAAAATTTTGTTTAAATACTTACTTGCTATTCCCCATATAAAGGAACAACAAAAAGTAAAATAAAATGAGCCAATTTTGCTCCCTAAAGCACCTATTCAGTGCTGCTTTAAATCTAAATCCTCTATCCCCTGTGTTATACTCATCCCTTGGAGTCTTGATCATTTCAGATTTCCCACATTGTCGACTGACTGCCAGTGGCCCAGTCCGGTTTAGACATGCAAGGTGCACTCTCCTTCATCGGGTGACCGCACCTGCCGGTTAGGGCTGTGGGTAGTTTGAGTGAATCAAAGTTTTGGACCTGTCATGTGTGGAACAGATTAAACGGGGATTTTTAATAATTGGATCAAAACACCAAAATGATTAGATCGTAAGGGCTACCGACCTGTCGAGAACCCCAGGGGTGAAACAGACAACTTAAGTGAGCTTTAAAGTCTGCAGACTTAGTGTGATCCCTTTGTGATGTGCAGCTCAGATGTTTTTGAGTGCGAGTTTTTTGTTATGTTGAAAAAGTTCAAAGGAACACGGACACAGAAATTACTGCAACGGTTATGTAGACCAGCAAGAGTACATGGCATATCAGGTTTGAGATATAGACAGGTGGATCAGCAGTGATGGTGTCTAGATTCCGAGTTTCCTCATTACCTAATTGGTTGCCAGTGTCGCGAATTACAGATCGGTACGGAGGAGTTGTTACAATGCTCCATGATGTACGCCTGGATGCTTTGGGAGCTTGGTCCTCAGTGGGTTACACCCTGTTAAACGACTTGTAAGTTGGACTGTGGAGGTATGTGGCTTTGAACTTTATGCCTTCACTTCTAGTTCGCGTGGACTGAAACTGGCACAGCTTTCAGGGTACCATGAAGGTCTGTAAGTTGTGGGCTACGGGAGTCTTTTGGGAACGCTCTTAGATTAAATGCCAATACAAAGTAGTTAAGGCCTTCAGGGGAGAACCAACAAGTGCTACGAGCATGAGCCCTGCAGGTGGGCCAGTGAGCCGACATCCTTCCAAATGTGGACTCTAGGGACATTGCTTAGATTCCAGACTCTTTGTCTGCACAAGAATGTGTAAGCAAACATAACTGACCACCTCAGACCTATCGATTGGTCCCTCTCATAGGATGGTTGCATCGTTGGGTGGATTTGTCTTAACCGGATCATCTGCAGTCAGACGATGCAAGGGCTGCAGTTGTCATGGCTGCATACCCTGCAGCGTTTCGCATCGTTGCGGCGCCACACTCCCGAGGTTGAAATACGCTTTCCCAAGCATCACACTATACATTTTCGAGTTATATTTAACAGGTAAATACACTTTATAATGACAAGTCATATATGCATAAGTGAAAAAGGTAAATAAATGAGTTTCACATTACGGCGTGAGCATGGCGCCACGGACCGCTTCAGAAAAAAGTTCAGGCTTGCCCGCAAGTGGGGGGTTCACGGTTGCAACGAGAAGATCATCGTTTAATAGCAAAGTTAAAACGCAAGCATGATCACGATGAGGCAGTTTCCGGACATCGTTAAGAACACCGTCAAGCTAGCTTACTGCGCTCGTGGTTACTATTCCCCAAACAAGTCAATCTTGGATCGCCTCGCGGTAGTCGATTCCAAGTACGATGCACAATTATGGCTCCGTACCCACCCTCACTTACGAATCACCGACCCAGTTGGAAGCTAAAGGGCTTACCCGCCCGGTTTAACGGAATTGTTCAGGTAATGGAGATTGGCGGCGGGCCTCGGCGCGAGCCTGCATGTTGGCTTGCAGTCAAGTGTGCCACTCGTCTCTCCGGATACGACGTACCTCTTCGTCGGAGTGATGCGGCGTGTGGATCAAGTCACTACGGCGTGATGGTTGTTGAACCGCTCGAGCTTGGTGGGCAGTCTGGAGTGGAGCTCGGCTCAACGGAACCGCAGAAAATGCTGTTGCGGCTGCACCCGACCAGTGCACCGAGCTGATCGCCCGGCAGAAGGATTCTTGGTGTCTCCCCAGGCGAACCCGGTGTAGAGATCCTCAGCTTGACTGTAGGTCTCATCGTCATCCTCCTCGACCTCTCCTTCGATGACTACGTCAGGCTGCTCGGCTGACGAAGACAATGGGATAGGATCCTCTGGGTCGGTGGGTGGCTGTGCTGCAAAGTTCTCCTCGGGGTCGTTGTGCAGGACTTCCAGGCTGCCTGCCTCTTCTTCTGTAGCAGCGGGAAGTGGTGTTTCGATCCCGGTTACCAGGTAGGCCTCGGTATTTGCAGAGGAGGCCTCCGGTTCAGGGGAGAAACGGGCGACAGTCTCAGTAGTGTAGAAACTAGTCGCGGGTTCCGCAGGTGGAACCAGGTATGTGTCAGCTTCTTCGTGGGAGCGTACTGGAAGCTCCGGCTCTGGAACGGGGTCGGCTGCGGTTTCATCCGCTGGAACGGGTCGAGGGGTAACTCTCACTGGGATGGCACAGTCTATGGGCTCCGGTGACGAAGCAGGACAGGTGGTGGGCGACGGTGAGGTGGTTGAAAAGCTGGCGATGTCGTCTGGGCTTGGAGAAGCTGTACCCGGTCGGCTCTGCTGCATCGCATGATGGAGTCTTCTGCCTAGGGTCGCACTCCAGCTGCGAACCGTCCATTCCACTGTCTCAAATAGTCGCACCCGGAGGTCTTGTAGAGCCTCTAGCCGGAAGTCGGGGCTGCCGTCTATGGTAAGGGCAGGACCCGGACCCGGTTGGCCTATGGCTGCTCTGGCCTCCGCCTCGACCTCCCGCATCAGGTCTTGGAGTCTCATGCTGGCCATTCTCTTCATGGAGGGAAACCACACCCGTTCAACCGGTAAACGTCCTGGTAGAGCTGGTGAAGAAGTCTGTCTGACACTCCCATTTCCTCTGGGCTTTTTGTAGTCCAATGGTGGGAAAAGTCTTTGGGGTCCGCCCCCATGGTTGATTCGAGCAATCAGGGCGGACAAAGAGTTTGGCGCCTTTTGTCTTTAGCCCTCCCACGATGAGGGGGGGTTGACTCACTCCTGGGCTTGCACGTGGCGGATTCTTGTGGCGGGAACGCCATCTTGGGCGCCATCTTGGCCCAATCGTGAAAAGGCGGGAAAGTTCTTTTAGGGACGAACAAAGTCCAAATTGTAGACAATAAAGTCCATTTTAAGCACATTATAACCCGTTGGGTAACGGGCCTGCTCGTATCCTGTTCGTGACGCCATTTTCTGACCCACCGTGGCCGGGACTCCGGTTTAGACAGGCGATGCTTCCTTCCTCCTTGTCACGGGTGGACCGCGCCTGCCGGTAGTGGGGCCCGGTGTAGTGCAGATCAAAAGTGTTTGAAGACGTCTTGGTGGAACAGATTAAAGGGGTTTTTTAATTTATTCGTGACGCCACCTATGAGTAGATTCGGTAAGGGCTACCGACGCTGCGGAGCCCCCGGGGGATGGATAGCAGCAAGATGTTACGCTCCCACAGGCTGAGCGGTGATCCCCGGAGGCTGGAGCTGCTCAAGATGTTGTGCGGCAGCTGCGTTTACCTTGTAATGCGGACGGACAGTTCATAAGGAAGCACGGACACAGAAAGTCTCTGCAACGGGTCTTTACTGTAACCAGCAAGCAGTACATGGCATACAGTGGTTGAGTAGTAGACCAGGTGGACTCAGCAGTGATGGTGTCCCTTAGAGATCCGCAGAGTTCCTCCATTCTACCTAATTGGTTGCCAGTGTCGCCCAGGAATACCAGATCGGGTACGGGGAGGCTGCTTCAATGCCCTATCCATGATGTACGTCCTGGATGCTTTGGGGAGCCTTGGGTCCCTCAGTGGGTACACCGCTGGTTAGACGACTGGAAGTTGGCTGGTGGTGGGGTGCTCCTTTGAAGCTGCTCCTCCACGATTCTGGTTCGCGTGGCAGAGGTGAACTGCTGCCAGCTTCGGTACCAGTGAACCGGCTGTAAGTTGTGGGCACGGGAGTCTTTTGGGAACCCGTGTAGATAATGCCCAATCCCGGTAGTTAAGGCCTCAGGTGCTGACACCCGACCGGTGACGGCCCAGGGGCCCGCACGGGGTGCGGAGCCCCCGCTCCTCTCCAAGTTCTGTGTTCTAGGCTCTGCTCTAGATTCCAGACTCCTTCTGTTCTGATCTAGACTATTGTGTGTTCTACTACACTTCCCTAACACTCCACCCCCTAGGACCTATGATTGGTCCTCTATTCTAGGTGTTGCATGTTGGGTTGGATCTCTATGTTAACTGGATCATTGCTGAGTCAGAGGATATTGCGGCTGCATTTATGGCTGCAATACCCTCCTGTGACGCACTCGTTGCGGGGCGCCACACTCCCATCAGTGTAAGGCACTTTGTGACCTGCCAGCCGCTCCAGTGTTTCATGGAGGTGACAAAGCAATACAAATTATGAGAGCCTCGTTCTGGCTCTCATAGACTTGTATTGAGTACTTGTGAAGTAACGTCTGACTTCTGGCCTGTCATAAGTTACAGGCACAAGATGGCACCAGGGAATGGATGAAAAATGGATCAAAACACCAGAAAGTGAGTATAACACTAGGGGCAGGAAACTTAGATTCAAGCACAACTTCTTCAACAGTGAAAAAACAAACATACTCTAAGTGAAGCTTTAAAGAGTACTGCAAGTAAACTTTAGTTTTTTTTAATTTAATTGTTCTCCAGGCATATGCATTTTTTATTAATGCAGTCTTTTTTTTTTTGTTTAAAATAGTTTTTTTGCATCAGCTATTTCAGTGTGATTTATGTATTAAATGATGGACAGAGTAATATTTCAGGTTTGAAATTAGGTTTATTGTACTAACCAAAAATGTGAAATATGTATTATTTCAAAATTTGACAGGTGCCAAAGTATGGGCACCCTTCTGATTTTCATGATTTGAATACTCCTAACTACTTTTTACTGACTTACTGAAGCACTAAATTGGTTTGGTAACTTCATTGAGCTTTGCACTTCCTAGCCCGGTGTATCCAATCATGAGAAAAGCTATTTCAGGTGTCCACTTGCAAGTTGTTCTCCTAGTTGCATCTTCTCTGAGGAGTGGCATCATGGGCTCCTCAAAACAGCTCTCAAATGATCTGAAAAAAAAGATTGTTCAACATAGTTGTTCAGGGGAAGGATACAAAAAGTTGTCTCAGAGATTTAACCTGTCAGTTTCCACTGTGAGGAACATAGTAAGGAAATAGAAGACCACGGGGACAGTTCTTGTAAAGGCCAGAAGTGGCAGGCCAACAAAAATATCAGAAAGGCAGAGAAGAAGACTGGTGAGAACAGTCAAGAACAATCCACAGACCACCTCCAAAGACCTGGAGCATCATCTTGCTGCAGATGGTGTCACTGTGCATCGATCAACAATACAGCGCACACTGCACAAGGAGAAGCTGTATGCGAGAGTGATGCGAAAGAAGCCGTTTCTGCATGCACGCCACAAACAGAGTCGCCTGAGGTATGCAAAAGCACATTTGGACAAGCCAGTTTCATTTTGGAAGAAGGTCCTGTGGACTGATGAAACAAAGATTGAGTTGTTTGGTCATACAACAAGGCGTTATGCATGGCGCCACAAAAACACAGCATTCCAAGAAAAACACTTGCTACCCACTGTTAAATTTGGGAGAGGGTCCATCATGCTTTGGGGCTGTGTGGCCAATGACGACATCGGGAATCTTGTTAAAGTTGAGGGTCGCATGGATTCCACTCAGTATCAGCAGATTCTTGAGAATAATGTTCAAGAATCAGTGTCAAAGTTGAAGTTACGCCGGGGATGCATCTTTCAGCAAGACAATGATCCAAAACACCGCTCCAAATCTACTCAGGTATTCATGCAGAGGAACAATTACAATGTTCTGGAATGGCCATCCCAGTCCCCAGACCTGAATATCATTGAACATCTGTGCGTTTTGAAGCTAACAGAGCGGCGCGGGTGTACATACCGTCACCCGGCGCCGGAAATGACGGAAATGGTCAAAAATACCTTCATTCAGGATCCAGGAACTCATTAACAGCTACAGGAAGCGACTAGAGGCTGTTATTTTTGCAAAAGGTGGATCTACTAAAAATAATGTCACTTTTCTGTTGAGGTGCCCATACTTTTGCACCTGTCAATTTTTGAAATAATGCATATTTCACATTTTCGGTTAGTACAATAAACCTTATTTCAATCCTGAAATATTCCTGTGTCCATCAGTTATTACATACCGTATATACTCGTGTATAAGCCGTGTTTTTCAGCCCAAAATTTGGGCTGAAAAGTCCCCCCCTCGGCTTATACACGGGTCATATACGGTGGTGGGGGCTGTGGAGGCTGGAGGAGGCGGGGGGAGGCTGCTGTATGAGCGGCCCCGTCACGTGGGGCCGCTCATTATATATGCACTGCTTCCCCCTGTCAATCAGCGGCAGGGGGAAGCAGTTCATATATGCCCCCCAAAAGCTGGCACTGTCCCCCCTTGTAAGGGCCCCCCCCCGCTGCTTATACATTACCATCCCGGTGTTCTGATCAGCGCCGCTCCTCGGTGCTGCTTCTTCATCCTCCCGTCGGCTTGCTGCATCCGGGATCTCCGGCTGTCGCAGCGATATGACGTCATCCCGCGACGGCCGGAGATCCCGGATGCAGCCAGCGAGGACGGGAGGATGAAGAAGCAGCACCGAGGAGCGGCGCCGATCAGAACAACGGGATGGTAATGTATAAGCAGCGGGGGGGGGGGGCCCTTACAAGGGGGGACAGTGCCAGCTTTTGGGGGCTGTTGGTACCCCCAGGGGGCTGCTGGGTACCCCCTGGGGGCTGCTGGGTACCCCCTGGGGGCTGTTGGTACCCCCAGGGGGCTGTTGGGTACCCCCTGGGGGCTGTTGGTACCCCCTGGGGGCTGTTGGTACCCCCAGGGGGCTGCTGGGTACACCCTGGGGGCTGTTGGTACCCCCAGAGGGCTGTTGGTACCCCCAGGGGGCTGCTGGGTACCCCCTGGGGGCTGTTGGTACCCCCAGGGGGCTGTTGGTACCCCCAGGGGGCTGCTGGGTACCCCCAGGGGGCTGCTGGGTACCCCCTGGGGGCTGCTATATGTACCCCTGGGGGCCTGCTGTATACCACTGGGGCTGCTGTATACTACCACTGGGGCTGCTGGGGCTCCTGTATACTACCACTGGGGCTGCTGGGGCTCCTGTATACTACCACTGGGGCTGCTGGGGCTCCAGTATACTACCACTGGGGCTGCTGGGCTCCTGTATACTACCACTGGGGCTGCTGGGGAATCTGTATACTACCACTGGGGCTGCTGGGGAATCTGTATACTACCACTGGGGCTGCTGGGGAATCTGTATACTACCAATGGGGCTGCTGGGGAATCTGTATACTACCACTGGGGCTGCTGGGGAATCTGTATACTACCACTGGGGCTGCTGGGGAATCTGTATACTACCACTGGGGCTGCTGGGGAATCTGTATACTACCACTGGGGCTGCTGTATACTACCACTGGGGAGGCCTGTATACCACACTGCTGGGGGCTGTATACCTGTGCTGGGGTCCACCCTCGGCTTATACACGAGTCAATAGGTTTTTCCAGATTTTTGGGGCAAAAGTAGGGGGGTCGGCTTATACACGGGTCGGCTTATACACGAGTATATACGGTATATCACACTGAAATAGCTGGTGCAAAAAAACAATTTTAAACAAATAAAAAAAAACAGTAAGATTAAGAGGGGTGCCCAAACGTTTTCATATGACTGTATATTTTGTTACATTAGTTTGGTCTGTTCTGTCTCAACACGGGCTGCAGTGCTATTTAATTGTCCAGTTCATGCTCCTTTAGAAGTTGCTTTCAACTGCTGCACAGAAAAGACCTGTACTGTATATTCCAACCCTCTGTGTACAAGGCTTTTCCTATCTATGGTCCCACACATAACTCTTGGGGATTCCTGTACAAAAATTGTTTGATTATAGTGTACAGATTTTTGCTGAGCTGCAATTAAAAGCTGCTTCTAAAGGAACATGAATTTAGCATTGTAACAGCACTGCAGCCTAGTATTTGGGAACAAAGAACACAAAAAAGGAATCATTCCAAAAATTGAATTTTTGCAATTCCCGGAGGATAATTAAATTTACAAAAAGTTTACATACTCAGTAAATAAAATGTCCATGAAATATTGTTCAATTACTGTGAATATTTTATACGCCATAAGTTATTTATACGTTGTCTTTGTATAATGTATGGAAATTCGGTATCATTTGCCACAGACAGCCACTTTAATTATTATAATCTAATATAGTTATAGTTTCACAGCAATGGTAAAGATGCTAATAGCAGATTTCTATCTTCGATATTCAGAGGAGTCTACAGCACTTTGCCTGTCAGAGTCTTTGTATAGAGCTCCATAGTCCTAAATCACTGCTTATTATACCTCCAATGTATACAACACTGCAAACTATTCTTACAGCATGTCATTGAATTGCTTTTACAATGCCCCGCTATTCTCTTGTTTTCTAAAATAATCTGACAGTGTGTTTCTGCTGTATCTTGTCATAGACGAAGGAAAGTGCACAATCAGAAGAAATATAACAGTAATTCCCTTAGGCTCAGGATTTTCCTCAGTGCTCTGGAAAAGGGGAATTAAAGTATAAAGAAAAACATCATGACTAGCATCTGAATGCTTCACAATTGTTGCAACTCCTTCTTCCTCAACCTGTAAACAGAACAATATAAATCCTCATAATCCACCTACTGGTATTTCACACAATCAGGTTGTATCGTACCCCAGGGGACCATTTATTAGTGTAGACAATCTATGTGGTTAAGAAGATTCTTTCCAAGGGGTGCAAAATGGTTTATTCCAACCACGGTAAAAGTAAACGATGGCACCAAATAAACTACTATTGTAATACAATACCATTGTTATACTATGATAATACAGTAATCTACTATATAATCGTCTAATTCTGTCAGTAACGGAAATCCCGCGACGCTGATTGGTCGCGCCCGGCCAACCGCGACCAATCAGCGACAGGCACAGTCCGGCAGTGAATTGGCCCGGATCTGAACCACGCACGCCATCGCTACCGCCGGGAGACAAGCGACGCTAGCCGCTGATCTCCTGACGGTAGCCGCGGGTCATCTCCTGCTGCACGGAGGTCAGCGGCGACGCAGCCGAGAGATGCTCACAGCAGAAGTACCCCGACCTCCATATTGGAACACCCAAGTTATGGGTATTCCGATATGGCGACAGGGATTCAACTCCCCCGCCAAGCTGTGCAGGACAACGACCAACGACCTCAATACTACGTCCTAGAGAGACAGGGTCCCAATGACCGCCATACCATTGCTGCATCGCTGGTGAGATCTGACTGTTTGACATCTCACCAGCGACAACGTAGTGAAGCTCCAACGATCCATCCCTACCAGGTCATATCATTGTCAGGATCGCTGGTGCATCGCCAAGTGTGACGGTACCTTACTGATCGCTCATTGCATTATTCTTAAATCTTCATAAATAAACTACATGCATAGTTTGTTGAAGGAGCCAGCACCTCCTGCCGCGGTTACGCTGATACCAGTGTTCCTGGGGGGCCCCCAGTCAGAACTTCTCTCCTTCTTGCTGCACACGCTGTAATCCTGGTGCCTGGCCTCCTGTATGCAGCACAACGTCACTTTCATTTCCAATATCAAGTAGGAGCCGCACACAGGATTCTTTTTGCAGCCTTTATTTTTTCTTCTTGTGGGGTCTTACAAAGTGGAGGGTGCGGGATGGAGGACGGGGGAGCAGCCTATACTACTACTGAGATTGTACCCATAGAAGCATGACTGACGGTGCGAAACAGCCGTAGTATAGGCTGCTCCCCCGTCCCCCCTCCCGCACCCTCCACTATGTAAGAGCCCATAAGAAGAAAAAATAAAGGCTGCAAAAAGAATCCTGTGTGCAGCTCCTACTTGATATTGGAACCTAAACTACATGCATATTCTACAATACCCAATTCGTTAGAATCGGGCCACCATCTAGTAATAATAATAATAATAATACTTAATAAATTAGTCACTAGACTCTAATAGAAATCATGTAGTACAAAGGGTGGATTCCGTGATAGAAATCAGGATGATGTAAATAGAATAGGACTTGTACATTCTTGATTGGCCAACAATATAAGGTGCACAAATGGGAGGGAGGGAGGGAGGGATTCATATATCAAATCATTGGACATGAGGGAATGACTCATTTAAAGGGCAATTCTCAGGTCCTCTATGTCCTCCAACCCAGCAGCATTGACATCTGTATGACTAAATTCTCTCCCTAAACAGTCCTGTATAATGATATTCACGTAACTCAATTTAAAAAAAAAAAAAACATATATAAGCTATGCTTTTCGTATGCTAATTAGACCTTTGACTAATTTGGAGCATTAGGTTCACCAGACTAGTCGCCATCTTTTCCTGTTTTGGAAGAACAGCTCCTGCACCTCTGATCATGTGCAGTGCGCCTCTCTGAAGCTAGGACGTGTACACCCAGCTTCAGAGGCTCAATGTGAGTGAACAAGGCTACATTCATGTGTCAGATCTCGAGGAGCTGGAGGTGATGTCGGCTTGTAAAACTCATGATATCACACTCACAGAGCAACTAGTCTAGGGAAACTAACTCCCCATTGACTAGCCATTAGCATAGGGAAAGTGGATCTTAACAATTCTTTTTTTTCTTTAAATTTAGTTAAGTGAATAACATTATATAGGGCTGGTTAGGCAGGGAAATTAGTTATAAAAATGTCAATTCTGCTTGCTTGGAGAGCATAGGGGACCTGACAAGTTCCCTTTAAATATAGGACATCTTGTACAAATATTTTATATCACTATGCACCGAGTTATCAAGATACTATACAGTATAGGATATGATATGCATTAATTTATCAACTTGAGCAGGTATCCTTGAAGCTGTCTTCCCGCAATACATACTTATCACTGATGCACGTTATAAATTAAAAATGGGTGGATTCCGGAACACCGAAACTACTATAATTGTAATACTACGGTAATTTCCCCATTCATCCTCACTATACTACGGCAGTGAGAACTTTCAATGGAGAGCAGTCCAGCAGGTATGGTGCCACTCTCACTTTATGCAAAGTCAGTTATTATAATTAATTGCAAGAGATTTAAGTTTTGTACTCACCCTCAATAAGATCTTAAAAGCAAATTCAGGTTTTGGATTTCTCTCACAGTCAGTGGCAGGAAGAATAAATCTCATTAAAATGGTAATTCTTCCCAAGTGCTGATAATTGAATGAACATTCATTAATGCCAATCTCCACAGCCTTTTTTAATCAGTTACATTCATTGATGACCATATTTATCTTGGACTATGACTAATAGAGATGAGTGAACTTTTCTCGATCATGTTGCCAATTTCAAATTCGGCACGGGCATTGCAGATTGTGTTCGTGATTGGAAGCCCAAGCAATTTACTAAAAATCGCCAAATGCAGCTTTGTTCAGGAAAAAGTTCGAAATTTAAAATGGCCATAAAACTTTCCCTAATCGTTTGGGGTCAAAACACTCGCCGGAAGACCCATTGGCTTCGTTTAGGTTAGGAGTGTTCCTGGCATTGGGTCAGCTGGCTTGTATCAAGCTTGTATCAAGCTGTGGAATTTTTTGGAGTTTAAGGCTATGTTCACACATTAGCGTATTTTGTTGCACGCGCTTTTTGCCGTGATTTTCGTCCACGCAAAAAAGCGCAACGAAATACATTGGTGCTTTCACACACCGCGCTTTCTTCTGCCTATAAGTGCGGGTGATGTCACAGAGGGGAGGAAAAATCCTGGTTCCTCCTCCCCTCTGTGACATGTCTGCCAGATGTGTATGCATCTTTCTGCCTTATAGAGAACCTGTCATAATGATCATGGAATTTTTTACCTGCACACATTGATTTTGCAGCTGGCTTCAGGAAAATGGCATTGGTGGAGGCGAATGTGCACATTGACCTCTGATCTGACACACTTCTTGAAAATGGTGCAGGTGGTGGCACATGCACAATTTAAGATCTTGGCTCAATGATGAGCCACCATCTTATTCTGTGCATGCACCTCCACCGGTGCCATTTTCTTGAGGTCCACTGCAAATAATTGTATGCTGACACTGGTTCAAAATTTAAAACAATAAGAATACACCAGAGACAGCAGAGGGACTGAGGCAGAGTCAAAGACCCAAACTACAGTGCTGCCTCGTTGCACAAACATAAACTTCTAATGACAATAAAACAACACTGAAGCTACCTATTAAATCACTATTACAGTGTCATAATGCCCAAACTTTTATTTTAACAAGCATGTTCCTGATGTCACGCTGTATTAAAGCACTACTCCAGCATTTCTTTTTTATTTTCAGTGCTGGAGTAATGCTTTTAATCTAAGGTCTTTGTCTTCACCTTGTATCGATGACGATCTGGTATCACGGTCCTATCTTGTGATGGCAAATTCTGACTAGCCGGAAGTCTGAAGCTATATCACATGTTCACAATGCAAGTCCATGAGAGCAGAACAAGACTCGTAGACTTATAACAAAGAGTGACCTCCAGCTCGCTTCATAAAACACTGGAGCAATTCAGCAGGTCACAAGCTGCCAGAGACCAATATTGGCAATATACATGGTATTGCAGGATGAAGATGCTGGAGGGTGAGTACATGAGTAGTAGAATGACTTCAGCAGTAAACCCCTTCCCCGTTGGAATGGTGCATTAAGTATGAAATACATGCTCAGTGGGATTAAGATTTTGTGATTAATGTAATCATTGCAGAATATTCAACTTTTTAGCCTTAAAATACTCCTGGGATGGATTTCCAGTATTTTTTTGGTTATTATCCATCTGTACTCTGAAGCGCTGTCCAATCAGCCTTGGTGTATTTGGTTGAATTGGAATAGAAAGTATCAGCATATACACTTCAAAATTCATCCGAATGCTCCTGTCTTCAGTCAAATAATCAATAAATATTAGTGACCCAAGACCATTGAACGTCATGCTTACCTAGCCATCACACTGCCTCCACCATATGTTACAGAGGAAGTTGTGTTTGGATCATGAGCCATTCCAAGCCATCTCCATACTTTCTACTTCCCATCATTCTGGTACAGGTTGATCTTAGTTTTATCAGTCCACAGTATACTTTTCCAGAACTGGATGGCTTCTTATGATATTTTATTGCAAAGTCTAATCTGGTCTTTCTATTTTTAAAGCTCGTTAATGGTTTGCACCATGTGTTGCACCGTATTTATCCTCATGATGTCTTCTCTTTATGTTATACTTAAATACTGGAAGACCTTCTTCGTGGAGAGTATTCTTCATTTGGGTGAATGTTTTCACTGCATGTTTTGGGTTTACAGCAACAGTTTCTATATTAAAATACCACTCCCTGATTCATCTAAAGTTCTTTTCTTTCACCTGCTTAAAGTACCAATCCAAATTTTTTCATGCACTGGAGTGGCGCTTTAAATGTAAGGTCCCTGCCCCTTTCATATACTCACCTCCTGGCAGTCTAAACTTTTACCAATGTCTAGTCCTGTTGCGCCATATATTGACTGTAACGTCTGACTGGCCTGAAATCAGAAGTTATGTCACAAACTCCCAATGCATCTTTGAGTGTCAGAACGAGGCCAGGATGAGGGTCTCATAGAGATTTATTGAGTTATGACCTCTAGTGTGCTTCCTGAAACACTGGAGCAACTGGCAGGTCACAAATCGCCATCTGGAGTGGCGGCAATAGAAAATGAAGCAGCCAGAATGTGAGTATAAGACAGGGGGCAGAGGACGTACTGCAGCATGGCAATAAAAAAAGTAGAATTGATCATGGATTAGTGAGGAAAAAGCCCATGCAGCCCATTAAGGAGTTTTCCAGATAATTACTTTTGGTCCCTTGAAAAAGAGGCATCGCCAAATTTAAAAGCTGTAATTCCTAAACGATTACTCCAATTAGGATGTGAATACCCTTAAATTAAAGCTCCACCTGAGGAAGACAGGCACCGTGTTGAAACACGTAGTGGGAAGTAAAGGGCAATAAAGGTTTGTAAATCAAGCACACTGAGTGTGTTATATTTGCCCAAGTGCCCCAGCACTCCTAAAAGATCGCTACTTGTTTCTTCCACACTTAAATTAAAGCTGAGAGTCTGCACTTTAAGCCCATATTGATTATAGAACTGTATCTTGATTATGTTTTGGTAAATAGCTAAAATGACAAAACTTGTGTTACTGCCCAAATATTTCTGGACCTTACTGTGTGTTATTCAGCTGCTATCTATGGAAAGGTTAAATCTATAGCTTTCGATGGATGTACATGTTTTCTTAAAGCTTTGTGTGATCCTGTATCTGTGTTAAGGCCCCGTTACATGGCACAACATCGTTAACAATGTCGCTGATACGTCACGGGTTTAGAGTCGCTCCGGTGACATCGTTAGGACGACGTTGCGTGTAACACCGAGATTTAACAATGATAAGTTGTTGGATCGTTGATCGCAGGTTTGAGAACATGTTCTCAAATCTCACGATCAACGATCGGCCAACCTGCTATATCGTTGTGTGTGACACCGCTATAACGATGTCGTTGTCATTCACAGCAATGAGCAGGTATCGTTCGCAAGGTTTGTGAACAATACCTGCTCACAACATTGTTGGTTAGTTGGCCACGATATCTAAACGTGTGACATCTCACCAACGATGTCAAAACGATGTCTGCAACGACCGCGCGCCCAAGAGATCGTTGCGGACATCGTTCCAATGTCGTGCCATGTAATGGTACCTTTATTCCTATTAGGCATTTATAAAAAAAAATTATTGACAAATGGGTTTTACCTTTTGGTAATGTGTCCCGGCATAATCTGATATTGTCCACTCATCTCAGACAGTACCAGACTATGAGGGACATACCCATTTAACAAGGAATGATAACAACCATTTGTCACTTTATTCATAAACATTGAAAAAGAATAACAAAGGAACAATGTGACACAAAATATAAGAAAAGATGCTCTAGAATTGTTACATCAAGGGTAGTGATGAGCGAGTGTATTTGTTACTATTCGCTACTTGCATGGATAGTATGGTATTCGCGATACTTGTTACTCGGCGAGTATCTCTGGTGCTCCTGAGTGATGATTATCGATTTGACACAAATTGACAACTCCCTTCAGTACACAAAGGGAGTTGGCACCCCAGGGAGAGCATATTGAATGGTAGGCTCTCTGGGGGGCGCAGCAAAATGTTGTATGTAGTGAAAACTCAAAAAAGCCCATCCTCCTGTCCTGACCCAGAAAGACTCGTTTTATGGCTGTATGTGGGCGGAGCCTATCTCTATTGAATATCATTGGAGTTGCTATTCGGACAAGTACACTAGTATTACAAAGTACTCGTTACGACTACAGTTATTGCGAACATTTCGATACTCGCTCATAACTAATCAAGGGGAACACACAGAATTACTAAAACTGACATGTCAATATGGGTGTCAGACCCCTTTTAAAAAGTATGAAATTGATTAGCATGCATGTCATACATTATAGTTCACGGAGAAGAACAGATTTCTTCATTTTGAAGGATAGTAATTTTGAATTTCTTTACTTCATATTTCATTTCCTATCTTGTCTATATATATTATTTATTGGCTGCCATGTTAAAACATTGAAAACTTCAGAGCACTCTTAACTTTTAAGTCCATAGATAGAAAATGTCAGAAATTGACCTCTTAGTTATTATAGAATTTCTTACATTAAAACAATTTTTATAATATTATGAAATATTCACATTTACTCACTTAACCAATTATTCATTTTGGTTCTCAGTGAAGGGGGTATATAATTGAGTCTCACACTTCTTTAGTCTGGACATTACAACTTGTCCCTGGAAGCTCAGTAGGCTGTATAATTCTGACGACGGATGAAATATGTTTTATATCACAAATTATAGTCCAAGTACATTTGTTTGGAGAATTCTTTGGTAATAAACATTTGCTTTTAAGAATCCAATTTATTACATCAGCAGGGTGTTTCACATCAGAATGCGGTAACCAATTCTGAGCAGTTTCGTTAATATAAAGAATTAATCAGACAGTTATCCGAGGACATGATACAGTTCTTAATGCATTCTGTTCTGGCGTCGCTGTTCATCTCCTTTTGCGTGTGTAATAGGTTTTTCTATGGGTGGGTTGTTCATATGATCTGTGATCTGCACTGGGTCAGGACACTTTATGCTCCAAGGAATGTACTTACTGCTGACCTCCAATAGCAGAGGTCCCTCAGTGATACCCGAAGTGGTATATACCTTTATGGAGTAGCGAAAAAAGTGCGGGAGAAGCATGGTAAAGCTTGAAACCCTCACCTATATCCACAGCATAATTGACCTGTATGGATCTTAAAACTGCAGCTTCTGATGATTTATGCTCTGTACCTTCTGTGGTATGTGCATATTTCTTAAAATGCATGCACTTTGCTGGCACTGTAGAACACAGCAGAGTTTTTACAAGCAAATTTGCAGCAGAAAGTACACATTTTTTTCCCACTCTATGAATTGATTGACATATTCACTGAGTCCAGTATTTATTATATACATTAAAAGTGAAGGGCAAATTTATTCAAGTGGAATTGAATTCTACAAAAATCCCCACTCTCCAGCAGAGTTTTTGTAATTCACTCCATGAAAATTTCGCTAACGGGAGCCAACTGCTAATCATTTGGCTAAACCATAGAAGACGAGCAAAAAGTTAAAAAAACTTTACCTCCCCACACACCTCTAAGGTCACCTCTACTACTCACTCTCCCGGTAGCATTCTCTTCTTACTGCTGCCGAGTAATAAAATCCCAGGCATCTGTACACTAGGCTGCAACTTCAACTGGCTTCAACTGGGCCTGAAAAGTCCCTGCACATATGCAGCAACATCCCAGGCCAAAAATACTAGCCTAATGTAATGGTTCACAGAGTGACATCATGACGTGCAATGTGACCTTAAAATATTCACTCTAGACCAAGACTTCTGGCTGTTACTAGACCCAGGATGTTTCTGCACATGTGCATTGACAGGGAGTGGCAATGTCAGTCATGCACAGGGATGTCATGGGCCTAGTCATAAATTCAAACAATAGTGCTCCTACGATCCATGCTGCTGTTTCAGGAAAAAAGGGGCCACACGAGGTCTTGATGCAATGGTGTTTTATTCCCTACGCGTTTTGGTACTGACCCAGCTCCTTCATCAGAGGTACAAAAAATGTTCCCTGATGAAGGAGCTGGGACAGCACCGAAACATGTAGGGAATAAAACACCATTGCATCAAGACCTCGTGTGGCCCCTTTTTTCCTGAAACAGCAGCACAGATCGTAGGAGCACTATTGTTTGAATTTCTGTATATATGCCACTTTGCACGTGGGAGTGCGGATCCAGCAGCAGCTGTATGCACACAGGCACCAGTTGTGGATTTACACAACTGGCCCAGGTGAGCACATACAATCTTAAGGTTATTAAGTTTCCCCATATGATAAGAAGCATTGCGTTCTCTTTTGTCTCTCACTTGCAGATATATAGGCCTAGTCATGTCCAGAAATTGGTGAGCAGTGGCGAGGAGAAGAAGCGACAGTGATAGTGGGCAGGTCATGCTCGAGCAAACCCTTTCCACTTCAATTGTTATAATCATTAAAGACTAATTCAGAGCAGGGGAAGTTTGGTGGTGAATGGGAGACTTATGATAGCTATGTAAGCAGAAAACAGGTATTGGAGATTAATAACTAGAGATGAATGGATAGATCAACGGAGCACTTGAAACTACTGTAATTTTTGGTTAATATTAATTATTATAGTGCCATTTATTCCATTGCACTTTAGATGTGAAAAGGGGTATAAATATTAAAAACAAATACAATTATCATGAAAAATATAAGTCACTGATTGGTACATGACTAGAGAAGACCCTACTCATGAGAGCTCACCATCTACAACGGATAGATAAGGATACAGTAAGTAAGGGTAGTGCTGGTCCTGAAGTGGTATAGTGGACTAAGGGCTGCTGCAGGTTGTAAGCTTGTCAGAAGAGGTGGTTTTCCAGGTTAATTTTGAAAGTTTTCATGGTAAGGGAGAATCTGATATGTTGGGGTAGGGATCTCCAGAGTATGGGGCTACAAGGGATAAGTCATGTGTGCATTTGTAGGAAGAGGAGCTAAGATGGGAGGACAGGAGAAGATCTTGTCAGGATCAGAGGTTGCTTGCAGGTACATACCAGAAGACTACAGTTGCGGCAAAAAGTATTGACACCCCTGCAATTCTGTCAGATAATACTCAGTTTCTTCCTGAAAATGATTGCAATCACAAATTCTTTGGTATTATTATCTTCATTTAATTTGTCTTAAATGAAAAAACACAAAAGAGAATGGAGCAAAAAGCAGAACATTGATCATTTCACACAAAACTCCAAAAATGGGCCAGACAAAAGTATCGGCACCCTCAGCCTAATACTTGGTTGCACAACCTTTAGCCAAAATAACTGCGATCAACCGCTTCCGGTAACCATCAATGAGTTTCTTACAATGCTCTGCTGGAATTTTAGACCATTCTTTTTTGGCAAACTGCTCCAGGTCCCTGATATTTGAAGGGTGCCTTCTCCAAACTGCCATTTTTAGATCTCTCCACAGGTGATCTGTGGGATTCAGGTCTGGACTCATTGCTGGCCACCTTAGAAGTCTCTAGTGCTTTCTCTCAAACCATTTTCTAGTGCTTTTTGAAGTGTGTTTTGGGTCATTGTCCTGCTGGAAGACCCATGACCTCTGAGGGAGACCCAGCTTTCTCACACTGGGCCCTACATTATGCTACAAAATTTGTTGGTAGTCTTCAGACTTCATAATGCCATGCACACGGTCAAGCAGTCCAGTGCCAGAGGCAGCAAAGCAACCCCAAAACATCAGGGAACCTCCGCCATGTTTGACTGTAGGGAACGTGTTCTTTTCTTTGAATGCCTCATTTTTTCTCCTGTAAATTCTATGTTGATGCCTTTGCCCAAAAAGCTCTACTTTTGTCTCATCTGAACAGAGAACATTCTTCCAAAACATTTTAGGCTTTCTCAGGTACGTTTTGGCAAACTCCAGCCTGGCTTTTATATGTCTCGGAATAAAAAGTGGAGGCTTCAAATTGCCCAAAGATTCTAGTTCAAAACCTTAACCATGACATAAAAAGCCATCCACAACCTGTCTTCTACATACATCTGTGATCTACAGTTGTGGTCAAAAGTATTGACACCCCTGCAATTCTGTCAGATAATAGTCACTTTCTTCCTGAAAATGATTGCAATCACAAATTCTTTGGTATTATTATCTTCATTTAATTTGTGTTCAATGGAAAAACACAAAAATAATTGCCCTAAAGCCAAATTGGATCTAATTCCACACCAAACATAAAAAAGGGAGTGGACAAAACTATTGGCACTGTTCGAAAAATCATGTGATGCTTCTCTAATTTGTGTAATTAACAGCACCTGTAACTTACCTGTGGCACCTAACAGGTGTTGGCAATAACTAAATCACACTTGCAGCCAGTTGACATGGATTAAAGTTGACTCAACCTCTGTCCTGTGTCCTTGTGTGTACCACATTGAGCATGGAGAAAAGAAAGCAGACCAAAGAACTGTCTGAGGACTTGAGAAAAAATTGTGAGGAAGCATGAGCAACCTCAAGGCTACAAGTCCGTCTCCAAAGACCTGAATGTTCCTGTGTCTACCGTGTGCAGTTTCATCAAGAAGAAACCTGCCGACACTTTTTTCCCACACTGCTGAAGCATAAGAGAGCTAATGGCATTTTGTATTGCTGCACAAGCTCCCCATAATTTTATATGAAAGTCTTCCGTAGATTATAAGCGCGTACAATTAGATGGGTCCTCTTGCTTCTCTCTCCTGTAGAGTGTAAGATTTTATAGTCAGCAGGATCCTTTCTCTCGTTAAATTTAAGCTGTTATGGCCAGCAGGGTCCTCATTCTCTCTCCAGTACTTTGTAAGCTCTTAAAATCAGTGAGGGCTTCTCTCTCTCTCACTCTTGTAGAGTGTAAGCTCTTAAGGTACCTTTACACGCCGCCACTGTGCCTAGCAACAGGTATCCACTGCACGTGCACACGCACCTTTTTAACGGTGGATACTGATCGCTAATGCCGCATGTACACGCCGCCATTGCGTTGTCAACTAAAGGCATCTTTGTTCCCCGGAAGTTCCGACAGATCCTGCAGCTTACTTCCTGTTGAATACCTTCCCTGCTTTACACGCCGCTACCACAAAGGAATATGGGTGTACATCTTTCGCGCCGCAAGTACATAGGCGTGACAGAGTTGTGTATTTCGTGATGCTAATACGCTGATTGGACAATGCAATAGTGTCATGATTGGCCAGCCTGCGCAGGAAGGCTGGCTAATACATGATGCCATTGCAATTGTGGACTGTGAATGGACAGTTCTTTAAATATGGCGCCCTGTGAAGGGACAGCCAATGGTTACACAGTAGCGCCCACCAATGATTGCTGATGTGGCGTGGTATCCATGATGCTGTGGCACCCCTGTGAAATCACTAGGCGACACAACATCTATGCCTGTGCCCTGTTTAGACGCCACTACCATGGCAATTGTGCTTTTGTGTTGCCTTCGGTTTTTGAGCACGGCTCAGCAACAGGTATTCGAATCAACCGCAGGACTCCGGGAGCAATTACCCTATTTACACGCCGCCATTTCGTAGCAATTTCATGGCAACAGGTACAAATATCCCCAATGCCCGGCAGTTGCTACCTTCCAATAGTGGCGTGTAAAGGGACCCTTATGGTCAGCAGGATCCTCTCTTTTTTCTAACCTGTAAAGTGTAAGCTGTTATGCTTAGTGGGGTCCTCTCTCTCCTGTAGTGCATACACTCTTTTAGTCAGTGGGGTCCTCTCTCTCTCTCTCCTGTAGATTGTAAATTCTTACGGTCAATGGGGTTCACTCTCTCGCTCTCTCTCTCCTCCCCATGTGTATTTAGTGCAGTTGAAATATAAGTGCACCTGACAAGAGGACAGACACCCCAATTCACCCAGCTAACATAAACGGACCTGGCTGTATCCTGCCTAAAAATGGAAATCTGTAATAAAAGATGAACAAATTATGTATGAAGTACATAAGGTATTTGTCAATATTTTTACCAAAATATGCAAGCTTGAAACCCATGTTAAGTGTCCTCATACTTGTGAATCTCTACACTAAATAGAAAACAGTTCACAGAAAAAGGACTTAAATTAAAAAAACTTACAGATAAAGAAACAACTTTATCAACGCCAGGTACCAATGCACTAGCAAAATGAAGCAGACCCCCGTGATAAAGATTGCAAAATACTGATGAAGCAACCATTGACAAACTTTTGTCACAATTTCACCACTCACAGTGTCCTAGAGACACAGTGAGTTCCAGCTCAACTGTCCTATTGATATAGGGTCATGCTGGGCTGTCTGTCTTGTTAATGACAGCTCATCCACTCAATCAGTAGCAAGGGTGTGTTGAACTGCCAGTATTGTGAGTGACAGCCCAGTAGCCCAAGCTGGCCAGGTCTGTTGGGTTTCCTATGAGTGTCACCTGTGTAGGATAATTATCCGGCTATTTAGCTGGCTTCATATGGTCATATCTTTGTCAGTCTTAAGGGTGGCTTCAGACCTGCGGACGCCTCTGCAACGTCTTGAGGACGGCGAACGCAAGCCGTGCACAAGCACAGCCATCCCTATGTTTATCATGGGGACGCACGGTGATGCGCTCGGCTGCGGATCACCCATTGACTTCCATGTGTGATTTGTACGCATGCGGATGCTTGTGCACAAATCACACATTCTCATCCGCACCCTGAACGCGAACTTTGTGAAGCCAGCCTTAGGCCTGATCCTTTTAGGATCCAGTTTTTTAAACATTCACTTTAATGGCATTAGGTATTTTTGCTACCTGACAACATTAAAGTGAGTGGATAAAAAACTGGATCTTGAAAGGATCAGGTTTTTGCTGATGTGAAAGGGCCTTTAGACAAGTAGTTGACGTTAGAGGTCAATATAATGACTTCCACATATTGCTCCACATCCTTCCTGCCCTCATTGCATTAGTTTACATGTATTCTTCATATGGATTATTTTTCCTAATTTCCTGCACTGCATCTGTACTGATTTCCATTCTGCATGCGATGCTGTATATTTCTTTGTATATAGCTGATTTGTTAAACCAAAGTATTGTGCTGAGGAAACCTGCTGTTATATTGTGACAACTTGATTCAATGTTGACCTGATTCACCCAGTACATAATTATCCTCCCCATTTTCCAATTTTCCTGCAACTGCAGTAATCTGGACTGAATAACATTAATTAAATATTGGTTGTTTTCTTCATCTACATTGGTAAATACAAAGGTAAAGTAAAAGGTATAAATTGTATAAATTACTAACTGAAACTGCATGGTGAGCATTTTTTTGCGCTCGTATGTTCTAAATCAGTGTTCTTCTGCGTCATTTATCCCCATATGACATTTATTTTACAACGTGGGCTTTATTTATTTTACAACAGGAATACAATATGTATATGCACATCTGTCCTTGTTGAGCATCTTCATGCAGCCTATAAAGCTCACACATAAGATAGGCCTCCCGAGGAAGCTGCATGTGTGCTGCAAACTGCTGAACTATAGTGATATTATCTAGTTCTGTATTTTATTATTTTATCCATATCTTATTTATGTATCTTACATATATTGTTTAATCTTATGTTTTCTACCACCAGGTCTCTATTAAATACAATAGGGCAAGTCTACTAAGACTCAGTTCAAATACAATAGTTTTAAATGGGTTAAAAAGTAATAAAAAAAATAAAGTAAATGTTGTATCTTGCATTGACTGTGTGCCTGAAATTGAAATGTATTATATATCATGAAATGACGGCATCACCTGGACATGAAAAGGTGCTGGCAAAAAATACACATGAATTAAGGGGTTAATTGCCGCGACACTTAACATGATGTATAAGAACTAGCATATGGCTATGTTCATGGCTATGTGCAGCTAAGGTGGCATATATGATACAGGAACACAGTAAATGCAGCTATAGAATATAAAGTAAAAATGAGAGTCTTAGCTTCAACAATGGCCATTGGGGAAGAACCCGGTAACAGCGCCAAAGTGCTCTCTTCCTACCGGGTCCTAACGCACTGTTGCTTCATGTGGTCTGCAATTGCTAGTCTGGGATTTTTATGTCTGTGGATTGCAATTAAAACCTGCTGGTATAGTGTGTCTGTGGACTGGGGCTACAGCAAGATGGAGTAGAGGGCGAAGCTACTGGGCTGGGGGAGGGGAAGGGAGCTCGTAAAAAAAAAATCATACTATATATCATGAAATGACGGCATCACCTGAACATGAAAAGGTGCTGGCAAAAAATACACATGAATTAAGGGGTTAATTGCCGCGACACTTAACATGATGTATAAGAACTAGCATATGGCTATGTTCAAGGCTATGTTCAGTCCACAGACACACTATACCAGCAGGTTTTATACATCATGTTAAGTGTCGCGGCAATTAACCCCTTAATTCATGTGTATTTTTTGCCAGCACCTTTTCATGTCCAGGAGATGCCGTCATTTCATGATATATAGTATGATTTTTTTTGACGAGCTGGTAGATGCGAGGGGTAGAAAAAAAGTGACCATTTTTGGTGAGTTTTTTCAATATAATATTTAGTACCTATTCGGTGATTTTTGTTTAAAGCTAAATTATACATGTGTTATACATGTGGCTAGGTACTCGTGAGTGTAAGGGCCCTTGACAGTGGGTCACGAGCTTACGATATTCTGGTGCCATAATACCAACTGACACCTTACAACATTATCTTTAGTGTCAACCTGCATCTTTTTATCTTTTGCAGTTGAGGTTGTTTTCCTCTAGGGGGCGTCTGTCACAGTGATGCATGTCCTCAGTGCTGAGTGGCCCGCCCGGATTGGGGGTGTTACCAATAGGCTGCTCAGACACTATATGTATCACCTGGATGTGAGTGGCAGAGGCCTAGTGGAGTCCATGTGCCTGCATTCACCACCAGCCCCCTCCTTGTTAGCATGGCTGGTCGCCTGGTTGCTACAAACCGCCCCATGTTATGGGTTGCAGGGGCTGTGCACCGGTGTCTTGACGCATGTGTCACCTCCTGGGGGAATCTGCAGCCATCTACTAGATGCAAGGGGTAGAAAAAAAGCGACCATTTTTGGTGAGTTTTTTCAATATAATATTTAGTACCTATTCGGTGATTTTTGTTTAAAGGCAGCCAGTGCAATGACTGGCATAGAGCGGAAGCGTTTGAATAACTGGAGATTAGGTAATCCTGGCTGCTGCATTAAGGATGGACTGGAGAGGGGAGAGTCTAGTGCGGGGGAGGCCAATTTAAAAAAGAATTACAATAGTCATGGCGGGAGTGAATCAGGGCCACAGTGAGGGTTTTTGTAGTTTCCAAGGTGAGAAAGGGGCAGATTCTAGAGATGTTCTTCAGGTGCAAGTGGCAAGAGCTGGCAAGAGATTGTACACTACTGTTCAAAAGCTTTGGGTCACCCAGACTATTTAGTGTTTTCCATGAAAACCCATTCTTTTATTTATCAACTGAGTTGCAAAATTAATAGAAAATATAGTCCAGACATTGACAACGTTAGAAATAATGATTTTTATTTGAAATAATAATTTTCTCCTTCAAACTTTGCTTTCGTCAAAGAATGGATCTTTGGAGCAATTACAGCATTGCAGACCTTTGGCATTCTAGATGTTAATTTGTTGAGGTAATCTTGAGAAATTTCCCCCCCATGCTTCCTGAAGCCCCACCCACAAGTTGGATTAGCTTGATGGACACTTTTTGCGTACCATATGGTCAAGCTGCTCCCATAACAGCTCAATGGGGTTGAGATCTGTGACTGCGCTGGCCATCCATTATAAATAGAATACCAGCTGCCTGCTTCTTCCCTAAATAGTTCATGCGTAATTTGGAGGTGTGGTTGGGGTCATTGTCCTGTTGTAGGATGAAATTGGCTCCAATCAAGCGCTGTCCACAGGATATGGCATGGCGTTGCAAAATGGAGTTATAGCCTTCCTCACTCAAAATCCCTTTTACCCTGCAAAAATCTTCCACTTTACCAGCACCAAAGCAACCCCAGACCATCACATTACCTCCACCATGCTTGACAGATGGCGTCAGGCACTCTTCCAGCATCTTTTCAATTGTTCCGCGTCTCACAAATGTTCTGAGTGATCCAAAAACCTCAAACTTTGATTCGTCTGTCCATAAAACTTTTTCCAACCTTCCTCTGTCCAATCTCTGTGTTCTTTTGCCCATATTAATCTTTTCCTTTTTATTAGCCAGTCTCAGATATGGCTTTTTCTTTGCCACTCTGACCTGAAGGCCAGCATTCTGGAGTCGCCTCTTCATTGTAGACGTTGACACTGGTGTTTTGCGGGTACTATTTAATGAAGCTGCCAGTTGAGGAGCTGCGAGGCATTGATTTCTCAAACTAGAGACTCTAATGTACTTGACTTGTTGCTCAGTTGTTCAGCGGGGCCTCCCACTTCTCTTTCTACTCTGGTTAGAGCCTGTTTGTGCTCTCCCCTGAAGGGAATAGTACACACCGTTGTGGGAAATCTTCAGTTTCTTGGCAAATTCTTGCATGGAATAGCCTTCATTTCTAAGAACAAGAATAGATTGTCGAGTTTCACATGATAGTTCTCTTTTTCTGACCATTTTGAGAGATTCATAGAACAAACAAATGTAATGCTCCAGATTCTGAACTAACTAGGATAGAAGGAGATAGGATAGAAATCTAGAGGCTAGAAAAGTTTCACCAGGGTCCCTGCTCTGTTTGCTGCTTCTTGCTGCTCCCGGGCTGATGGGTGAATATTCATGAGCTCTAATGAGCAGCACCAGAAGCAGCAGGAATCAGCAGACAGAGCGGGGAGACAGAACAGGGACACTGGTAAAGCTTTTCTAGCCTCTAAATTCCTATATTTCCAATCTCTTTCTATCCTATACATCTATTGCAAAAGCAGCATAACACAATTCTGCAGATTTGCACAAATCTGTAGCACTGCTTTATGTTGCGTTTGAGTTGTAACCGACTGAAATACGCTGCTGATAGTGTTTGTGAGTGTGTTTCAACAAACGCATACTTGCAAACGCAGGCCTATGTTGGCATGTGTTATTATGCGTTTGTTGGCTGAAAGCAGATGGATGCGTTAACACATCAGTTACCTTGTGTTTGTGCTGCTTCAAAAGGATCCGTTAAACGGACAGCATACATGCAATGTGAACCTAGCCTTAGAAACAGAAGTGGAAGAATTTCAGCACATCCAAACACGTAGTAGAGATGAAAAAAAATCTTGTTTATTTGAACATCATTAAAAATTAGACACAAATCCATGGTAAAAAAGAAAAATAGCATGTTGCACTTCGAGCGAACACATAGTAATATACATAATTTTTAAGTTTGAAGGAAGACTTTAAGTCCATCTAGTTCAACCCATAGCCTAACATGTTGATCCAAAGGAAGGCAAAAAAAAACCCATGTGGCAACACTAAGCTCCACATTGGGGAAAAAAAATTCCTTCCTGACTCCAGATATGGCAATCAGACTAGTTCCCTGGATCAACGCCCTATCAAAGAATCTAGTATCTATAACTGGTAATATTATAGTTTTCAAGAAAGGCATCCAGGCCCTTCTTAAATGTTAGTAGTGACTCACTCATTACAACATCATGTGGCAGAGAGTTCCATAGTCTCACTGCTCTTAAAGTAAAGAATCCGCGTCTGTGATTATGATTAAACCTTCTTTCCTCCAGACATAGATGATACCCGCTTGGTCCCGGTCTCAGGCCTAAGAATAAGGAGATCGCTAGAAAGTTCTCTGTACTGTCCCCTCATATATTTATACATTATTATAAGATCACCCCTAAGCCTTCGTTTTTCCAAACTAAAGAACCCCAAGTTTAATAACTTGTCTTGGTATTGCAGACCCCTTAGTCCTCTAATGACTTTTGTCGCTCTTCTCTGGACCCGCTCTAGTTCAGCTATGTCTTTCTTATACACCGGAGACCAGAATTGTACACAGTATTCTAAGTTTGGTCGCACTAGTGACTTGTATAGAGGTAAAATTATGTACTCCTCATGAGCATCTATGCCTCTTTTAATGCATCCCATTATTTTATTTGCCTTTGCAGCAGCTGCCTGACACTGGCCACTAAATGTGAGTTTGTCATCTACCCATACACCCAGGTCTTTTTCAGTGACAGTTTTGCCCAGTGTTTTACAATTAAGCACATAATTATACATTTTGTTTCCTCTGCCCAAGTGCATGACTTTACATTTATCCCCATTAAAGCTAATTTCCATTTAGCAGCCCAAGCTTCTAGTTTACATAAATCCTCCTGTAATATAAAATTGTCCTCCTCTGTATTGATTACCCTGCAGAGTTTAGTGTCATCTGCAAATATTGAGATTCTACTCTGTATGCCCCCTACAAGGTCATTAATAAATATATTAAATAGAAGAGGGCCCAACACTGACCCCTGTGGTACCCCACTGTTAACTGTGACCCATTCTGAGTGTGTTCCATTAATAACCACCCTTTGTTTCCTATCACTAAGCCAGTTCTTAACCCACTTACACATATTTTCCCCTATCCCCATTGCCCTCATTTTATGTATCAACCTTTTGTGTGGCACCGTATCAAAAGCTTTTGAAAAGTCCATATGTGGCACCCCTGCGGGGGATTGCCACAGGTTACACTGGTACAAGGAAGGATTGACACCTTGGTTTGTTCAGCACACAACACCTTCCACTCCAGACCTGAAGGGGGAGCTCTACTGGCTGCATTAAGTCAGTTCCCCTGGGAGATCCAGGCTGAGAGGAGGAGACAGTTGGTCCTAGGAGACAGTTGCTAGGGAGTTCGTGTGAGGAGAGGAAAGAGGAGGAGGCTGAGCTGCTGGTCTCTGGAAAAGGGAGATCCAGGACCAGAAGGGACCATTTTTGTCAGCTGTTCACACCCCAGGGAAGGGGCCGGAGGCAAGGAGAAGAGGTAGGGAATAAGAAGAGGGACCAAAATATATTCCCCTTAGGAACAAACGGACACTGGAGTCCGATGCTGTGGGCTTACAGAGCCACAGTAAAAACCCAGCAGTTTCAGGTGAAGTTTAGCCCTGAAGGAAGATAGAGGAAATATTAAAAACTAACCAAACAGAGGACCAGGGGCCACAGGATAAACCGGGTTCCCGCAGAAGGGCCTGATTGTTAGTTCTAGACATCAGAGGATTGGAGAGTCCAAACTCAGGAAAGACTCATCCCTCAAGGCAGAGAATAAGAAATAAAGGAGGCCTCATATCCTTCCAAGGAGTTGATCCTAAATTGTACCAGGGACCCGGTTAATACTCAAGACTGTACCTGTTATGTTACCTCAGTAAAAAGGTACCGGAACAACTAACCCTGTGTGTATGTGTGACTGTTTATCAGCTAAAATCCACCATCATCCTCCTTCGCTGCCCTCCCTCATGATCTTCCCTTATTGCTGCCCTGAGGTAAAGCTCCACCTGTGGGGAGCTGTACCACACTTTGCTGCCCCCTCCATCACCTCAGCGGCCGGCTGGCAGCGCTGGTACCACCTTACCAGACCCTACAGGTGGCGTCACGTCCCCTTATAAATAAATCCCTTCATCCCCCTTCAAATGATCCCCAGGGCACGGCACCGGGATACCGTCCACCTGTGACTCCCCACTCAGCAGACCCGGTGACCGAGTACCCCCCCCCCACAGCTCTGGCCTCATCATTTTCTGGCGTCACGAACAGGATCCGAACCAGCCTGGTATTTACCAGGTGAAGTGCGCCTTAAGACTTTATTTAATTGACTGTTTGTGCGGCCGCCATTACATCGCCTCAGAAATTACAACTGCGTCACAGCAGGAGAAAGAGCGGGAAGATAAGCCCCGCCCCCTTCCACTCTGCCGGAGAGATTGTAGAAAGCGCAGCTCCCTGTTAGAGAGAGACCTGAGGTGCCCGCTCCAGCTACAGAGCCGCCAACGGCTAAAGAAACCAGTTTTCATCTTACAGGTTGGCAGCCATTAACTAGGGGGGCCTCACCATGAGTGACACGGATGATGTGCGGGTCCCTGACAGGGGAAATGGCGAGAACGCAGTACCTGAAGCAGCAGCCGAAATAATGCCTATAACTATGCCGTATGTACCGGGTGCCAAGTGGTTACCAACATATGAAGGTAAACCTGGTACGTTAGCAACATTTAAGCATAAGATGTGTGCAATGCTGGACATGTATGCTATGACACAGAAGCAACAGGCTACCGTTGTGCTGGGACAATTAATAGGCGCAGCGGAGCTGGAGGCTGAGTCCTGGAGAGATGCTGACAGGGACTCTGCTGCCAAAGTGTTTGATAAGCTAAAATCGGTGTTTGAGAAGCGCACACAGTCTGAATTGAGGATGCTGTTTTATCAGTGTAAGCAGAGATCGCAGGATACCATCAGAGACTATGCCCTCCGTTTACAAAGAGCACTCCGGTCCTTGAAACAGATAGACCCGGCCAGTGTACTGGAAGAGGATAAAATGCTTGCTGAGCAGTTTACAGAAGGATTAAGATCAGTGTATCACCGCCAACAAGTGCATATGTGGGTATTGGATCACGCAACAGTGAGTTTTAGTGACTTAAAAGATCGTGCTATAACTGTGCTAAGAGATCCAGCACCTGCAGAACCTGCCAACCAATCATGGCAGACTAATGCTTCTTCCATAGACTTTAAACCTATTCCTGCAGAACCTGCAAAAGCAGAGAGCCAAGCTGTAGCAAATGATAACATGCAAAACCAGGTGCTGCAGTTAACTAAAAACATGGACTACGTACTAAAGCTCTTGCAAAATATGCCTGGGGTACCACCACCAAGTAAAATTCAACTAGCTGATAGCCCTGAGGATGTCCCATGGATGCAAAGGAAAGCCCAGTCGCCCGCGGAGGGGACCAACGTACCATTCCAACGCAGAACCAGGTCGCCCGGGCAGGGGACCAACGTACCATTCCAACGCAGAACCAGGTCGCCCGGGCAGGGGACCAACGCACCATTCCAACGCAGAGCCTGGGATTACACAGATTCTTCAGGGCAACCCATCTGCCTGCGATGCAACAAACCAGGACACTTTGCAAGAAGATGCCCTTTAAACACGAGATTCCTGGGTCCGAGGGCCAAACCCCAGGAGTAGAGCAACTGGGCCCAAAAGACTGGTGTAAGCGGTACGTGGGAGGCCGTCCGTACCTCAACATTACACTAGAAGGAATTCCCATGTCGGCCCTATTGGACACCGGGTCGCAGGTTACTACGATCCCGCATATCCTTTATAAGCAGTATTGGTCTGATGATGATCTTGAACCCCCAAACCCCAATTTTTATATTATTGCAGCTAATGGCCAACCACAGAAACAGGTGGGGTATAGAGCAGCTACAATAAAGTTGGGAAGGGAGGAGTTGAAAGGTCAAGGGTTATTTGTAGTTGAAGATAATCCTAATGAAAAATGCCCTTACATGGTTATTGGTACAAATGTTATTGAAAACTGCTTTGGAGAAGTGTTGTTTTTACTCCGACAGATTACTCAAACTGCTGGTTATGGGCGGACAAGAGTCATCCAACAAGAGATCCGAGCCCTCATCCACAAGCAACAGGTAAATCTGTCTGGGGAGAAATTGGCAGTGTGCGGGTAATAGACTCGGTTCCCATTGTAATACCACCAAATAGTGAGATGATGATATGGTGTCGAGCAGCGATAGGTTGTAGAGGACAGGAATACCAGGCAGTTGTAGAGCCGGTATTTTCGGAACACAGACCTACACTACTGACAGCCAGAGGGGTGGTGGATGTACGCAAGGGACGAGTACCAATCCGTGTGTTAAATTGTGGGGCAGTGGAAGCAAAGTTACCTCGGTATGCTACCGTAGCAAAGCTGTATACTGTTTGTAACAACAACATACAGACAGTAGAACCTGTTTCCTCGCCTAGTCTGGTGGAGGATAGTAACTCTAAAGGACAGCTGGAGGAGTGGTGTCAGCAGTTGCATGTAGGAACTGATGCCACCCCTTCTCACCTGAAGCATGGAGTGTACCGGGTAGTGCAAGAGTTTGAGCAGATATTCAGCAAACATCCATTAGATTTTGGGAGGATTAAAGGGGTACAGCATCACATACCCACAGGAAATCATCCACCAATCAAGTTGAGACACAGACCCATTCCACCAGGTCACTATCAACATGCCAAAGAAATGCTGAGGGACATGAAGGAGGCTGGGGTTATAAGAGATAGTAGTAGTCCCTGGGCAGCCCCTTTAGTCCTAGTCAGGAAGAAGGATGGCACAATGAGGATGTGTGTAGATTACAGAGAGGTCAATAAAATCACTCACAAAGATGCTTACCCATTACCCCGAATAGAGGAGTCTCTTGCTGCATTAAAGACTGCTAACTATTTCTCCACATTAGATCTCACTAGTGGGTACTGGCAGGTCTCCGTTGCAGAAGAAGACCGGGAGAAGACTGCATTCACAACGCCAATGGGACTATGTGAATTCAATAGTATGCCATTCGGGTTATGCAATGCACCAGGAACGTTTCAGAGAATCATGGAAAGTTGCCTGGGACATCGCAACTTCGAAACGGTGCTCTTATACCTGGACGATGTCATCGTGTTCTCTAGAACCTACGAAGAACACCTGAAACACCTGGCGGAGGTATTTGAGGCTTTAGCAAAGTACGGAATGAAACTCAAACCATCCAAATGTCACCTGTTGAAACCTAAAGTCCAATACCTGGGACACGTGGTCAGCGCAGATGGAGTAGCACCAGATCCGGAAAAGGTAACAGCAATCCAGGATTGGCAAAGACCAACGACCATCACCGAGGTACGTCAGTTCTTAGGTCTGGTTGGATACTATAGAAGATTCATTAAGGGCTACACAAAGATGGCTGCGCCCATACAAGATCTTCTGATAGGCCAATCTAAGAAGAGAAGATTTCCAGAGTCACCATTAGAATGGGGAGAGGAACAAGAAAATTCCTTCCAACAGATGAAGCAGGCTCTAACCGGTGAGGAAATTCTGGCTTACCCCGATTATAACCTACCATTCGTCCTTTACACCGACGCAAGCAATGTAGGCCTGGGAGCAGTCCTTTCTCAGGTGCAAGATGGTAAAGAACGAGTAATTGCCTACGCTAGCAGAAAACTTCGACCCACTGAGAGGAACCCAGAAAATTACAGTTCCTTTAAGTTGGAGTTCCTGGCCTTGGTCTGGGCGGTAACAGAAAGGTTCAAGCATTACCTTGCAGCTTCAAAGTTCACTGTCTTCACAGATAATAACCCGTTAACACATCTGGATACCGCAAGACTTGGAGCATTGGAGCAACGTTGGATGGCTCGACTGTCGAACTATGACTTTACTATCAAATATCGAGCAGGCCGCAATAACGCAAATGCAGATGCCCTTTCTAGAAATCCTCAAGTACATCCACAAGGAAGTGAAGAAGAAGATGACCTAGAGGAAATAGAACTCCCAGCTTTCCATAAAAGTAGAAAATGGCAAATCGCTGAAGATCGAGTCTACCAAAATCGTCAGACTGTTGAACTAAACCCGTTGCCTCACTATGGATGGAAAGAGACTCAAGACAGTGATCCAGCAGTAAGTCTTGTAAAGAAGTTAATAACTCAACCAGGTTCCAAACTTGAAAAGAATGTTCCACTAGAAGCTCAACATTTGTGGAAAGAAAGAAGCCGGTTATTCATCTATCAAGGTCAATTGTGCAGGCGGTATATTAACCCAAGAACACATGAAATGGTATGGCAAGTTGTGGTTCCAAAGAGAGATGTTCAAATGGTATTGCAAGCGTATCACAATGAATCGGGACACTTTGGATGGAGAAAATTAGAAATACTGTTACGTGAAAGATTCTATTGGATCAGCATGAGAGCCTCCATAGAGAGATGGTGTAAAAATTGTGGACCATGCTCATTAAGAAGAAAAGACCGTAACAGCCAGAAAGCACCCCTCAAACCTATCATCACCAAAGAACCATTAGAACTGGTAGCCATAGATCATGTCAAACTTACACCCAGCAAATCAGGGTACACTTATGCTCTTACCATGGTAGACCATTATTCCAGATTTCTTGTGGTAGCTCCAGTAAAAGATTTAACAGCTGAGACAGCAGCAAGAACATTTCAAGCTTATTTCTGCAGACCTCATGGCTATCCAGACCAGGTATTGACAGACCAAGGACCCGCCTTTGAAGCTGAAATATTTCAAGAGTTCTGTCGCCTATACGGATGCAAGAAAATACGCACTACATCTTACCATCCTCAAACAAATGGAATGTGCGAAAAGATGAATCACGTGGTAATTGAAATGTTAAAAACTCTGCCCTTAGAAGAACGCAACCAGTGGCCAGAAAAGTTACCAGATCTAGTTGACATTTACAACAACATCCCAGTAAGTTCAACAAATTGCACCCCTGCATACCTCATGAGAGCAAGACCAGGAAAATTACCAGCAGACTTTGAGTTAGGCATAGTAGTTCCTGAAGCAGATACTACAGATACAGATTGGGATACTCGTAGGAAAGAACAATACCAGAAAATCCAAGAATGCGTTGAAAGAAGTCTGGAAAGATCTAGAGGAAGACAAGAAATTAACTTTAACAAAAGTGCACAAGGAACGCCTTTAACACCAGGTGAATTGGTTTTGAGAAGAAAAAGGAGAATGCACAAACTAGATGATCAGTGGGAAAGAGAACCATACACTGTATTACCATCCAATTTTGATAACCAGAAAACCTGTTTAATCAGTAAGGATCATGGTGAAACTACAGCAACAGTGTCCAGAGATCATTTGAAAAAGTGCCCTCAACAGCTTCAACCAGAGGAAGATGTACCTTGTCCAAAGCTAGAAGAGCAAGAGAAGCCAAAGACAGTCCAGACAATCATTGGAGAGTTACCAGCAGATTGGCCTCAAATAGAAGGTACATATCTAATCCCAACTTTAACGTTTCCATCAGCAGTAGAAGTGCCGAGAATACGAGAACCACCCGTTGTACCGGAACCAGAGATCCCTGCAATCGGTGAACCTGCCAGTCCACTAGAGAGACTACGCCAATACTACGGTATTACAACAACACGTAGATCTGATAGACTGAGAGAGAGAGCATACACTGCATTAGGTACAGACATTAGTAACACACCAGTGCTACGCAGGTCAACCCGTAGTAACTTTGGTCAGCCACCACTTAGATACAGAGAGTAGGTGATAAAATGTGGGAAAATGTAAAAATGTTTAAAATGTAAATATGTTATTAGTGGTAGTGTGTAGAAGGGTGGAGGAACTGGACTAGCCCCCATGCACATCAAGTTAGGAAAAGAAAGTGCCTGGGGGTGGTATAAGTGAAGCCAGGCCTCCTAAGCAGATACACCCGTATTGTATATAGTTATGATTTTTAATTCCTAAAAGACTTAACCTGTTGGACTCTTGAACTTTCCCTTTTTTCTTATTTTTAAAATGGACCATAGCCACAGGACTGGTAGTGGCAAATCCCTGTTTCAACATCCCCTAAACAGCCTGCAGCGGATGGACTAGCGCTGTATGGACTGGTAACCTGTTTTCTTATTTTTCCTTGGTTTTTGTAAATTTTTCATTTTTAAGACTCTGTTCAATAATCAAATGTAAATAGTTATAACCTGTTATGTTTATGAAAAATGTTTCAGTCCCGGAGGACTGAGTTTAACTAGGGGGAATGTGGCACCCCTGCGGGGGATTGCCACAGGTTACACTGGTACAAGGAAGGATTGACACCTTGGTTTGTTCAGCACACAACACCTTCCACTCCAGACCTGAAGGGGGAGCTCTACTGGCTGCATTAAGTCAGTTCCCCTGGGAGATCCAGGCTGAGAGGAGGAGACAGTTGGTCCTAGGAGACAGTTGCTAGGGAGTTCGTGTGAGGAGAGGAAAGAGGAGGAGGCTGAGCTGCTGGTCTCTGGAAAAGGGAGATCCAGGACCAGAAGGGACCATTTTTGTCAGCTGTTCACACCCCAGGGAAGGGGCCGGAGGCAAGGAGAAGAGGTAGGGAATAAGAAGAGGGACCAAAATATATTCCCCTTAGGAACAAACGGACACTGGAGTCCGATGCTGTGGGCTTACAGAGCCACAGTAAAAACCCAGCAGTTTCAGGTGAAGTTTAGCCCTGAAGGAAGATAGAGGAAATATTAAAAACTAACCAAACAGAGGACCAGGGGCCACAGGATAAACCGGGTTCCCGCAGAAGGGCCTGATTGTTAGTTCTAGACATCAGAGGATTGGAGAGTCCAAACTCAGGAAAGACTCATCCCTCAAGGCAGAGAATAAGAAATAAAGGAGGCCTCATATCCTTCCAAGGAGTTGATCCTAAATTGTACCAGGGACCCGGTTAATACTCAAGACTGTACCTGTTATGTTACCTCAGTAAAAAGGGACAACTAACCCTGTGTGTATGTGTGACTGTTTATCAGCTAAAATCCACCATCATCCTCCTTCGCTGCCCTCCCTCTGATCTTCCCTTATTGCTGCCCTGAGGTAAAGCTCCACCTGTGGGGAGCTGTACCACACTTTGCTGCCCCTCCATCACTCAGCGGCCGGCTGGCAGCGCTGTACCACTTACCAGACCTACAGGTGGGTCACGTCCCTTGTAAATAAATCCCTTCATCCCCCTTCAAATGATCCCCAGGCACGGCACCGGGATACCGTCCACCTGTGACTCCCACTCAGCAGACCGGTGACCGAGTACCCCCCCCCCACAGCTCTGGCCTCATCACATATACACCACATCCACTGCATTTCTTTGGTCCAGTCCAGAACGTACTTCTTCTTAGAAGCTATCAGATTAGTTTGACAGGAACGGTCCCTCGTAAAACCATGTTGATAATGGTCATGAGGTTATTTTTCTTCAGATACTCCAGTATGCATCTCTTAGAAAACCGTCTAGGATTTTACCCATAGTAGAGGTTAAGCTTACTGGCCTATAATTTCCAAGTTCAGTTTTTGTCCCTTTTTGAATATTGGCACCACATTGCTATACGCCAGTCCTGTGCACAGACCCTGTTATTATGGAATCTTTAAATATTAAAAATAATGGTCTATCTATAACAGTACTTAATTCCTGCAGCACTCTGGGGTGTATCCCATCCGGCCGGGATTTGTCAATTGTAGTGATTTTTAGACGATGCCGTACTTCCTGCTGGTTAAGCAGGTGACATTAATTGAGAATTTTGTTATCAATGATCATATTGTCTGTCATGGGATTTTCTTGTGTAAATACTATTGAAAAAAAGTCATTTAGATATTGGCTTTTTCCTCATCCTCATCCACCATTTCACCCAGACTATTTTTAAAGAGCCAACACCATCATTTTTTAGTTTCTTACTATTTACGTAATTAAAAAATATTTTGGGATTATTTTTACTTTCTCTGGCAATGAGTCTCTCTGTCTCAATCTTTGCTGCTTGATTTGCTTTTACAGATGTTATTTAATTTTCTGTATTTATTTAATGCTTCATCACTACCTATGCTTTAATTCCCTAAATGCTTTCTTTTTGTCACTTATTGCACCTCTTACCGATTTATTTAGCCATAGTGGTTTCCTCCTATTTTTAGCATGCTTATTCCCATGGGTATATATTGTGCACAGGTCCTATTCAGGATGCTAATAAACATCTCCCAGTTGCTTTGTGTACTTTTATGTCTCAGAACATCATCCCAGTTTATTGCACTAAGATCATCTCTCAACCGTTGGAAATTTGCCTTCCTGAAGTTTAGTGTCCTTGTAGCCCCTCTACTACACATTTAGTAAAAAATACTTGAAAGCTTATTATGTTATGATCACTATTACCCAGTGACCTCCAACCGCTATATTTGATATGCAGTCCGGCTTTGGTTGATATTAGGTCCAGCATGCCCCCTTCTTGTGGGTCCTGACCCAGTTTGAAAGGTAATTGTCTCTCATAGTTGTCAAAAACCTATTACCTTTGCTGGAACTGCAGATTTCTGATCCCCAATGTATTTCAGGGTAGTTGAAGTCCCCCGTAATAATGACTTCTCCCTGAGTCGCTGCTTCATCTATTTTCTTTATGAGGATATTCTCCTCCACTTCCATTATTGTTGGGGACTTATAACAAACCCCTATCAGTAATTTATTATTTTTTCCCCCTCCCCTTATCTCCACCCACAGGGACTCTACATTTCCATTAGATTCACCTATATTATCACGCAGGATGGGTTTTAAGGATGATTTTACGTATAAACATACACCTCCTCCTCGCTTATTTGTACGGTCATTTCTGAACAGACAATAGCCCTGTAAATTACCAGCCCAGTCATGGCTCTCATGGCTCTCATCCAGCCAAGTCTCCGAAATCCCCACCATGTCATAATTATTTTCCAACAAAATCAATTCTAATTCCTCCATTTTGTTGGTGAGACTTCTGGCATTAGTGTACATGCACTTTATGCATCTCTCTTTACCTCTATTCCTTCCTACTATATTGACTGTTCTAACCCCACCCCCCATGGCACCCCCAATTTTATTACTTGTGCCCAGGTTACTATTTACACTATCTTCCCCTCCTATACAATGAATACCCTCCCCCCCAATCCCTAGTTTAAACACTCCTCCATCCTTCTAGCCATTTTCTCCCCCAGCACAGCTGCACCCTCCCTATTGAGGTGCAGCCCGTCCCTAGCATAGAACCTGTAGCCAACAGAGAAGTCGGCCCAGTTCTCCAGGAACCCAAACCCCTCCTTCCTACACCAATTCCTGAGCCACTTATTTATCTCCCTAATCTCCCTTTGCCTCTCTGGTGTGGCACGTGGTACAGGCAGTATTTCAGAGAATACTACCTTGGAGGTCCTTGCCTTAAGCTTGCAGCCTAATTCCCTGAAATCATCTTTAAGGACCTTCCACCTACCTCCAACTTTGTCATTTGTGCCAATGTGCACCATGACCGCTGGGCCCTCACCTGCCCCTCCCAGTAATCTGTCAACCCGATCAGCGATGTGCCGGACTCGAGCGCAAGGTAGGCAGCACACTGTTCGACGATCCCTGTCTTTGTGACACATTGCCCTATCTATTCCCTAATAATTGAGTCCCCTACTACCAGTACCTGTCTGGCCTGCCCTTCTCTTCTGTTTTCCCCCTTACTGGAGCAGACACTCCTCTGGCTTTCAGAGGTCATGGCCTGCTGCAGCAGTGCTGTACCTGAATTCACACCCCCCCTCATCTGCCAACATAGCAAATTTATTGGGGTGTGCCAGATCAGGGCTAGCCTCCCTAGCACCTTTCCCTCTACCCCGCCTTCTAACTGTCACCCAGCTAGCTACCTCACGGTCCTGCAGCTCCATACTACCATCCTCCCCCACATCTATCCCATTGAGCAGCTGTTCAGTGAGCAGCAGACTCCTTTCCATATTGTCTATGGATCTCAGTGTTGTCAGTTGTTCATTTAGATCCAGTCTCTGGGCTTCCAAATGCACAACATACTCACATCTCACACAGCAGTATGCACCCTCGACCGGCTGTTCAAGGATTGCATACATGTAGCAAGATGTACACTGGATGGCATTGTCAATTATGGAGCTCATTTCCTAATGGGGATTGCACCAGACAGAAATGATAAGTAAAAAGAAATGCAAAGTATTAATTAAATACAACCTGCAATTCAGTAAGTCCTCCCTTTCAAACTCCCTGAATCCAAAGTCACTGAATCACAAGTCACACACTTACTTCCGTCCGCACGTACGCTCCGTCACACTAAGCTTGTGTCACACTCGCTAGGAAATCAGATTTAAATTTTCTTTTTTCCCCTTAGCAGAAAATCAGCCTACAGCTCAGTGTACTTCCAAAGGACTGGAAGCCCCAACCAGCTGCTTCTTATAAACTCTTAATTATGCACCCCCACCCTTAATTAACCCCTTGTAAGTATAGCTACACCACAGCTACACCAGAGGTTTTAAGTGCAAAGTAATTAACCCTTTAACTTACAGGTAGTAAAATAAGAGACTATAAACTTGTAGAGAGAAAAGAAAGTTAAGAAAGCCCAATAAAATTAAAAAGGTAAAAAAAAAGCAGTCAGCAATTCACACAGGTGTTTGTTGCAGGATTCCCAAACACCTCCTCACTGAATCACAAGTCACACACTTACTTCCGTCCGCACTTACGCTCCGTCACACTAAGCTCGTGTCACACTCGCTAGGAAATCAGATTTAATTTTTTTTTTTTTATCCCTTAGCAGAAAATCAGCCTACAGCTCAGTGTACTTCCAAATGACATCTTTAGTCATAAAAATGTTATGTTATGACTAAAGCCATTTTCATTTGAAACATGTCATGCTATTTTTTCCATGGATTTGTATATCTAATTTTTAATGTTGTTCAAATGAAGATTTTTTTTAAATCTCTACTACCTGGCTGATTCTGCTTAAACTCTTCCACTTCTGCTTCTGTTTATTCCTGTGCCGCACTGGTTGGATGAACACCCAACAGGTTGGAATAAATCCTGACTTTACTATGGATGTTTTAAGCGTAAAGCTAATACCTTTTCATATTTAATTCCAACCTGTATTATTGAGAGAGACACACCTACAAGATAAAAATCTGAAACTTGGACTGCAAACTGCAACTCAGGGAATCTGAAAATTAAAAATGGAATAAAAATTGGAGACTAAAAACTAATTTAATTTCGTCATCTAAAGCAGGGGTAGGGAACTCCAGGCCTCGAGGGTTTCCAACAGTGCATGTTTTCAGGATATCCTTAGTATTGCACAGGTGATAATATAATCACCTGCACTAGTGATAATTCCAATCCCAGTGCAATACTAAGCAAATCCTGAAATACGGAACTGTTGGCGGCCCTTGACAACTGTACTTGGCCAGCCCTGTTCAACTGGAGTGGGTGTAGAGTCTTGCAGTTCCGTACCTCCACACCTTCAGGCCAGAGGCCTGTGGCTTGTTCATCCGTCTCTTTATTGCAGTCTGGAGATCCCCACTGCTTATCTAAAGGAAACCACTAAAACATATATAAAAATAATTTTACCATTTCTATGATGTCTATAACCCGTTATGGTCCCTTTACATGCGGCCATAAGAAGGTAGAAATCGGCAGGCATCGGACACAATTGTGCCTGTTGTCTTGAAAAGACCACGATGTGGCGACGTGTAATTCAGGACTTTCCTTCCTGTGTCTTCCCTGAAGGAAAGAAAGTCCTGAATTACACGCCGCCACATTGTGGTCTTTTCAAGGCAACAGGCACAATTGTGTCCGATGCCTGCCTGTTTCTACCTTCCTGTGGCCGCGTGTAAAGGGACCATAATAGACAAGTGTCTTTTTCAACCCATGTTATATAAAAATGAAAGATCTATGTTTTTTCCATCTGAGTGAAATTAGGATTGCGTAAAAGTTTTACATCCCTGTCGTTTTCCATGTGCAACATTGAAACATCATTAATGCTTAGACTGTTGGTGAAAGGATTCAGCTAATTTCAAGTGTTATAGTCTGACATTTTTCTGTGCAAAATGTTCCTGAGCTTGTTGTAAAGGAGGTGCATTACTTTTATCCATGTAGATGCTCGTGATGTGTTTGAAACGCTCATTTCTAGAATACATAATGCAAACATCTCCAGTGTGTGCTAATGACACAATGTTGTTAGCCTTTGAAGTCTTGCTATTTGCAGCTTCAAGGTATATTGAAGTAGAAAATAAAGCAATTTATGATTCTTGGTAAATGCAGAAATGAAGAGCTGTAAACTAGCAAACTATCAAGAGTTTTCTGCAAAAAAATATATGAAATAATTGAACAAGTGAGTTTAAGTAAAACTTTAAACTCAGCACCACTCTGGGTGGCTCTCTTTCATCCGTCGTACCTGTGGAGTAGGGCTGATTACAGATAAACTCAGACTAGGAGATAAATGGAAGAAGGACATCAAACAAGCAATGTCCATGGAGTGACGGAAGCGATCCATTTGAAGGGACTGTTAATTTCCCTAAGGCGGCACAACACTCATTGCACAATAATTTATACTTAGGAACTCCCAAAATTGTAAATACGTCTTCAATGCATACTGTTTTCTAAAAATAATTCTCCCTTTTGTAAATGTCAAATGAAATTCTCATTTAAACTGTTACCTTGAGTAAAATATCAATAGATGGGAATTTTAATTGATTTAATTCAACCTCAATCTATGTGAGCACAAAGGTTATAGACAGGGAGAAATGTTCTATCGTAATGGTATAAAATGTGAAGTCAGGCAGTCAATGGAATAAAACGCACCAGTTGGAAGCATTATTGTGTGAAGAAGAAGAAGAAGAAAAAAGCCCGTACATTAAAAGTGTGTACATCGCCCTCTTCTCCATTGAACTCGAAAAGGGAAGAAAAAAAACCGGGAACCACGCTGGTCTTAGTATTTATGGGAAAATGTTTCCACATTCGAACAAATGAAATTCACAAATCTACATTTGCGGCTTCTTATAAATTAAAGCTGCCTTTTCTTTTCCTTCTAATTTCTTCATCTCACACTGGGGGCTAGCCTATTTCTCCAGTTCAGCATGAAAGGTCTTAAACGGTAATGAAATGTGTTATTTTTGTATAATATGAGCCCGGATTAGAAATAGTACAGTGTGTGAATTTACAAATTCTATAACAAATGTAATCTTGTTTCCTAGCTAAAAGCTCTTGAATCATGTCCTATTTTTCTATTTTATTTATCAAAGGCAGGATCAGTCTTTTGCATCTTCTGAGGAGTTGGAAATATGATTTGTACCCGGAGAGCTTCTGACTACACATTAGATGTGTTTTCATATTTTAATGCAAGAAAAAAAAAATGTAGAATTGGTTATGTATTTATGAGCAGAGAACATTGTCAGGTGAGGGTTCAATCCTACCAGACCAAGCAAATGAGCTGGTAGAATCCAGACACGCATTTGCATATTCGTGTATCTATCCCATGAGTCCTTCAAAAGAGCAGTAAATCATAGTGACTAGCTCTGATTTTCGGAGACAGCACTGACAGGGATTGTCCCTGATGGGAGCATAAGGGGTCTTTGTAAACAGACATAACAACAGTGTTTTATAGATGGTATCCTTAAAAGTGAAGATACATGAAATCACTCTAAGCTTCCAAGGCACTGAGACCATTTCATCTGGAACATTGGCTAAATTGCCTGAATACTGCCCCTATCTGGAGTAGTTAGTCAATAAAATGATTCAACATGGTCCATCCATCATCTGCAGTCCAGAGACACCTTCCATCTAATGGTCTGCTGGCCACCTTCTAAGCATTTCAACTTTGCAATTGCGTAAATTCAAGATGACACTTCCTGTATAGTTATCTGAACTCAGCGGTCTCTCTAGAAGCATTCTCCAAGGATATAGCTTCTTGCATTAAAAGTGACTTGAGTGTACTGTCAAATACAACTTTTTGCCATATTATTGATCCAATGTGATCCTTATTTCTTATTGACCAACATAAAAGATCTTTCATTCTTCAACTTTAATCATTTGAGAATAATTAACATTTTTTCAACAATTCCTAGTTATCAGAGATAAATGAATGTTTTGAAATTCAAATTCATCAGCTTCATCGTTTTTTTTTTAAATACAACTATGTTAAGCAAGGCCATGCCCACTAGTCAGGTTCCGGCAAGGAATATGCATTTTGCATGCTTGAGTGCTGTTCTTAGAGCAAGCACCAACGAGTCTTCACAGCACACACTGCAAGCGCTTTGAGGATTTACAAGTCTGTAGATACACAGATTGACTGCAAACTTTTCATTCTAGACCAGACAACCCATACAAAGGGCAAGTAGAATCTGGCACCAATGAAAAACAGCACCATGCTGATTGGAAGAATGCTTGGCCAAATATGGATGCAGTCACTATCCCCAATAATATAAACCGCAAAAAACTAAGAATTGACCACCATCCTGGAACAGAAAAAAAGCTTGCGTGAAAAGGTGCAAGTTGACATGGCTGCATAATATACAAAAGAATAACACTCTGTGAAGAGTGTTTGGAAGAGCAAGACCTGTTTTTTTGTTCATTTTAATTATCCCTTTCCTAAATTTAGCACAGGTTGGGCTTCCCCCTGCTGGATTGGCGGGACTACAGCCTTTGGGTTTCACCTCAAAACCCTTATTAGACTGTGCCCTTAAAGAGGATATCCAGGATTCTCAAAAAAAAAATTATGCCTAAGCGTCAGAGCCAACGTTACACTGATTGACAACTGTCTCCACCAATCATGTAGCGGGGAGCTGGCTATCTATCAGCAGGGGACCGGTTTTCCTGCCCCTTTCACAGAGCAGACCTTGCCGAGGGTGAACGGCGGTGCCTGGAGCCGTGCACAACAGGCGCATAGGTGGCAGCTACCTGCCTGTTAATACTTAGGCACATTTTTTTTTTTTTAAATCCTGGATAACCCCTTTATTGACTTTACTCCATTGTAATTGAGTCTGCTGATCCCTGTGGGACTTTTCTTATATATTGTGTGTATTGATATATATGCCTTTTAGGCTTATTATAGTCTGTGCTAAATGCCTATTTTAAAATTATGACTGTTTGGGTCTGATAAACGTTACAAATTATATTATGTACCAAAATTACCTTTTTTCAAAAGATGCTATGGGAATTTTTTTTTAATTCACTTATTGTGTGCTGGACTGTTTCTGCAAAGAGGTGCTTCGATATTGCGCTACAGTTAGGCTGGGGTTACACATGAGCCCTTGGTCCGTTTTTGGCTTCATTTTTGTTAATTTTTTTTTCTAAGTCCAAAAACTGACAGAAAAACTGATTGGATGTAATAAACACCCTGTCCGTTTTTTTCTGCACTTAAAAACATTGCTATGTCCGTTTTTGAGCCAAAAACGTTGCTAGCAACGTTTTTGGGGTCCGTTTTTCAAAAAAAAAAAAAAAAATTTTTTTTTTTTTTTTTTAACATGGGCCCTATGGAAAAACGGATCCGTTTTTTTGAGGTGCCTTAAAAAAACGGATCCGTTTTTTTGAGAATTTTGGTCAAAAAATGACTAAGTCCAAAAACGTTCAGGGGTGTAGGAGGCACAAAAAGCACCCAAAAAAAAACGGATTGGTCATGGAAATCACTTCCAAAAACGGATTTCTATGTGTAAGGCTGCTTTCACACTGCAGTTTTTTCACTGATCAGTGTCCATCAGATTTGTGTGCCAAAACCAGGAGTGTCTCCAAAACTCAGAACAGGTGTCAATCTTTCAATTATAGTTTTTCTCTGCATGTTCCTCTCCTGGTTCCTCTCCGGGTTTTGGCACACAAATCTGATGGACACTGATCAGTGAAAAAACTGCAGTGTGAAAGCAGCCTAACCCCAGCCTTACTGGCGAACAAGCCGCATGCCTCTGGCTTGACAGTCTGAGGTATGGGAACGCAAGACACTAAACACACTCCTGTAGAACATGGCTGGCTAAGGGCAGTCCTCGTGGGCCACAAACAGTGCATGTTTTCAGGATTTACTTAGCATTGCACATGATACTAAAATTATCACCTCTGCGGGTGATGAAATTAGCACCTGTGCAATGGTAAGGAAATCCTGAAAATTTGCTCTGTAGTCAGACCTGGAGGACTGTGATTGGCTACCCATGCCCTGGAAGTCTCCATGGAGGTAGCCAGGAGGCAAGAAGAAAACTTCAGCCCTTTCACCACAACTACAGCTGTACCTGGACCCTCTTAGGTCCTGTGCCCAAGGTGCATTGTTTAATGCTTTTTTTTAATGCAGATTTTGGGAATCTGCATTAAATCTGCATGTCTATACAAAGGCCAGCAAAGTCTATGACAGATCCAAAGTGCTGTGCCAAGTGTTGTTTTTTTTACTTTGCACATGCGGTTTAGATTTATTTTTTCTGCCCCATAATCTGTACCAAATCTGCAAAGAAAAAAACCCCCACGTTGGCTCAGCATTCTGAACACTTATAGACTTTCCTAATTTAAGGATAGACATGCAGATTTTGATCCAGATTCTCAAAATTTGTTTCAAAAGAAGCATCAAACAGCATACCATGGGCATGGGCCTTGCCACAATATGGTAGGGTCATGTTCACAGAAAGGTTTACTTATCTCTATTCTTACAAAAATTATGCAGGATTAGGGTATGTAAATCTATGCTAATCTAATCCTGAGTTTTTGGTTTCCAGCAAAACCTATGTGATCAGGGAATGCTTTCACACACAATGTTTTTTGTTCTCTGGAGACAGTGTAAACACCACAGGATTTGCTGCATTTTTGTTTTCCAGCAAACCCTATGGATTCTAGGATTAGCTCCCAACACATTGGTTTTTGTTTGGTGAAGTAAGTGGAAACACCTCAGGTTTTGCTGTGTTTTAGAAAGAATGAGCATGTCAATTCTTTGCTGCCCTTTTTCTAAAGTGGAAACACCTGTGGTATTTCCATTTTCTGTAGAGAAAAAAAACCAGTGTGTGTGTTTGATGGAAATCAAAAATTCAGGATTAGATTAGCATAGATTTACATAAAACCAAGGCAAAACTTGATTTCAAATGCAGCAAAACCTTCCTGTAGGCACATACCCTTAAAGTCAGGATGTGTACCATGCAGGGAACTTGAGCTACTTTGACTGAATGTAGTTCAGACAGAATGTCTAGGCATTTATGCTTACCACTTTGCCCAGTTGCAGTTAATGAGGAGCCATACAGCAACTTGTTCATTTGAGAGCTGAGTTGGCACAGAAATGGATGAGCATACAGTTGTTTTCTCAGCACACAACAAAGATAAGCATCTGAAATTGGAACTGAGACGAGGTAGGTAGAATGATTAGAGTAAGAAAGATGTGAATGATGACGATTACACCAACCAGATAATACTTGAGGTTGTGGCCAAACTACCAGAAAGATGGATGAGAGGAGAAAGGGTTTGAGGTATTGCTAATTAGCTAACATTTCCCAAATGAGCAGGTGATATCTCTTCATGTGCTGGTTGAAAACTGTAGATACTAGGCTATTTGAGCATTACCATCCACATCTTAATATCTTTCTGCATAGCCTGTATGCTGCAAAATATGAATCAACTGGCAACATAGAAAATAATTCCAAACATGAAATGCTTGTGCCTAGGATTCGTCACGGTTACCACAACCAGTGCTTTCAGGTGCCTTCACCAATAACAATTGTGGTATCACCTGATCCCAAGCTAACCGCATAAGTAGCAGATGTTGTGTGGCACCCCTGCATCTTAATCACCACAGTGGTACTGCACCTACTCCACAGGTGTGGTGCCATTGCCCTCAGGTAATGTGGGAACACGAAACTGAGACACCCAACTACACACCCAACACCCATCCAAATTCCAGACCAGGGAGATTCTGGACAGAGGGAGGAGTAGCCTTAGAGGGATGTAAGGAAGAAAGTGAGTCAGTAAGTGGGAAGAAAAGAAGGAGGAGCAAGATGGAGTTCTAGGAACGCTGGGGCTTGGGCCTAGCGGGACTTGTGCGTGGTCAGCTGTGAACCCTTGTCCAGAAACCCCTGAATCTACAGCCAACTTCAAGGTCAAGGTCAAGAGGTGCCAGCCCCAATTTGGTGTGGAACTTTAAGACTAAGCTGAGAAACCGTAGGCCACTGAACTGCCGATGCAGTGGCCATCACCGTGTACTCTTCCAGGCATAGTGGCTACAGAGGGTCAAGAGGACGTGCCAGGCCGTTGTTCAGCAAGGCCCATAGTTGTCTGCCTAGGGACTATTAGCACGAAGGCACAGGAGAAGGAGAGAGAGAGAAGAACAGTGCAGGAAGGAAAGAGCACCATGGAAAGGCTTATGAATGCTGTCTCAGTGGAGTGGACCCGGTCTGCTTGAGAACTGGCCAAGTTGCAATCTGGGAAAGCACAGTACCCCGGCTGGATTGGCACTGAACTTATCTACAGTAAAGAGGCTGGTAAGAACTGCAACCCCTGTGTCTGTCCACTTCTTCAGCACCTCCCTGTATTCATCACAACCACCATCATCCACAACCTACTACACTCCCTGAAAGAAGTTATATCGCTTATTCATGTTATGTAAATAAAGGCTTAAAACCCAAGGTTAAATTCATCCATTGGTTGTATAAATTATTCTTTTGAAAGCTGAAACCCTCTGAAATTTGGTTTAGGTTAAGAAAATAAATTGGCATCAATGCTGAAATATTGATCATTTAATGAGCACAGAATGGTCAGATTTTAGCAAAACAAAAGTTTTGTCGCCTGGTCATATAATGCACCCAATCCTAGTTTACATCCTCACCTGTGCTCAGTAAATGATCGGTTAATTAGAGGGTGTGTCTAAAAAGAAAACCAGCACCCCAGACCTTTACTTGAACTGCAACTTGAGCTCTGACAACATGCCAAAAATCCACCCTGCGACCAAAGCCTTGATTATCAAGAGGCTGAAGACCAGATCCACTGTAGAGGTGGCTGGCACCTTTAATGTGTCTCAGCGTCAAGTACAAAGAATTAAAAAAATATTTGCAGAGAATAGAGATGTGTTTGACAAGCCCAGGTCCGTCAGACCCTGCAAGACAACTGCTCAGGAGGAACGTTTTCTGGTTAGAAAATCCAAAGCAAGCCCCTCTTCCACTGCAGCCAAGCTCCAACAGGCCTGGTCACCTCAAGTCCCTGTGTCAACTAGAACAGTTTGTAGGATTCTGTCTTGAAATGGCCTCCATGGTCAAATCAGTGCCCAGAAGCCAGCACTAAACAAAAGGCAAATAAAAAACCATGTGGCATTTGCAAAGTCCCACAGCCTGCTAAACAGATGGACGCTGGAAAAGTGGCAGAAGATGGATTTTTTTTATGAATCTTCAGTAGAATTACACCACAGTCGTCGCAAATACTGCAGGAGACATACTGGAGCCCGTATGGATCCAAAATTTACCCAGAAAATAGTTACATTTGGAGGTGGAAAGATCATGGTCTGGGGTTACATTCAGTATGGGGCGTGCAAAACATTTGAAGGGTGGAAGGCAATATCAATAGCCTAAAATATCAAGAAGTATTAACTACCTCTTATATTCCAAATCATAAAAGGGGTCAAATTCTGCAGCAGGATGGTGCTCCATCTCATACATCCATCTCTACAACAAAGTTCCTCCAGGCAAAAAAGATCAAGGTGCTCAAGGACTGGCCAGCCCAGTCACCAGACATGAACATCATTGATTACAAACAGGAGAAACAAATGAGCTTAATTGCTTACAAAAGTTTACTTATTTATTAGAGGAGAAACAAACAGTATAGAGAGGTGATCTTTAAAATTGCACAGCAGAGATCACTGGTACATGATTATTTATAAGCCAACAGGGTTTTGCATATAATAACAAGATGGTAGGCAGTATTACATATCAATCCAGGTTATCTGCAGGGTAGGTATAACAGGATAGTTTTTTACACATCAAACATCAATACATTAGTTTAGCCCAAACCCTGCAGTAACAGAAGGACAAAGCCTAAATTGCCTTACATCAATAAAGTGCATCCCAAAAGGCAGATAGTAACAGCATACCCAATGAAAAGTGCGTAGTGCACAGAGAAGAGGGAATCCCCCTTGTGCCGGACCCCAAACGCACGTATCGCGTATTTACATAACAGTGCTTCATCAGTGGGAGTACCGGGGCCCCCACAGTGACGCTCTTATATACCCCTTACAACACCTGTATCGGTGTACTCACATCGCGCTTCCAAAGGTGGCGCATGCGCATGCGTCCGCCGGCCCGATACGTCACATCCGGCACTCAGCCCGCCGCATCATCACCGCCGCCGGATATTACATCCATGTGGCGGTGAAGCGCTGGCTGGGTGTATAGAGCGTCGTCATGGCGGCCAGGCACTGAGAGAGCGATATCCTGAATTGTGCACACTGATTGTAAAAATAACTTCACAGTATATTCTTTAGAATAACACACAATGGGGGTAGATTTAATTCTTGTATTCATCCCACGCAGTCAGTCCTTGTGCACATCCAGTTCTTTCCATAGGTCATATAGAGCTGTCACTATAGAGAGAAAAAGGGGCCCAAGTGAATATAAAATTTTTTTTAAAAGAAACAAGCACAACAGCTATTGCTAGCACAAGAGGAAAAGGAAAGGGGATAAAAATTATATTCTCACTATCATTAGAAGCGGGACAGATGGTGGAACCAGTCAAAGATCCTAACAGGACACATAGCTAGGATATTGTATTGTATTTATAGATATGGAGAAAAACTGATGGACTCATTAAGGCCCTTTGGAGCCACCGTGTCCAGCATCACAATCCATTTAAGTTCCCTTTGAGCGAGTAGCTTTTTTAAGTCACCTCCTCTAATCCCCCCATGTATCATGTCTATGCCCATCACTCTTAGACCTTTCGGATTACAATCATGGAATCTGCAAAAGTGACGTGGTAGGGTTTTTAGTTTGGTGATGTCTTTGATTTTTCTAGCGCCACCAATTTCCCTAACATGTTCGCCAATCCTCACCCGCAGTTCGCGTGACGTCAGGCCTACATATATCTTCTGGCAGCCGCACGTGGCATAATAGACCACATGCGTGCTGCCACAAGTGATGTATTAATTAATTGTAAAGGTCCGACTGCCATCGCTCAATGCGAACTGAGAACTGCGAACAAAATTGGCGCACGCTAGGCTATCGCCACACGGGAAAAAGCCCTTGAGGGGAGGGCCTGCCCCAAAGATCCTTGGAACTACCGGCACATAGTGGCTCTGAACTAGTAGGTCTTTTAAGTTCTGGGATCTCCGTGGGGTCATTTTTGGACCACCAGATAGTTCACCCCTCAATGATGGCTCGGACATGAGAACTGGCCAGTGTCTCACCAAGACCTTCCTCATTGTCTCCCACTGGTCATTATGGGTAGAGATGAACCTTATTACCCCAATGTCATCCTTCTTTCTATTTCTATCAGAAGGGAGGAGGAGATCATCACGTCTGGATTTCTTGGCCCTATCATAGCCAGTCCTGATGCATCTCCGACTGTACCCCCGCTCCCTAAACCTCACTCCTAGGTCAATTGCCTGTCTCCGAAAATTGGCTTGAGTGGAGCAGATCCGTTTCATCCTTAAAAATTGTCCAACCGGGATGGCACGTATAGTGGATGGAGCATGGGCAGATGAAGCGTGCAATAACGCATTCACAGAAGTGTCTTTACGAAAAACGTCAGTTTGTAAGCAGCCCTGTCCATCCACAATTATCTTAATGTCTAGGAAATCAATAGATTCCCGACTATATTTGTAGGTGAGTTTGATATTTAGTCCATTCTGATTTAAAGATAACATAAATTGATCTAGTTGCTCCGCCGTGCCCTGCCACACAATCAGTAAGTCATCAATATACCCCGCCTCCACGCCGTAACGGACCGGCGGACGTGGAGTACCTATACACCTGCACTGACCACGATGCAGGTGTGGAGGCGGTCCGCTTCTTCCTTGAATGTTCCAACCGGGATGGTCATATGTCATATGTGTGAGTTGATACTAGAGTTGCTCCGCTTTGTCCTTTGTATTTTCTTAACCTAAACCACATTTCGGAGGGTTTCAGCTTTCAAAAGAGTAATTTATACAACCAGCGGATAGATTTTACGTCAGGTTATGAGCTTTTACTTACATAACATGGATAAGCAAATCTGTGGGGTGTTACATCAAAGCTGACACAACATCTATCCCCTGGGGACCTATATAAGCAGCACTGGTCATCCCTGACCAAACTCCACAGATGGCATCACGAATAACTCTTTATTATCTGCTGTAAATATCCCCTTTTCCATGCATGGTCAGGACTATGGCTTCTGGGTTTGCTACCTTGACTACTGAACAGACTGATACCCCAGAGTGACCGAGTACTCCGGCCCTTGCGGTTGCTGGATGTGGCACCAGAAGATATTTTGCTTGAATGTCTAGCATTGGTGGACACAGACAGAAAAGGGCCCCTGTGCAAAAATAATTTACTGGGTTCCTTTGCAGTCCTTTAGCTCATCAAAATACTCAATTCTCCCTAACCTTTTTGGCCCCTGTGCGGCTGCACAGGTTGTACCAATCATATGTCCACCCCTCATGTCCTCTAAAAACTGATTACTGATAACCCCACGACCCTCCTTCTCTGATGACATAATCTCCACAGCATTGTGATCTGGTTCTCAGGTTCTATTCACAATACAATCATCATTAGCAGCCCTCAATTGGATGGCAGTTGACTTAGTGTGTAAAGGGTCCTGAGCTCCTTGTCCTATACCCAACTGCCCTCATTTGCCCCAACTTGGTTGCCAATGCCAGTGCTCTACCACCACAGCTTTCCAATTTCATTTGTGTTTAAAGGCTGACTGTTTATTTCATCTAATAAATAAATTAAAGGATGAGAAATATCCTACTTAGCCAATGAAGTCCACATCCTCCTGCAGCTCCCCACTTACATGCTTGTCAGAGTCAAAGGAGGTTAAATTGACCAGCGTTTCATCGTATTATTGCCTGGGTGACTGGTTTCAGTGTTGGTGATTGTGCTGCTGCTTATGGTTCCCATAATCTTAGCCATGGTATAGGTTTTATTTTTGCTCACATTACCTTGTCTATTGAGCATAGATATTTTTTCTTAGACCATCCATTTTTTATAGACTACTACAGTTAACTTTAGTCAATATTTTCAACTCCAATTATTTTCCTCTTGCCAAAAATAATGCTAGGTTGGTAGGCACAAGTCTAGAAAGCCAATTGCAGCAACCTGCCACAACATTGGTGTGTCATGTATCATTTTATGTCTTTTTACTATTTTTTTAATGCAATACTCCTCCTTTTCCTAAAAGGGATGTAATAAGTAATTCATGGTAGGTATGCATATATCCAAAAAGCCACCACCTGCAACAGTCCTTTATATTCGGTATGCATGGGTGTTAAATTGGATTAGTAAAACAAGTGTGCAAAAACAGACATGCACAATGAAATGTCTGCGTGATTTTTGTTGCTTTTTTAAGAAAAAATGCTAGTAAGGGAAGTAGGTAGAAAACCATATTCCAGGGATTCTGAGATAGTTTTTTTGTGACATGTTGTATTTAATGTTGGTCAATATGATTTACATTTATTAAAAATATTTAAAAAATTATCAGCAATTTCTCATTTTTCCAAACATATAATTTACCTTATAATTTTTCCAGCAAAATTTACAAAATCAATATTTTTAGGGACCACATCAATTTAGAAATAACTTTGATGGGCAGAAAATTTGAAGTGACAGAAAATACCCAAAAAGACACCATTCTAGAAACTGCACCCCCGCAAAATGTTCAAAATCACTTTCAAAAGACTTATTAAACCTACAGATGCTTCACAGGAATTAAAACAATGCGGAAGGAAAAAATTAAAATGTTACTTTTCTCAAACAAAAATCTTCCGTTAGCTCCAAATTTTTTATTTTCACAAGGGTAATAGGAAAAAACAGGCCATACAATTATTTTTTTCTGAGTACTCAGAAACCCCATATGTGATGGAAAACCACTGCTTGGACCGCAAAGCAGGGCTCGGAAGGAAAGGTGAACCATTTGACTTTTGGAGTGCAAACATGACTGGAATTGATAGTGTACGCCATGCCGTGTTTGCAGAGGCCCTGATATGTCTAAACTGAAGAGGACACCCACAAATGGCGCCATTTTAGAAACTACACTCCTTAAGGAATTTATTTAGAGCATACTGAATGTGGAGGTGATTTTCATAAATTTAACACAGGCTCTGTCCATCCACTGAGACTACAGTGACTGGGATATGTAGTGCTGTCCAATCTATTAGTATTTGTGTGAGTGCTGTCCAGCTGGAGTAATCAAGTCCTCACCTTGGCCAAAGAGAAAACACCACACCCTGCTCTTAGCTCACTGCTGAAGGATGCCAAATATAGTTAACTCTAGCTCTGGTTTACTTCTGTTGCTAACCTCCTGTTTTTTTGTTTTTTTTTTTACCTCCGCTTGCTTAGGCTAGGGTTACACTTAAGGCTGACAAATGCGCTTAAGACTTTGAAAATCAGCCACATCGCATAGCGTTAATGCTATGTGCTGCGAGTGCAAAGCTTCCCCATAGAAACCCGCTGTTTACCTTAGCAGCGGCCACACACAAAGCTCCAGGATGTGCACCTTAGCTGAGCACACAGTGAGTACTCGGATCCCAGGCGTAGCTGCTGGATCCTGTCACCGGTGGTCGATGCCCTGTTCCGTGGCTCTGGTGGTCGCTGAAAAGTGTTGCAATGAAAATAATAAAAGTGTAATTGTTTGTGAAGCCACCTGCAGTTTCTGATGATAACACCAGCGCTGCTTCAGAACTCTGGGGATGGTGTTATTGCAGCCAGATGGTCTTGCTCCCTGCAGGTAGAGCAGTGTCCCCAGGGCAGTGATGTTGTATTAAATGGAAGGCGGCTCTGCAGGTGAGAAGCTGCCTGATCCCTCACAGATGGATAGAATGACACACCACATGTAGCTGAATCTATGTATGGGTTTACTGGCCACTTCTAAAGTTCAACAACAGTTCTACAGTCATGGGTAACTGGCCTGGGTAGTGACTAATGAATGGGGTGTTCGTCTGTGGCTCTCAAGATGTTGCTTTCGTCTTCGCCCTCTGTCCTTCCTAGTGTTGAAGTCTGACCTGCGTGGAGCATGATCTGGCCTCCTGCTCTCTCCTCTTTAACTCTGCGCTCGTGTAGGAACCTTCTACGGATTGCTGCACCTCTGGGGATGTTCTGTAGGTCCTGGCTCCTTGTTTGGCTACGGTATTGAGGTGACCTGGAGGCTGAACACTCCTCGGTCTTACCAGTATGGGTGGCTCAGAGTTAAACTTGCCTGCACTGCTCCCGGAGCCGGTCCCCCTTTCCGTGGACTGGGATCCTCCCAGACCGGTAGGTCGGACACCGGGTGTTAGCATACACCCTCAGACTCTCCTTTTCTCGTCTGGGTCACCGCTCTTTCTGGGTGCCCTCCCTGTATGTTCCCCTGAAGGGCCTTCCTTGACTGTTCACTTTACTTCCACCCCTTTGCTACTGCTTCTCTTCTCCCGCTCTCCACTACCCACCTATATAACCTCCCACTGGGACCAGTTACCCCGGTAACGGGTTTAACCAATTGGCCCCCTGAGCTAGGTGTGTGGATGCAGAATGAAAGCCACATACAAACTTCCCCTTTAATTGGCCACAGGGATACCACACATGCTGGTCTGGGTGCAGTACCCCTTCATGGTGCACTGACCAGTGCGGTGCCACAACAGGAAACGCGGTCTGCAGCGTTTTCCTGTGTGCTCAGCTAAAGAGGACGTCCTGCAGCTTTGTATGGGGCCGCTGCTAAGGTAAACAGCGGGTTACTATGGGGCAGCATAGCACTTTAAATGCATAGCACTAACGCTATCCACTGCAGCTGATTTTCAAAGTTTTTAGTGCTTGCGTCAGCCTTAAGTTTGACCCTAGCCTTACAGAACATTCTTCTTTCTAATAATATTATCATTTGACTGCCCTTCAGGTTCTGACTTGGCAATATGACCATTCCTGTCATTTCAGATGCACAGAGAAATCTATTGGTCCTAACCATTATTCTTGCAACTATCATCTATAAAGACTAAAATCTGAAAATTCCAAAGAAAAATGTGGGACATATGCGATATATCTTTACATTACCCAGATCACCATAACATGGCGGCTGCTTTTGCTTTTTTACAGGCTTTATAAACCCACCTGATTGGCTATGTAATACAATGTGATGTGAGAAATTACAAAGCTTTATGGCTAACCCGTCTATGTGTAACCCAAGGTCACATGCTCCTTCTCGGACTGATGCAACTTTTGCAATGTGTAAAGTTGTGGCGGCCATTTTAAGCAATTTTGTCTGAGCAAATCACATATTGTTTGAATTTCCTGGATTCCTAAAAATGCAACACAAATTTGATTTACCGTACATTAAATCGGCTGTCTCATCTCTTCTACTTATTTGAATTCTTTTAATGGTAACTAGTTATAAATTACCCCCAAAATAGAAAAGTACTATTTCTGTGCAAAATCATTGTGTTTTATTCTTCCTATTCTTAATATTATGTATAAATAGTAGCTATGCTCTAGATTCACTTATGGACTTGTCTGGGAGATATTCAGTATCTACATAAAAATTTAGCATAATGCATAAGTCTGTCAAGCAACCCTAAATACTGCTAGAAGCAAAACTTGTACATTCTCATAGTGCTTAGAGGGACTCTCCAAAAGTTACTTACATGTAACATTTATTCTACAGTATAATACCAAAGAATATCTTGTAGCTAGGGCATGATTCACTGCACTCAAAGAGGCCAACTTCACTATTGCAATCCATCAATCATTAAATATATAATCTATATGTACAACTGTGGCCTAGTACAGAGACGTGAATACCAGAAGTGGCAAATGTGCACGTATTGAATATTTCTCACAGATGCAAAATAAGACGAAGGTCAAATCTATGATAAAATGTTGTTTTGTGTAGATGAGCTTGTTCAACAGTATATTGAAAAACATAAAAATGGATATGAACTAAAAATATATTATTAAAAGTAAGAATAAAAATGTATATGTTCCTATAATTAAAATAATGTTTAAACTAATCATATAGTTAGTACAGTTGGTTAATATTTAACATATTTCTAAAGAAACTAGAATGGGGTAATATATTGGTGTAGGATATACACAATTGACTTACTGTGATTTTGTCAACATTGAGTTGAAAGTGCTTCTCAAAGTTTTTGTGCAGCAATTACCACTATTACTAATATTATTATACATATGCAAGAGTTATACACAGCAAATAAGATCATTATGCTGGATTTTGTAATAAATCACTAGTAGGACACTCCCCAAGCGTCTAGGACTGCGTCATATATCAGCGAATGATGCGTGCAGAGCCCAGTAGGGTGGCTTTTTGCAGCTGAGAGATTGTTCTTTTGTCAACTCCAATTGTTTTCAAGTGCTAGCCAAGGTTTTACGCACAGCACCCAGTGTACCGATCACCATTGGGACCACCTTCACTGGCTTGTGCCGATCACCACTGGGACCACCTTCACTGGCTTGTGCTGATCACCACTGGGACCACTTTCACTGGCTTGTGTCGATCACCACTGGGACCACCTTCACTGGCTTGTGCCGATCACCACTGGGACCACCTTCACTGGCTTGTGCCGATCACCACTGGGGCCACCTTCACTGGCTTGTGTCGATCACCACTGGGGCCACCTTCACTGGCTTGTGTCGATCACCACTGGGACCACCTTCACTGGCTTGTGCCAGAGTCTTTGCAGTTTGATCTTTAAATCCTTATATCATGTAAGTTTTTCCAATTGCTCCTCCTCAATCCTGCTGTTGCCTGGGATTGCGACATCGACAATCCACATTTCCTTTTTCCTTACAATGGTAAGGTCGGGAGCATTACTTTCCAAGACTTTGTCAGGCAGAAGTCGGAAGTCCCATAGTAGTTTTGCATGTTCATTTTCAATAACCTTTTTAGGTTTACGATCCCACCAGTTTTTTGTGACAGGAGTATTGTAGTTGTGGTACAAGTTCCAGTGAATCATCTGACTGGCTGTCTTATGCTTCTGCCGTAGTATGTCAGCCCAATCTTCTTGCAGCAGCTCACTATATGATCCATTGTTTCATCTGCTTCCTTGCACAGTCAACATTTGGAGTCTGTAGTTGATGAATTAAGCTCTCTGTCTCCTTTTTCAATGTTCCATTAGTAAGCCACAACCAGGTCTTTTCCTTGTCGACTTTACCCTCTATTTGCTCTAGGAATTGTCCATGGAGAGCTTTCTTTTCCCAGTTTTCTCTTCTGCTTTGTACTGTGTTTTACGGTATTCATTTTTTGTATGTTGCACTTTAAGCAGTTATATGTTGTTTTCTTCCATCAAGCCTCATTCTCCACTATCATTCACATAATCTGCCAGTGCATGTTTCTCTTCTTCTACAGTTTCCTTCACAGTTTATAAAAGTCCTATTATTATATTTAATAGTAAAATTATGGTTACGTAGAGTGGTCAAGTCAACAAGATTTATTCACCCTGTAGAATAAGTTTTGACTTTGTCAGTGGGATGTAGAGAAGAATTAGGCCTTAATTTACCTCATCTGAAAAATAAAATGAACAAGGAAAACACCGATGTGATCCGTCATATCTTCAAATTCTTAACTCCAAATTAAAGAATAAAATAATCTCAGCGCCCTAGTAATTAGCGGTGGAGCGGCTCTCCTCATCCCCTTTCCTTTGAAAAATAAAATAGTAGACTTGATTTAAAGCGTGGTTGAAAGAGAGATAGGAAATACCTGTGGGTTACAAATAATACATTCTTCTGTTAAAGTGAGACACTCTGAAAATATTTTAGAAACAATAAAACAAGTAAGTTGCAAAGCTTATCTTAAAGTGTAGATCTCTGGAAGGAAGCAATATTTCTACTTACAGGTATATAATCCAAATAGCACTAGTACAGCAGACCCTCTATATCAGACAGATACCGTATATACTCGCGTATAAGCCGAGTTTTTCAGCCCAAAAATTGGGCTGAAAAGTACCCCCCTCGGCTTATACGCGAGTCATACGGCAGGACCGGCAGCCCCGAGCAGCCCCAGCAGCCCCCGTAATCCAGGGCCCCCCCAGCCTGACTCCGGTCACCTGTAAAGGAAAATATACTTATCACTGTCCCGCTGCCGTCCGCGCCCGCATCTGCCGACATCCCGATCCTCCATCTTCATGCGTCTTCTTCCTGTTTCCTGTGTTCGTCGCAGCAATGACGTCATTGCCGGCGCCGAACACAGGAAACAGGAAGAAGCGGGCGCGGACGGCAGCGGGACAGTGATAAGTATATTTTCCTTTACAGGTGACCGGAGTTAGGCTGGGGGGGGGCCTGGATTACGAGGGCTGCTGTATACTACCGCTGGGGCTGCAATATACTACCACTGGGGCTGTATACACCACTGGGGCTGCAATATACTACCACTGGGGCTGTATACACCACTGGGGCTGCAATATACTACCACTGGGGCTGTATACACCACTGGGGCTGCAATATACTACCACTGGGACTGTATACACCACTGGGGCTGCAATATACTACCACTGGGGCTGTATACACCACTGGGGCTGCAATATACTACCACTGGGGCTGTATACACCACTGGGGCTGTATATACTACTGGGGCTGCCTGTATACTACCACTGGGGCTGTATATACTACTGGGGCTGCCTGTATACTACCACTGGGGCTGAATATACTACTCGGGCTGCCTGTATACTACCACTGGGGCTGTATATACTACTGGGGCTGCCTGTATATTACCACTGGGGCTGTATATACTACTGGGGCTGCCTGTATACTACTGGGGCTCCTGTATACTACCACTGGGGCTGCTGGGGCTCCTGTATACTACCACTGGGGCTGCTGTATACTACCACTGGGGCTGCTGGGGCTCCTATATACTACCACTGGGGCTGCTGTATACTACCACTGGGGCTGCTGGGGATGCTATATACTACCACTGGGGCTGCTGTATACTACCACTGGGGAGGCCTGTATACCACTGGGGGGGGCCTGTATACCACACTGCTGGGGGCTGTATACCTGTGCTGAGGTCCACCCTCGGCTTATACACGAGTCAATAGGTTTTTCCAGATTTTTGGGGCAAAAGTAGGGGGGTCGGCTTATACACGGGTCGGCTTATACACGAGTTTATACGGTACTTTCTCGTTAAGTGCATCCTCTTTGGCCTTTTCATTCCAGGCAACAGCTTTTGGCTCAACCAGGCCTCAGATGTCACATTGTGCTGTAACTTAATTTGCAGCATTACATGTGATGGTGTCATTCAGGGGATTAGTCAAACTTGAGGCTACAGTCTCGAATGAAGAAGCTTAAGTGGATGCACTTGACACGGACGGGCGAAAGAGGAAAAGGAATAGAAGGGGAATAGATTCACAGGGAGATCTGTGTCCAACCCATAGATCTTAGCTGCCTATTTACATATTAAAGGGGAACTCTGGGGAGATAAAACATTTTTGTAATGTCCCTGCCCTCCTACATGATGAAGCTGAGCTGTCCTCTACAGTTCTAGGATCTATAGATCACTTACAAATCAATAAAATCATATCTGCTCCTCAGGTCTCATCCCTCCCTTCGGGGACAGAGAAATTCAGTCATGCATAGTGCTAAAGTTTCATGGGACAGGAAGCTTCCAAGTTGATATGGGTGACAGGAGACCATGGCAGTGCTGAATCAATCAATGCAGTGCCCTACCTCTGCCGCTAGCCTGATACATGGCAGTATACATTATGTACCATAATATCATTGTACAGCAGAAGATCACAGAGTGTATTTATATCTGCTTGGTGACATGATTAGTACTTGAAGAGAGAACATCCCTGTTCCTACATTACATACTATGGTATATTAGGGGCTGGATTGTAGTGTGACAATGGGGCCGGCAGCCACACTCCCTGTTCATACAGAAGTGTGAGAGGCGAGAATGTAAGATGATCCTGGAGCCCCCAGGGTTCACGTCCTAGACACAACTCCTAATCTCATCAGCAGCATAAGGCTGAATTTCTCTGTCCTTGAAGGGAGGGGTGAGAGTTGAGGAGCAGATATGACTTTATTGATTTGTAAGTAATCTATAACTCCTAGAACTGTAGTGGACAGTTCAGTTTTATCATGTAGGATGGCAGGGGTAGTACAGAATTTTCTTATCTCCCCAGAGTTCCCCCTTAAGAAAAATGTGGATTTCTCAGAAATAAGATATTAGATAATAAGGTATCATTTTATTCAGCTTCCTACCATCTACATGCCTTATATAAACATCTTAGGAAGGTTGAACCTAGTACAGATTGCCCTTAAAACAAAGCTAATCTACAGCTCTACAAGGGAAAATGGATACTGGAGTTTATGACCACTAAGGCACAAAACAAAGGGAATGTATTGACAGATTCTCAAACCTTTTATTATTAGCTCTTTGTATGGGCCACAGTGCTTTTCAATAGCACGCAGGTTATCTTCATCAGGTATCACCTGATGAAGATAGCCTGCGCGCTATTGAAAAGCGTTGTGGCCCATACAAGGAGCTAATAATAAAAGGTTTGAGAATCTGTTAATACATTCCCTTTGCTTTATGCCTTAGCGCTCATAAATTCCAGTATCCATTTTCACTTTGTTTATGTTATAATCCCTTTGTGGGATCACTGGTGAATCTGCTTTGGGCCATAGTGTTTTCTAAATACTCCTATTTGAGGATCAGGGAAGCATCTTAACTATAATAACAGCGGAAGGACCTGCGGTGAAGTCACATCCGGCCCAGATCATGTGACTTCCTGGATTCAAAGTGGCTGAGGCTACAGGCCGGCTTATCATGCAGCTTCCTAGTGGGGGCTCCTCTGCTTCCAGGCATATACCGGTGTTGAGCACGACTGCACAACCCCCCCCCCCCCCGGGAGAGTGGCCAATTGACGTACAATCTGTTAACCCTCAAGACCACCAGGTTTCACACATTGCACTTCTGTGACTTTTTGTTTTACAAATCTACACCACTAGGCAGAGATGTGGGAGATTTTGTATTGGGTGCTAGTCAGTAGTTCTGTTAAATTGAGATAGAATAAAGTATAATTTCAGTAAGAATATCTATTCTCTAAGATTAATTTGGTTAGTCAAGTTTTCATTTCCAAATAAGATGAATCTAGGTAACACATAGGAATTTTTGCTTTGAATGTACCTGACTTTCTAAATATTGAGTTTAAATTGACATAACAGCCAGTAATAAAGCCCTTAACATGTAAATACTTGACAAGTACATTTTAGGCATAGATGCATAAAATATGAAGACATTTCAGTAGTGCCAACTTTCTGCTATATGTCAACATTTTAGTCAAAAGGCAAATATTTGTCTTAGTAATTACAAGGCTTTGTCAGTAACAAGAATATAGAACTTTGACCTTTGAAAGTTCAGATAGAACTGGAAATATATATTAAAACATCTTTGTTCTTTCTCAGTTGGGTCAGAGCTAAAATATAAATCGAATGTGTGAATGAAGGAACATGTATTTAATGAGGTCAATAGTGAATCAGAGACATGCTATTTTACATCATATTTAAAATTTACTTTACTGCACTTTGATATTTTTCCTATTGCTCTTGCATGAGGAAAACATTGTCTGATGATCTAATTTCCATTTTGTTAAGTTGACTTTAGAATTAGGTTTCTCTGGGTTCTTTCATTTTCTTAGTCCCTTGTAAGGCGTAAAAGCCCTAAGTGTAGAGATGTAATGTAGAATTCAAACGAAACCCAAGTATGGTTAGTCTACAAAGTGCATAACGTGGGGCTTCATGGGAACATGGCCCTCCTGCAGTTTTTTCACAACTTTAGCTATTTAGGGGATTTATGAGGGAGTTGCATGTATTATTAGATCTTATAATAGTCTGCTATGCAGCCTTTTTTTTATGACTAAGATATCCTTAGTCTTGTAGTAAGTTGCTGGGTGAATTTACTCAGGCAGCTGGTTACAGAGTCCAAGGAGTGTTTTTTATTGGTCGCCTGGACTGCTGCGATGATCTTGTTTCTGATTGGTGGAGCGCTTTGAGCGTGAAAATGCAGTGAGATAAAATTTCAGGAAGTTACTTGAGGCACAGTGGAGCTCCAGTCAGCTTAGCTGTGAAGAGAAGCTTGAAGACAGAATGGATGACTTCTTATCTGAATTTCGGCAGTGGGAGTCGTCAGAGGGAGGCCTGGAGTGTCTGCGGGCATGCCTGTCAGCTCCAATTCCTCCTCCCAGCTCTCTGCTTACCAATCCACCTGCATCTACAATGGTTTTTCCTCCGGCTTCACCATTAGCTACGGAAGGTCGTGGGAGGAGCCTTGAACGTAGGAAGAGGACAGTGACAAGGATTTATTCTCCTCATCAGTCTCCTGCCAAAATCCACAAGAGAGCCAGACCTTCTACTACGCGCCGGTCAGGAGTGGGTACTGGTAACACTGCAGAGACATGGAGCACCACAGCAGGGAGACCAAAGAAGTTTGGAGCAGCTGCGGACAGGTCCCGGAAATGTGAGGTGTGGCTCACTGGATCGGGTAAGGTTGCTGCGTCAGCTGGGGTTCTTAGGCAGCTATCACCAGAGACTGTTACCATCACCTCATGCAACAGTGAGCCTGGGGGCAGGGTGTCAGCTGCACAAAATGCACCTGGTGCTCATCCCCTGGAGACCCAACTTCACAACTTTAACAATGAAATGCTCACACGAGCATGGGCAGCCAAAAAGGGTTTATTCTGATGAGGAAATGATTCCCAATTTCAGGGCCCCTTCAGTTCTAGAGTTTCCCTCAGCAGGTGATCTGGAACCACAAGATCTCAGGTTTTAACTGTAAGAGGGTCATCTTTTTTGGAAGAGAGCAAGGACAGGATTGACTTACAGGATTTAATAGACAGAAGTGTGAGTGCAGCATTGGCATGTCTTGATGCATCAATTATGCCTCAGTCAACAGTGCACAACAGGCAGTCATCCATAGGCAATTCACTTTTGAAAGAGGCATTAGTATGTCCTGTTTCTACCTTAGGTTTTTCATTTGTCTTTAGCTACTAAAGATAAGATATGGTCACAGGAATACGTGGATTTGTTTTCCCTATTGCTTAGTAATAAACCGAATTTATCTCTTTCTTCAGGCAAGAAGGATGATAAAAATGATTCTGAAATGAAAATAAAAAATGTAAGTCGTTTTATAATTGGCTGCAAGCCTTTGCGGTGTATACAGCAGTTATGGGTGAACATGAGCAGGGTTTGTGCTCCGGTTTATTTCAACATCTTGACATAGTCTTAGAAGGCTATAGGAATTTTGGGGGCACAGTTTGGCTCACTTATATGAGTGTTTCAGACAGAAGTTGTTGGTGCACCATCTGTGGTATTGGGCACTAAAGATGTAGGATTATGGGTAAGCCTTATGCTTCCTCAACGTAATACTTATCAGAAGCAATCTACAGCCCAACCTGCGAAGCGGGGAGTATGCTTTGCATTTAATGATAGAATTTGCAAGTGGATTTCGTCTTGAATGCTCCTTTTGTGGAGGAGGACATTCAGCTTTGAAGTGTTTTAAAAAACACGGTATTGTGCCAGAAGCTGCAAATGCTAGGGATACAACAGGGTCTGACACCGGTGAAACTGCTAGGGCAGTACCCAGAGCGGGAGAAAGCTCAATTCCTCATTGAGGAATTTTCACATGGGTTTTTTGTTCCAGAATTTTCAGGCAATGGTGTTGTCGTTCACAATAATTTGTCTTCTGTTTCTGCACACGAAGACGATGTCCATGTATATATTTGAAGGAATTAAGTTTGGATAGGATTTCTGGCCTATTTGTGACGCCACCTTTTTTTAATTTTAGGGTGTCACCATTAGGGGTAGTCCCTAAGAAGGAATTACGGGCTGTTTGGGTGAATCATTATATCTGCCTTACCCGAAAGGTAAATCAATGAACGATGATGTGTCTCAAGGAGCTACATCGGTCAACCATACATCTTTTGACGTAGCAGTGGATCTTTTACGTTGTTACTGTAGGGGCAGTCTCATTTCTAAGACGGATATCAAAGCTGCATTTCGTCTTTTGCCGTTTCACCTTTTGGTTTCAATTCCCTAGGTTTCCAGTTCCAAGGCTTTTACTTTTTTGATCACTGCTTGCCCATGGGCTTTTCATTATCGTGCGTGTATTTTGAAATTTTTTCGACGTTTCTTCAATGGGCTATAGAGAGTACTGTCCATGTAGGGGGTATGCTCCAGTACCTGGATGATTTTTTGTTTGTTGGTTCACCCGAATCTGACAAGTATGATCGGCTTCAAAAGGGGTTTTGCTCATCGATGTCAGAGTTTGGGGTTCCTTTAGCTGAGGAAAAAAACTGTTGTCCCTTGCACTCAGCTAGAATTTTTAGATATCACCATTAATGATGGGCGAATCCTAAACTATCGGAATCGCTAGACTCCGACGAGTCTGAGTCCAGGACTCGCTACTCGTTGCGAGTCTAGCGATTCCAATGTTAATTAATGGGGAGGCGAGTATTGCAGCGATTCCTCTGCTGTCGGACCCTATAAGGGTCTGGCAGCAGAGGAAAACCTGCAAATCCCATGTTATTTTTTAAGCAGCGGCAAAAGCCGCTGGCTTGTAAAGAATAGTGAAAAAAAAATAAAGGATTGAAGCGGGGAGGGGTAGAGGGGTGAGGGGGGTTAGGGAGGCTGAGGGAGGGTGGGAGGGAGGGTGGAGAGGGTGGGGTGCACCGGACCGGCCGGCTACTTACCGCTGCCTCTGCCGGCGCCGGCTGCAGACTCGCTCCCTGAGTCTCTGCTGCTTTTTCCGGAGATTCCCGAACGCTGACAGAAGCAGTGAATAAATTAACTTCCGTCACTGCTCAGGAATCTCCGGAGCAGAGCGAGTCTGGCTGACAGCAGAGTTCAGCTCAGGTCATAATGATCTGAGCTGAACCCTGACTGTTTAGTCAGTTCTCAGCTCTGCTACATCCCTGTCTGTCTAAGCACAGACAGGGATGTAGCAGAGCTGAGATTGTGTTTTGGACTACGTCGGACGGAAGAGGATTTTTTTAATTAAAGATGGAGTCCCTAATGGCTTTTTTTTATTTCTTATAAAAAATTTTTTCTCTGTGTTGTGTTTTTTTAAAACAATTTAATAGAAATTCATGGCGGTCATGTCTAATATTGGCGTGACCGCCATAAATTTCGGGCTTAGGGCCAGCTGATAATACAAAGCTGGCCCTAACCTCTTTATTACCCAGTGAGCCACTGCACCAGGGCCACTGGAAGAGCGGGGTTCAGCACCAGAGGATGGCGCTTCAATGAACTCGCCATCTTCTGGGGCGGCTGCGGGCTGCAATTTGCAGCGGGGGGTGGCTAGAAAGGTTGGGCCTCCCTGCGCTGCGGTTTCCAGCCCCCAGCTGCCCAGCTGTACCTAGCTAGACATAGAAATTGTGCGGAGTCCGACGCATTTTTTTTTTATTATTTCATGAAATTCATGAAATAATAAAAAAAAAGGGCTCCCCTATATTCTTGTGTCTGGCCAGGTACAAATAGGCACCTGGGGGTTGGGGGCAGCCCGTCACTGCCTGCTGGATTCGGCTGGTTACAGAAATATGGCGAAGCCCACGTCAAATTTTTTTCTGACAAATCCATAAAACAATATAAATAAAAGGGACTGCATCTTTATTAACCCCTGGACCAAGTTCATGCCTTATATCGGCGGCTTCGCTTATAGACACATACATATTGAATGTACTATACCAAGAATGTACAGAAAAGATGGGATCCATCGAAGTGATTGGGAGCTGACATTTTTAATTTGGACCTGCAAAATATGGTCAAAGATGGCTTGTTGGTTTGGGGGCGGCCTCTCCGTTTTGGTGAGTCCTCTTGGGGGAAAAGTGGCCCAAAGGCATTTCGGGATATGCTGATTTAATGAATGAGTTTATCCAGGTCTGAGGTGTTCCAGACCACTGATTTATGTTATTTATTTGAAAGTGAATTTTAAATTATTTATGTTTTTCAAATCTCGAAGTAAAGCCTCACAGCCATATTATCGATATATTTGTTCCATGTCATTATTTTAGTTAAATGGTGTGTGAGTGTGGGTCTATGTTCCCATGGACTAAACCCAATAACTAATCACAGGGTAGACCTTGCTCACTGGGGTTTAAGGTGTTCTTGAGAAATAATTGTAAATAAGATATAATATCTCAGGCACACAAAAAAAGAAAGGAGAAAATTTTGCAGCAATTCCTGATTTTATTATTGTCTTGTCAGTAAAGGAACGTTTCGGTTAATAAAACCTTCTTCAGCCAACTGACACTGTATAATACAAACATAAGAAATACATGTGTATAAAAGGAAAGTCTGATGACAAAATTCAAACAATCATTCTGTCTATAATGAAAAAAAGAAACATCACACCTATGTGAACGAGATAAATTGCATCTAAATATACATGATATACAAGGCATAAACAACTGTGATGATTTTTACCAAGGAATAAAGCAGATCGACCCATATATGATGGGTTGTTGCTGCTAGGAATATACCGGATCCGTTCTGTGAAATAATATATACTTCAATTAGAAATATGCTGGTGACAGTCTATGCTTTTCAGACAAAAAATGTATACCTGAGGAATAGAAACCCCCAGGAACGTGCAGTCTTATATGAATGTGAGTTCAGCCTCGTAATGTAAACCAATGTATAATAGGTTATAGACACCTAAAATTATAAAAGTACAAGAAAGCAATGGAGAAATATAGCATCAAAATGTCAAGATACAAAGGTACCAGACCCTCATATAGTAGAAATTACTAAATCTAGCAGTTACCTACTACTCAGGAAAATGAGGACCAATCAGCGCATGTATGGTCATAAGTATACCCCCCGGTCAGTATGGACCTTGTGAAAGGGTCATATAGTCCTAAAATGGGAAAGGATACACATGTCACTATTTAAGGAGAAATACAAGATTGGGATCCACAAGATCAAGTATCTTGAAATGATAATCAAAAAACAAAACCTCAGTATAGGACCAAGGCAACCCACTGTAGTACTGCTGCCCTTATTTCAGAAGCAACTATAAGAAAAAGAAAAAGAAAATAGAAGTAAGGATTCAAGTCTCAGGGGTTACACTGAGACTTGAATCCTTACTTCTATTTTCTTTTTCTTATTCCGGCGCCGGAAATGACGCGAATCGCGTCATACAGCCCCCACACTGAAGCCCGGACGGAATGGGAGAGTGGGGAGGCGCGCAGGGAGGCGCGCATTTGAATCTATGATGAAGATCACGCCTATTTAGGCGTGATATGATGAAGAGGGGCAGCCTGGCTGAGTGACTATGAATACCATAGTCACTCATTATCATCAGTAATGAGGTACTTTTAAAACGTTTATATTCAGTTTGACTATATGCATTTAGGAGCTAAAAGGAGTGTAGGGTAAGTGTTAATATGCTCTAGGGACAGCTTTTAATAGCTTAGGAGGTGTTTTGGGGGTGACAGGATCCCTTTAAGTAAAAAAGTAATTTCTTGCAAATTGAACTTCCTAGAATATCCATGTGAACAGGTGAATTTAAATTTTTCCTGATCCGCTCAATTCTACCAAGAACTTCACTGTAGTTGTCCGTGGTCTGGTTTAAACTAATAGTTAAATCACCACTCAAGCATTTTTTTCTTTCAGTTCTATGCCCCTGGTATTATACTCACCCTCTGGCATTTTCATATATTTTCTGCAACGCTTCAGTTTGTCGGTGCCATTTTGTGACTGTAGATGGAGGTCAGATGTGACATCACAAGCTCCCAAATGCAAGAATGATGTGATATAATGAGCGCTAAGATACACACAAGGACTCGGCCATTAGATATTTTACCTTTCAGCTTTAATCAGCAAGTGGGTCCCTCTAGTCACAACGCGTTTCAACGCAGATAGCGTCTTTCTCAAGTGATTACCGGGACCCTGAGTTAACAATGTTTATATACATTTCACATAAAGGAGGGGGAGGGGGAGAGAGAATTGGTCAAGGTTCATGACAAACTCACAGATGGAGGTGTGGATTGGATCCACTAAAACAATCGATATATACAATACATTGTGATAAAGTGCATATGAATTAGATGAAAATATACAAATTGAAAACTAACATAGCTTTTACATGTAATAATTACTATAAAAATATCTATTCCTAAAAACTTTATAAAAGACACTTTTTTTCGATATATACAATACATTGTGATAAAGTGCATATAAATTAGATGAAAATATACAAATTTAAAACTAACATAGCTTTTACATGTAATAATTACTATAAAAATATCTATTCCTAAAAACTTTATAAAAGACACTTTTATAGCATGTAATAAATTCAACATAACTAACCACACAATGTTACACGACGCATTTTTTACAGAAAAGAACCGCTACTAATGATCTCTCATGGTGCAGGGACAGGTATTCATAGGGTTGGGGGTGATTTGTAGGGGTCAGGTTCCCTTTAATTACTTTGGAAAACTAGAGAAAGGACAAAAGTGGATTGTATTGTAATACTGCTCTAACATGGGAGCACATTGAAAATGTAAGTGGTAGTCATTCTGTGAACTATCATCAAAAAATTCAAGTGAGATAGGGAAGTGCTGTAGCTGCATAGTCTGTGTGACTTTAAATTCATTGATATGTAATGCTGCAATTAAAGCTTATAAATAACAGTGTTAAAAAAATCTTCATACACTTTAATGGGAACCTGTGCACCTAGATAAGTGCACCTAGAGCTGTTCTGGGTGCATATCTCAAATCCCTGCCTGGTAGTCCCAGCATGTTGCAGCATACATAAACAGATCTTTAAGATCGTTCATGATATGCTAATTAGGGCTCTGACTAGTCAGGGAGGCGTTAATTTCCTCTACTAGTCAGCCAACATAGTATGTTATTCGGCACCTGGGTACATGATAACATGCTTCACATAGCATCGCCATTACATTAGGCCGCGCTTGCACGTGGCTGAGTATATCTCACTATTAAGCATATCTGTCACTGGGAATATGCACTTCCAGCTTAAGAGAGGTTCACCACGCATGATCAAAAGTCGCTGAGTTTCCGGTCATGTGTTCTATGCGTCTCTGAAGCCGGGATGCATGCACCTGGCCTTAGAGCAGTGCGCATGTCCAGCAGTATGTCTGACTTTCGATCACGTATGATGATCCTCTCTGAAGCCAGGGGGTGCATAAACTTGGCGACAGAGGCACTCAGTGGTGAGGTATGCAAAACCATGCGCAAGCATGGCTTAATATACTGTTTGCAATGACAATGCTATGCAAATCATGTGATCATGTCCACTTGGCTTGAACAAAATACTATGTGAGCTGGCTTGTCGAGGGAATTAATGCCCCCTTGACTAGTCAAAGCCCTAAAGAGACGCTCAATGGTGAGGTACCTGGTGACAAGTTCCCTTTAAAGTGAACTCTAAGGTCCTGTGCACACAATGTGTTTTTATCATGTGTTTTGATGCATTTTTAAGTGCAGATTTGTCACAAAGCTCCAAGAAAATCCTTATGTCAGCAGCGTCAATGACAACTCTGATGTTTTGTGCACAAGGTGCTTTTTACCCTTGCAGATTTGGTGCAGAAATAATTCTAAAGCATGTTAATTCTTTCAGTGTTTTTGCAGCATTTTTCCACCATAGAATGCATTAAAAATGCCCCAAAAAAGCATCAAAAATACATTGCATTTTTTCTGCCATGAGATGCAGATTTGATGCAGAAATTTCTGCAAGCGCGCACTCAAAGCGCACACATAGCCTAAAGTCAGCAGACTACACAAGCTTGGTAGGATGTCAATACTTCCCGAATTCTACTTTGTTTCTCAATTACTGAAAAATATTACCTATTCTCAGAGAATGAGGCAATTCTGTATCAACAATGGTTGTGATAATAGCATTTTCCATGCCTCTTATTATTATAAACTATCTGATATGCATGCTCGCAGTGTGTATAACTGACAACATATTTCCTGAAACTACTATTACTGAACATGAAAAATAATAAGGATTTAGCTACTGAGAGAACAATTGACTTAATTGATGCAATGAAAACATTATAGTCGATTTATAAAAAAGACAAAGCCACGCAGTTGGGAATTCACTATATTTACATGTGGGATTTACTGGAAACCAGAAATATTATGGTTCATTTATTGTTAGAATATTGACATGAAGCATTTGAGTTTGTGTATGGATTGGATTTCTTCCCAACTAAAATAGTATAATGTTTATTGCATCTGCTTAGAAATATACTATATGATAAGAGCTGACATCCAGCAGGATCATGTTTGACACAATGGACACATTGCTGATAAAGCAATCAAATGTTCCTGTTTCCTGTTGTGTATGACGATCGGTAACAGGAAAAAGGGGATTTGAAATGAACAAAGGGGTGATGATTTTAATCCCATGTCACTTCCCTGTAGTACATCAGAATACTTTTTACCATGTGTCTGCTATATTATACACAGACTCCGCGGCTTCTGCTCTGCCCTTTTGTAGATAAAATGCGCTGTCTAGACCTCACCATATATCGAACTGCAAAGTTTCTACAACTGTATTATGTCAAATGATATTTCATGTAAGAGGTCTACAAAGCCGATTTTAAAGGAATATTCTCATCTCAAGACGTATATGGCACAATTACTGGTAGGACTGTACCTATTAAAACATTTTGGCATATCCTGTACCACAATCAAGCAAAATTTTTACAAGTTTCCAACTTATTCTTGCTGTCTGCCTTTGGAACCTTTTCAAATCAAATTGCTTATTGTTTTACTAGAAATAGGTCCGATGCTATCGCATCGGGAGGGCGTCACTGCCACGTTGTGCTCTTTGTGGCCCCCCTGCGCTCCCTTTGACCACCCTGTGCTCTCTTTGCCTCTCTGCTCCGCCTTGTGTCTCTGCCCCTCTTCTCTATATCCGGGACCAAGTGTCTTTCGGTCCGTGCCGCTGCTCCAAGAAAGTATCAGAAACTCCGGAATGTTTTGAACCAAGTAATCTTCTGTTTTATTTTCCTATATTAGGAAAATAAAACAGAAGATTACGGTACTTGGTTCAAAACATTCCGGTGTTTCTGATACTTTCTTGGAGCAGCGGCGCGGACCGAAAGACACTTGGTCCCGGATAGAGTTTCACCCCCACGTTGTGGACACAAGATCTGTTGAAGAGTAAGCACTACTCGAAACGGGCTCCGTCATCTCTGCACCTCCCTCCCCGCACCCTCCACCTGATGTAATACTGCGACTGGAATAAACATACCTGTCTTCACCGGTCCAATGAGTGCCGCCTTCTTCTTTCTTTATAGATGAAAATGACTATGTCCTACGGCTGAGCAATGCTGGACTTGGTTCTGTGCCACAATTTCAACTGCAGCAATATAAGGTCAGTGCCCGGTTTTCCTTCTACATTCAAAATTGTCTGTAACCTCCCTGGCGGTATGATTAGGTCAGGAATTTTGTGCTAAAAGCGGACTTACCCGCGGTCGCGGCAGATGCGGTGAAAAAAACGCATCTGCCGCACTTGCCGCATAGCCGCCGCACTTGCGGCGCGGTTGCGGCGCGGTTGCGGCGCGGTTGCGGTAATCGCCATAGTAAGTATAGGGGGACTTGCGGCAGATGCGGCAAGTGCGGTTGTGCACTTGCGGCAGATGCGGCAGATGCGGCAAGTGCGGTTTTTTCGCGGCCGCAACCTGCCGCAAGTGCAAAACCGCACTTGCCGCATCTGCTGCAAGTCCCCCTATACTTACTATGGCGATTACCGCAACCGCGCCGCAATCGCGCCGCAAGTGCGGCGGCTATGCGGCAAGTACGGCAGATGCGTTTTTTTCACCGCATCTGCCGCGACCGCGGGTAAGCCCGAGCTTGACTCGGGGTTACCGCTTCTGGCAGTGAATGTTAACCCCGAGTCAGGCTCGGGAATACCGCTAGGAAGGTTAATGTTTCAGCTCCCCTTCTGCCTCCCCTTCTCTCCTTCCCAGCTGTGACAGCTCCATGTCATAGCTGGGAAGCAGTGTAGCATAGAGGAGGCGGAGCTAGGGTGATGCACGGTCATGTGAATGATCACATGACTGTGACATCAGCAAAGGTCCTATCTGAATAGATAAGTTGTCGGGGGTCTGCTGCCGGCGACTGGGGGAGCGGGGGTCTACTGTGAGGGGGAAGCGGGCATCAGAGGAGGGGGTGCGAGGGTGTACTGCGGGGGTATGCGGGAGTGGGGGTCTATTGCAGGGGCTTGCGGGTGCTGAAGGGGAGGTGCGGGGGTGTGCGGGCACGGGAGTGTATTGCAGGGGCGTGCGGGTGCTGGAGGGGAGGTGCGGGGGTGTGCGGGCACGAGAATGTATTGCAGGGGGGTGCGGGTGCTGAAGGGGAGATGCGGGGGTGTGCGGGCACGGGAGTGTATTGCGGGGGCATGCGGGTGCTGGAGGGGAGGTGCCAGGGTGTGCGGGCATGGGAGCCTGCGGCCAGCTGCTGGCAACCTGTGCCATGTTAGCATACCTATCAGTTGGGTGTGCTAATATGGCGGCGCTTCCAGGGCGGCGCAGTGCATCCTATATAATAATTGCCAGTTTCTGGCATCGGAAAGCAGCAGCTCGCGATGGCGCATGCGCGCCATCGCTCGCGCCGCTGGCATGGAATACTTGCCTAAGCCAGCTTCAGTCCAGTCCGGATCTGACGTCATTTCGAGCAGAAACGGACGGAAGCTGGCTTAGGCAATTATTATATTAGATAACTTTAAGACTGAAATATTGACCCATATATAATGTGCAGTCATCCACATCCCTTACAGACCATATGGTACCTGGAATAATTAAATCCAAAGGCACAGCAGCACCATTCCTTGTGAGCAATGTCTTACTGCATTTTGTAGTAAGAAATCTGGAGAGACAATTTAAGTGCAGATAGGGTCTTATCTTTTACTCATAAATCACACTATTAGTAGCAAGAAAGGCTCACCTTTGGTGGTTGTGAGAGTCACAACCACTATATACACATATAACAGCTGCTGCGGACCCACGTGGAAAGATGTCAGTGCAGGGTGATGAAAGGGTATAAACCCACTCTGCTGTTTTACCAAGGACCAAAATCAGTTCAGTCCATATAGATCATAGATGATTTATTAAGTCAACACGTTTCAAGCCACCAGAAACTTCTTCCTTAGGGCAAATCATATGATTCTCTTGAGGAATAAGCTTGTGGTGGCTTCGAAACGTGCTGACCTAATAAATCATTTATGATCTATATGGACTGATCTGATTTAGTTTCTTGGTAAAACAGCAGTTTAAGTTTATACCCATTCAAAACCCTGCACCGACATCTCTACCACATTTTGTGACACAGTAAAATCCTTAGCAAAGCTCTCTTCCTCAAGTTATCCCCAAAACATTCAGGAATCCGTGTCGGATCACTCTACAGTATGTGGTGTCCAATGTTCTCATAGGCTACCAGATGGTGACCCGATTCTAACGCATCGGGTATTCTAGAATATAGAAATAGGGATTGCATGGGGAAGGCAGTGAGGGCTAAATAGGGAGGGACTTTGAGGATGGAGCGGTGGGGGGAGGATGGCGTGGTAGGGGGGAGGAGGATGGAGGGGCACAGGTAGGGGGAGGATGGAGCGGCACAGGCAGGGGGAGGAGGGAGCGGCAGGGGGAGGACGGAGCACAGAGCAGTGGGTGGGAGGAGGACGGAGCAGCACAGGCAGGGGGAGGACGGAGCAGCAGGGGGAGGACGAAGCACAGAGCACCGGGGGAGAGGAGGATGGAGGATGAAGCGGCGGAAGGGGGAGTACAGAGCAGCACAGGCAGGGGGAGTACAGAAGATAGAGTGGTGAAGAGGAGGACGACAAAGGAAGGAGAAGGAAGCGGTTGGGTGGAGGAGGATGGAGCGGCACAGGCAGGGGGAGGACAGAGCGGCGGGAGGAAGGAGGATGGAGCAGCACAAGCAGCGGGAGGTCAGAGCAGCAGAGGGAGGATGGAGTACAAAGCGGCGGCGGAGAGGAAGATGGAGGACGAAGCAGAGGAGTGGGGAGGCAGGGGCAGCACAGGCAGGGGGAGGATGGAGGATGGAGTGGCAGAGGGGAGGAGGACAAAGGAAGGAGGAGGAAGCGGTGGGGTGGGGGAGGATGGAGCAGCACAGGGAGGGGGAGGACAGGGCGGCAGGGGGAGGACGGAACACAGAGCAGCGGGGGTAGGAGGACTGGAGCACCACAGGCAGAGAGAGGATGGAGGATGGAGTGGCGTAGGGGAGGAGGACAAAGAAAGAAGGAGGAAGCGGTGGGGTGGAGGAGGATGGAGAAGCACAGGCAGGGAGAGGACGGAGGATGAAGTGGCGGAGGGGATGAGCACAAATGAAGGAGGAGCAAGCGGTGGGATGGTGGAGGATGGAGCAGCACAGGCAGGGGGAGTACAGAGGATAGAGTGGCGAAGAGGAGGACGACAAAGGAAGGAGAAGGAAGCGGATGGGTGGGGGAGGATGGAGCGGCACAGGCAGGAGGAGGACTGAGCGGCAGGGGGAGGACAGAGCACAGAGCGGCGGGAGGAAGGAGGATGGAGCAGCACAAGCAGCGGGAGGTCAGAGCAGCAGAGGGAGGACGGAGCACAAAGCAGCGGGGGGGAGGAGGACGGATGACAAAACGGTGGGGTGGGGGAGGCCGGAGCAGCACAGGCAGGGGGAGGACGGATTGGCAGGGGGAGGACGGAGCACAGAGCGGTGGGGGGAGGAGGACAGAGGACGAAGCAGCGGGGTGGGATAGAACGGAGCAGCACAGGCAGGGGGAGGATGGAGCGGCAGGGGGAGGACGGAGCACAGAGCGGCGGGGGGGAGGAGGATGGAGCAGCACAGGCAGTGGGAGGACGGAGGATGGAGTGGCGGAGGGGAGGAGGACAAAGGAAGGAGGTGGAAGTGGTGGGGTGGGGGAGGATGGAGTGGCACAGGCAGCAGGAGGTCAGAGCGGCAGAGGGAGGATGGAGCACAAAGCGGCGGGGGGAGGACGGAGGATGAAGCTGCGGGGTGGGGGAGGACGGAGCACAGAGCGGCGGGGGGGAGGAGGATGGAGCAGCACAGGCAGTGGGAGGACGGAGGATGGAGTGGTGAAGGGAGGAGGACAAAGGAAGGAGGAGGAAGTGGTGGGGTGGGGTGAAGAAGGATAGAGCGGCACTGGCAGGGGGAGGACGGAGCAGCAGGGGGAGGATGGAACACAGAGAGGCGGAGTAAAGGAGGATGGAGGACGAAGTGGCAGGGTGGGGGAATCCGGGGCAGCAAGGGCAGGGGGAGGATGGAGGATGAAGTGGTGGAGGGGAGGAGGACAAAGGAAGGAGGGGGAAGCAGTGGGGTGGGGGAGCGGGGAGCGGCACTGGCAGGGGTGAAGGATGGAGCAGCAGGGGGAGGATGGAGCACAGAGCGGCGGGGGAGAGGAAGATGGAGGATGAAGCTGAGGAGTGGGGGAGGCAGGAGCAGCACAGGCAGGGGGAGGATGGAGGATGGAGTGGCAGAGGGGAGGAGGACAAAGGAAGGAGGAGGAAGCGGTGGGGTGGGGGAGGATGGAGCGGCACAGGGAGGGGGAGGACAGGGCGGCAGGGGGAGGACGGAACACAGAGCAGCGGGGGAGGAGGACGGAGCACCACAGGCAGAGAGGATGGAGGATGGAGTGGCGGAGGGGAGGAGGACAAAGAAAGAAGGAGGAAGTGGTGGGGTGGAGGAGGATGGAGCGGCACAGACAGCGGAGGACAGAGCACTGAGAGGCTGGGGGGGAGGAGGACAGAGGACGAAGCGGTGGGGTGGGGGAGGACGGAGCAGCACAGGCAGGGAGAGGACGGAGGATGAAGTGACGGAGGGGAGGAGCACAAATGAAGGAGGAGCAAGGGGTGGGATGGTGGAGGATGGAGCAGCACAGTCAGGGGGAGGATGGAGGATGGAGTGGTGGATGGGAGGAGCACAAATGAAGTAGGAGAAAGTGGTGGGGTGGTGGAGGATGGAGCGGCACAGGCAGGGGGAGGACGGAGCAGCAGGGGGAGGACGAAGCACAGAGCACCGGGGAGAGGAGGATGGAGGATGAAGCGGCGGAAGGGGGAGTACAGAGCAGCACAGGCAGGGGGAGTACAGAAGATAGAGTGGCGAAGAGGAGGACGACAAAGGAAGGAGAAGGAAGCGGTTGGGTGGAGGAGGATGGAGCGGCACAGGCAGGGGGAGGACAGAGCGGCGGGAGAAAGGAGGATGGAGCAGCACAAGCAGCGGGAGGTCAGAGCAGCAGAGGGAGGATGGAGCACAAAGCGGCGGCGGAGAGGAAGATGGAGGACGAAGCAGAGGAGTGGGGGAGGCAGGGGCAGCACAGGCAGGGGGAGGATGGAGGATGGAGTGGCAGAGGGGAGGAGGACAAAGGAAGGAGGAGGAAGCGGTGGGGTGGGGGAGGATGGAGCGGCACAGGGAGGGGGAGGACAGGCGGCAGGGGGAGGACGGAACACAGAGCAGCGGGGGTAGGAGGACGGAGCACCACAGGCAGAGAGAGGATGGAGGATGGAGTGGCGTAGGGGAGGAGGACAAAGAAAGAAGGAGGAAGCGGTGGGGTGGAGGAGGATGGAGAAGCACAGGCAGGGAGAGGACGGAGGATGAAGTGGCGGAGGGGATGAGCACAAATGAAGGAGGAGCAAGCGGTGGGATGGTGGAGGATGGAGCAGCACAGGCAGGGGGAGTACAGAGGATAGAGTGGCGAAGAGGAGGACGACAAAGGAAGGAGAAGGAAGCGGATGGGTGGGGGAGGATGGAGCGGCACAGGCAGGAGGAGGACTGAGCGGCAGGGGGAGGACAGAGCACAGAGTGGCGGGAGGAAGGAGGATGGAGCAGCACAAGCAGCGGGAGGTCAGAGCAGCAGAGGGAGGACGGAGCACAAAGCAGCGGGGGGGGAGGAGGACGGATGACAAAACGGTGGGGTGGGGGAGGCCGGAGCAGCACAGGCAGGGGGAGGACGGATTGGCAGGGGAGGACGGAGCACAGAGCGGTGGGGGGAGGAGGACAGAGGACGAAGCAGCGGGGTGGGATAGAACGGAGCAGCACAGGCAGGGGGAGGATGGAGCGGCAGGGGGAGGACGGAGCACAGAGCGGCGGGGGGGAGGAGGATGGAGCAGCACAGGCAGTGGGAGGACGGAGGATGGAGTGGCGGAGGGGAGGAGGACAAAGGAAGGAGGTGGAAGTGGTGGGGTGGGGGAGGATGGAGTGGCACAGGCAGCAGGAGGTCAGAGCGGCAGAGGGAGGATGGAGCACAAAGCGGCGGGGGAGGACGGAGGATGAAGCTGCGGGGTGGGGGAGGACGGAGCACAGAGCGGCGGGGGGGAGGAGGATGGAGCAGCACAGGCAGTGGGAGGACGGAGGATGGAGTGGTGAAGGGGAGGAGGACAAAGGAAGGAGGAGGAAGTGGTGGGGTGGGGTGAAGAAGGATAGAGCGGCACTGGCAGGGGGAGGACGGAGCAGCAGGGGAGGATGGAACACAGAGAGGCGGAGTAAAGGAGGATGGAGGACGAAGTGGCAGGGTGGGGAATCCGGGGCAGCAAGGGCAGGGGAGGATGGAGGATGAAGTGGTGGAGGGGAGGAGGACAAAGGAAGGAGGGGGAAGCAGTGGGGTGGGGGAGCGGGGAGCGGCACTGGCAGGGGTGAAGGATGGAGCAGCAGGGGGAGGATGGAGCACAGAGCGGCGGGGGAGAGGAAGATGGAGGATGAAGCTGAGGAGTGGGGGAGGCAGGAGCAGCACAGGCAGGGGGAGGATGGAGGATGGAGTGGCAGAGGGGAGGAGGACAAAGGAAGGAGGAGGAAGCGGTGGGGTGGGGGAGGATGGAGCGGCACAGGGAGGGGGAGGACAGGGCGGCAGGGGGAGGACGGAACACAGAGCAGCGGGGGAGGAGGACGGAGCACCACAGGCAGAGAGGATGGAGGATGGAGTGGCGGAGGGGAGGAGGACAAAGAAAGAAGGAGGAAGTGGTGGGGTGGAGGAGGATGGAGCGGCACAGACAGCGGAGGACAGAGCACTGAGAGGCTGGGGGGGAGGAGGACAGAGGACGAAGCGGTGGGGTGGGGAGGACGGAGCAGCACAGGCAGGGAGAGGACGGAGGATGAAGTGACGGAGGGGAGGAGCACAAATGAAGGAGGAGCAAGGGTGGGATGGTGGAGGATGGAGCAGCACAGTCAGGGGGAGGATGGAGGATGGAGTGGTGGATGGGAGGAGCACAAATGAAGTAGGAGAAAGTGGTGGGGTGGTGGAGGATGGAGCGGCACAGGCAGGGGGAGGACGGAGCAGCAGGGGGAGGACGAAGCACAGAGCACCGGGGGAGAGGAGGATGGAGGATGAAGCGGCGGAAGGGGGAGTACAGAGCAGCACAGGCAGGGGAGTACAGAAGATAGAGTGGCGAAGAGGAGGACGACAAAGGAAGGAGAAGGAAGCGGTTGGGTGGAGGAGGATGGAGCGGCACAGGCAGGGGGAGGACAGAGCGGCGGGAGAAAGGAGGATGGAGCAGCACAAGCAGCGGGAGGTCAGAGCAGCAGAGGGAGGATGGAGCACAAAGCGGCGGCGGAGAGGAAGATGGAGGACGAAGCAGAGGAGTGGGGGAGGCAGGGGCAGCACAGGCAGGGGGAGGATGGAGGATGGAGTGGCAGAGGGGAGGAGGACAAAGGAAGGAGGAGGAAGCGGTGGGGTGGGGGAGGATGGAGCGGCACAGGGAGGGGGAGGACAGGGCGGCAGGGGAGGACGGAACACAGAGCAGCGGGGGTAGGAGGACGGAGCACCACAGGCAGAGAGAGGATGGAGGATGGAGTGGCGTAGGGGAGGAGGACAAAGAAAGAAGGAGGAAGCGGTGGGGTGGAGGAGGATGGAGAAGCACAGGCAGGGAGAGGACGGAGGATGAAGTGGCGGAGGGGATGAGCACAAATGAAGGAGGAGCAAGCGGTGGGATGGTGGAGGATGGAGCAGCACAGGCAGGGGGAGTACAGAGGATAGAGTGGCGAAGAGGAGGACGACAAAGGAAGGAGAAGGAAGCGGATGGGTGGGGGAGGATGGAGCGGCACAGGCAGGAGGAGGACTGAGCGGCAGGGGGAGGACAGAGCACAGAGTGGCGGGAGGAAGGAGGATGGAGCAGCACAAGCAGCGGGAGGTCAGAGCAGCAGAGGGAGGACGGAGCACAAAGCAGCGGGGGGGGAGGAGGACGGATGACAAAACGGTGGGGTGGGGGAGGCCGGAGCAGCACAGGCAGGGGGAGGACGGATTGGCAGGGGGGAGGACGGAGCACAGAGCGGTGGGGGGAGGAGGACAGAGGACGAAGCAGCGGGGTGGGATAGAACGGAGCAGCACAGGCAGGGGGAGGATGGAGCGGCAGGGGGAGGACGGAGCACAGAGCGGCGGGGGGGAGGAGGATGGAGCAGCACAGGCAGTGGGAGGACGGAGGATGGAGTGGCGGAGGGGAGGAGGACAAAGGAAGGAGGTGGAAGTGGTGGGGTGCGGGAGGATGGAGTGGCACAGGCAGCAGGAGGTCAGAGCGGCAGAGGGAGGTTGGAGCACAAAGCGGCGGGGGGAGGACGGAGGATGAAGCTGCGGGGTGGGGGAGGCCGGAGCTGCAGGGGGAGGATGGAGCACAGAGCGGCGGGGGAGGAGGACGGAGGATGAAGCGGCGGGGTGGGGGAGGCCAGTGCAGCACAGGCAGGGGGAGGACGGAGCGGCAGGGGGAGGATGGAGCACAGAGAAGCGGAGGGGAGGAGGACAGAGGACGAAGCAGCGGGGTGGTGGAGGATGGAGCAGCACAGTCAGGGGAGGACGGAGGATGGAGTGGCAGAGGGGAGCAGGACAAAGAAAGGAGGAGGAAGCAGTGGGGTGGGGGAGGATGGAGCGGTACAGGCAGGGGGAGGGCGGAATGGCAGGGGAGAACGGAGCACAGAGCTGCGGGGGAGAGGAGGATGGAGGATGAAGCAGCAGGGTGGGGGAGGCCAGAGCAGCACAGGCAGAGGGAGGACAGAGGATGGTGTGGCAGAGGGGAGGAGGACAAAGGAAGGAGGAGAAAGTGGTGGGGTGGGGGTGAGTGGATCGGCACAGGCAGGGGGAGGACGGAGCAGCAGAGGGAGGACGGAGAACAGAGCGGCGGGGGGAGGAGGATGGAGGATGAAGTGGCAGGGTGGGGGAGGCCGGAGCTGCAGGGGGAGGATGGAGCACAGAGCGGGGGGGGGAGGAGGACGGAGGATGAAGCGGCGGGGTGGGTGAGGTCAGAGCAGCACAGGCAGGGGGAGGACGGAGCGGCAAGGGGAGGATGGAGCACAGAGCAGCGGGGGGGGAGGAGGTCAGAGGATGAAGCAGCGGGGTGGGGGAGGATGGAGCAGCAACAGGCAGGGGGAGGATGGAGCACAGAGCGGCGGGGGGGAGTAGGATGGAGCAGCACAGGCAGGGGAGGACGGAGGATGGAGTGGCGGAGGGGAGGAGGACAAAGGAAGGAGGTGGAAGTGGTGGGGTGGGGGAGGATGGAGTGGCACAGGCAGCAGGAGGTCAGAGCGGCAGAGGGAGGATGGAGCACAAAGTAGTGGGGGGAGGAGGACGGAGGATGAAGCGGCGGGGTGGGGGAGGCCAGTGCAGCACAGGCAGGGGGAGGATGTAGCGGCAGGGGGAGGGTGGAGCACAGAGAAGCGGGGGGGAGGAGGACAGAGGACGAAGCAGCGGGGTGGTGGAGGATGGAGCAGCACAGTCAGGGAGAGGACGGAGGATGGAGTGGCAGAGGGGAGCAGGACAAAGAAAGGAGGAGGAAGCGGTGGGGTGGGGGAGGATGGAGCGACACAGGCAGGGGAGGGCGGAACGGCAGGGGAGAACGGAGCACAGAGCAGCGGGGGAGAGGAGGATGGAGGATGGAGCAGCAGGGTGGGGGAGGCCAGAGCAGCACAGGCAGAGGGAGGACAGAGGATAAAGTGGCAGAGGGGAGGAGGACAAAGGAAGGAGGAGGAAGTGGTGGGGTGGGGGAGGATGGAGTGGCACAGGCAGCAGGAGGTCAGAGCGGCAGTGGGAGGATGGAGCACAAAGCGGTGGGGGGAGGAGGACGGAGAATGAAGCGGCGGGGTGGGGGAGGCCAGAGCAGCACAGGCAGAGGGAGGACAGAGGATAAAGTGGCAGAGGGGAGGAGGACAAAGGAAAGAGGAGGAAGCGGAGAGGTGGGGGTGAGTGGATCGCACAGGCAGGGGAGGATGGAGCGGCAGAGGGAGGACGGAGCACAGAGCGGCGGGGGGGAGAAGGATGGAATACGAAGTGGCAGGGTGGGGGAGGCCGGAGCTGCATGGGGAGGATGGAGCACAGAGCCGTGGGGGGAGGAGGATGGAGGATGAAGCGGCGGGGTGGGGAGGCAGTGCAGCACAGGCAGGGGGAGGATGTAGCGGCAGGGGGAGGATGGAGCACAGAGAAGCGGGGGGGAGGAGGACAGAGGACGAAGCAGCGGGGTGGTGGAGGATGGAGCAGCACAGTCAGGGAGAGGACGGAGGATGGAGTGGCAGAGGGGAGCAGGACAAAGAAAGGAGGAGGAAGCGGTGGGGTGTGGGGGAGGATGGAGCGACACAGGCAGGGGGAGGGCGGAACGGCAGGGGAGAACGGAGCACAGAGCTGCGGGGGAGAGGAGGATGGAGGATGAAGCAGCAGGGTGGGGGAGGCCAGAGCAGCACAGGCAGAGGGAGGACAGAGGATAAAGTGGCAGAGGGGAGGAGGACAAAGGAAGGAGGAGGAAGCGGAGAGGTGGGGGTGAGTGGATCGGCACAGGCAGGGGGAGGACGGAGCGGCAGAGGGAGGACGGAGCACAGAGCAGCGGGGGGAGGAGGATGGAAGACGAAGTGGCAGGGTGGGGGAGGCCAGAGCGGCAGGGGGAGGATGGAGCACAGAGCAGCAGGGGGGGAGGAGGACAGAGGATGAAGCAGCGGGGTGGGGGAGGATGGAGCAGCACAGGTAGGGGGAGGACAGAGCGGCAGGGGGAGGATGGAGCACAGAGCGGCGGGGGGGAGGAGGATGGAGCAGCACAGGCAGGGGGAGGACGGAGGATGGAGTGGCGGAGGGGAGGAGGACAAAGGAAGGAGGTGGAAGTGGTGGGGTGGGGGAAGATGGAGTGGCACAGGCAGGGGGAGGACGGAGCGGCAGGGGGAGGATGGAGCACAGATCAGCGGGGGGAGAGGAGGATGGAGGATGAAGCGATGGGGTGAGAGATGCTGGAGCAGCACAGGCAGGGGGAGGATGGAGTGGGGAAGGGGAGGAGGACAAACAAAGGAGGAGAAAACGGTGGGGTGGGGGGAGGATGGAGCGGCACTGGCAAGGGGAGGACGGAGGATGGAGTGGTGGAGGGGAGGAGGACAAAGGAAGGAGGAGGAAGCGGTGGGGTGGGGGAGGATAGAGAGGCACAGGTAAGGGGAGGACGGAGGATCGAGCGGCGGAGGACAAAGGAAGGAAGAGGAAGCGGTGGGGTGGGGAGGATGGAGCAGCACTGGGAGGGGTAGGACGGAGCGGCAGGGGGAGGATGGAGCACAGAGCAGCGGGGGAGAGGAGGATGGAGGATGAAGCGGTGGGGTGGGGGAGCACGGAGCAGCAAAGGCAGGGGGAGGACGGAGGATGGAGTGGCGGAGGGTAGGAGGACAAAGGAAGGAGGAGGAAGCGGTGGGCAGGACTTTGACTAGGCCACTCCAAAGTCTTAATTTACTTTTTTTAAGCCATTCAAAGGTGGATTTGATGGTGTGTTTTGGATCATTGTCCTGCTGCACAGCCCAGGTGGCCGGACATTTGGTAGACAGCAGAATTCCTGGTTCCAGTTGCTACTACAATTCTTCCTTGTCCTGAAGCAGCAAAACAGCCTCAGACAATCACACCACCATATTTTACTATTGGTATTATGTTCCTTTTTTGAAATTATATGTTACTTCTATGCCGGATATAATGGGACATACACCTTTCAAAAAGTTCAACTTTTTTCTTGTTCGTCCACAGAGTATGCTCCCAAATGTCTTGGGGATCATAAAAATGTTTGCAGCAAAACTGAGATGAGTCTTTGTGTTCTTTTTGTTCAGCAGTGATAGTTATCTTGGTACTCTGCCATCCTGACCATTTTGCCCAGTCTCTTTCTTATGGTGAAGTTATGAACACTGACCTTAGCTGAGGCAAGTGAAGACTGCAGTTATTTGAATGTTGTTATGGGGTCTTTTGTGACCTCTTGGATGAATCGTCACTGCACTCCTGGGGCAATTTTAGTCAGCTGGCCACTCCTGGAAAGGTTTGCCACCATTCCATCAGTTTCCCAAACATATGATAAACCACAGTTAATTTATGATTTTTTTGGGGGGTGATGGAGGCAATCGATTTTTTACATAGGACCCTGTAGGTTTGGATTTCTTTTTCCCTAATAATAAAGAACTTCATTTATAAACTGCCAGAATTACATTTCTTTGGCCACCGCAACAATTGCTATAAAATGCAATCAGAGGTGATCATACCATCTCTTTTACCTAAAATTGGTATCAGTAAAATGTCAGTAAAACATCAGCTTAAGGCACAAAATATAAGCTATTACCTAGATCCAGATCCTAAAAAAAAATTATGGTTCTTGTAAAATGTCGCCAAAAGCAAACTTTTTTTTTTTTTTTACAAATTTCAGGTTTTTTTGTTCATGACTTAATTTGATAGAAAACTATACATATTTGGTATCTATGTACTCATACTGATCTGGATGTATCATACTGCCAGGTTAGCTTTACCATATAAACAGCATGGTAAATAAAAATCCAAAAAACAATAGTTGAGTTGCAGTTTGTGTGGCAATTTTACTGTACTTAGAAATTTCTTCCCATGTTCCAGTACTAAGGCCCTTTTCACATCAGCGTTTTTTACAAATTGTGGCAGATGCGGCAGATTTACTGCATCTGCCACATCTGCAGCATAATGGCCACACTTGCGGCACACTTTCGGCAAGCCCCATGCATTGTCTATGGGGCTTGTGGCAGGTGCAGCAAATGCGGTATAACAGCGGTTCCAGCACTTGCGGCAGTTGTGGCCACAAAAAAAACGCTGCTGACCAGAACCACGACTATACCGCACTTGCGGCACCTGCCGCAAGCCCCATAGACCAGGGGTGGGGAACTCCAGTCCTCGAGGCCGCAACAGTGCAGGTTTTCAGGATTTCCTTAGTATTGCACAGGTGATAACATAATCACTTGCACTGGTGATGATTCCAATCCCTGTGCAATACTAAGGAAATCGTGAAAACCTGAACTGTTTGCGGCCCTCGAGGACTGGAGTTCCCCACCCCTGCCATGCCATAGACAATGCATGGTGCTTGCCACAAGTGTGCTGCAAGTGTGGCCGTTATGCCGCAGATGCGGCAGATGCGGTAAATCTGCCGCATCTGCCGCAATTTGTAAAAAATGCTAATGTGAAAGCAGCCTAAGCAAGGTAAAATGAATGGGTTCATTCAAAAGTACTCATCGTCCTGCAAAAACCAATCCATCATACAACTATATTGACAGAAAAATAAAAAAGTCATGGCTCTTGCAAGAAGGCGAGGAAAAAACAAAAGTGCAAAAATTGAAAATCAACAGGTGATGAAGGGGTTAAAAATGTAGCACTGTCTGTTATGATCTCTGTGTTGCACTGACTATTGCTTGCTAGAGAATGTATTGAAGGTAGGGAAGACAGGGATAAGGGAAGTGCCAAGTACCTTAATTCCCGCACAGGATCCTCAGGGTTATCGGATGTGACTGGCTTCCACTTGCAACAACAGTGAAGAAAGAAATCTGGACTCCGACCAGTCTTCAAAGCATCAGAAGTAAATTTTATTCAGGGTTCCATTAAAAATGCACTACAAGCCATGTGGACGAGCCTGACATGTTACGACACATAGTCTTATTCATAGGCATAACGCAGTCTTACAAATCACTTGCTTAAATACACCCCATAAAAACACACATCAGTAATAAATTTTAACTACCGAGTTAGAAGACTTAACCCTTGAAACCTTGGGAGGGAAGGAAAAACAGGGATGGGAAAAGGGGAAAATAACACGGGAACAGAGGGCAATATAAAATGTCATATACATACAGCCACTGTAATCCCACAAATATATCTAAAACGTCATAGAACAGTGAAAAAAAGCAATATTATGACATCTAATTGCACACGTAAACGACATACACAAAGGATAAGGCAGCAGAATAAAGTGGCCATATTTTGGAAGTTAAAGTCCAAAATGAAGCTACGAAATTTACCTATGTTTACCGTTCTTGTTTAATTGTTCACTCGGACCAGTGTAATTTAGTAAAAAAACATACACAAGGCATAGGGCAGCAGAAAAAAGTGGCCAAATTTTGGAAATTAAAGTCTCCTAATGAAACCACTAGATTTACCTATGTCCATGTTTCTTGTCTTATTGTTCACTCAAACAGTGTAATTTAGTAAAAGGACATAAGCTAAGACTTATAATTCAGACCTAAAGGGCATCTGGCATCAAGCGCAAATATTCAGTATGCTTCCTTATTATGGAGACACATTCAATATCTTTAACACTTAAAACCTCCATGTTCCCTGCATGCCGTTATTAAAAATGATGCGATAAACCCGACACTAGACTGCGGATCAGCCCCGGAAATATGCTCAGCAAGCCGTTTCTTTAAAGGGTGCGTTGTACGGCCAATGTAATATTTTTGGCAAAGTGTGTGAGTCGCCATATGTACTACATGTATAGTGTTACAATTAATAAAAGAGGAGATCTTGAAATATTTTCCTGTGTTGGTATTGTAAAAACAATCAGTTCTGTCAATAAATTTACAAAGGTTGCACCGCTTTCTCCCACATTTAAATATTCCCTTCTGTGTTAGCCAAATAGGTTTAGTTGTTTTGCTAGAAAATACACTTGGAGATAAAAAACTGTCCAAATGTTTAGATTGATGAGCCACAGATCTCCACCCATTTTCTAAGATTTTTTTCAGCGTTTCATTCTGATACAGGATCGTTAAGTTTTTCTTAATGATGGCAACTATATTGTGGTAGTTAGTACTATATGGTGTAGAGAATGTAAGAGTGAATGAATCAATATTTATTTTCCTATGATGTGATTCATGATTTAATAGTAATTCTTTACGTTCTTTTTTACTCACAATATTTGTTGCCCAATTAATTATCCACTTTTTGTAATCTCTAACTGACAGATGATTAGAAATAATTTTGCTTTCTCTATTGCAATCCTGAGAGGACAATTTCTCTTCATGTTTTGGGTGACAGCCATCCGCCATTAACAAAGAGCTGCCGCTGATGGGCTTGAGATATAGTGACGTAAAAATCCATTTGAAGCAGCATCACTTGTCAGATATAAATCCAAAAAATACACAGAAACCCCAAAATGACCCAGGGTGAACCTCAAATTAAATGGATTATTATTGAAGTAGTGCAAAAAATTGTCCAAATCCGCCGGCAGGGATACAACAGATGATCGGGTCCAAATAAAGTCCAGGTCGTCTATATATCTCCCATACCATAGGATATTGGAAAAGAAAGGATTTACTAATGAACACAAGTATTTTTGCTCCCAGAAGTGCATATATAGATTCGCCAATGAGGGTAAAAATTTCACCCCCATTGGGTATCCACATTGCTGTAGGTAAAAAACACCGTCAAATTTGAAATCGTTTTTGGTCAACAAAAAGTGAACCGCCATAATAAGAAATCTGTTGGTGTCATCATTGTACAACCGTTGTCTATATGGTATGTGTGAAAGGCAGGACAGCGCTTCTGGATGAGGTATGCTTGAATATAAGGCTGTGACATCAACTGTAGCCCACCCAAAATCCTACTCCCACTTTAAGTGTTCAAAGCATTGCAAAAGGTGTTTGGTGTTTTTGATATATCCCATCATTGAGGTGACCATTGGTTGTAACTTAACATCTACCCATTTAGATAGACGTTCGTTCAGGGAGCCAATCACTGAAACGATAAGGTGAAAAAGTGGAGGAAAAATTTCCACGTGCATGATGGGACAAATAGGATTGTCTTTCACCAAATAATCCGCTGCCTTCTTATCAATGACCCCCAAAGAGATACCTTCAAGTAGTACATGTTTTAGTTCATCTTTATATGCAGATACCTAGTCTGTACAGAGTGGGAGGCAAGTGGTCTGGTCAGATAACATCCATCTCCCTCCCCATCGGTTCAATTTTTTCATTATCACTCTGGAAAAAATGCTGTTTCACCATCATCTGTTGTATCCCTGCTGGCGGATTTGGACAATTTTTTGCATTATATCATGTGTCATTTTGGGGTTTCTGTACCTTTTTTGGATTTATATCTGACACGTGACGCTGCTTCAAAACAGATTTTTAAGTCACTATACTGCAAGCCCATCAATGGCAATACTTTAATAATGGCGGATAGGTGTCACCCAAAACACGTCATACACAATGTCCATGTGGTTGAACTGATGTGGGCAAAGAGAAATTGTACTACCTCTCAGGAGTACAATAGAGAAAGCAAAATTATTTCTAATCATCTGTCAGAGATTACAAAAAGTGGATGACTAATCGGGCAACAAATATTGTGAGTAGTGATGGGTGAGTCCTAAATTACTCGGAATCGCTTGACTCTAGCGAGTCCGAGCCCGGGACTCGCTACTCGTTGCGAGTCTAGCGAGTCCAATGTTAATGAATGGGGAAGCGAGTAATAGCGAGTAATGTGCAATGTGTAATTTACAAATTGCAGATGTGTCTCGGAAGCTTCAGGCTCTATCTGCTAGGACTCGGTACTCTGTGAGTTTCCCAGCGTTTACTCGCACGAGTCCAATGCAAATCAATGGCAATCCTAGTTTTGTCAGAGACGCTGACAAAACTAGGATTGCCATTGTCTTGCATTGGACTCGCTACTGTGCCAGTGATAGCAGGGAAACTCGCAAAGTAAGAGCTGTCTGCTCTGTGCAGCTCCAGGGTCCTAGAGCCCGCCTGCTGCCTGATGTAGCAGAGCTGAGATTGTTCTCAGTCTGCTCATTCCCTGTGCATAGACATCTATATCTATGCACAGGGGATGTAGCAGAGAGGACATCGCGTTTTGGACTACGTCGGACGGAAGAGGATTTTTTAAATTAAAGATGGAGTCCCTAAAGGCTTTTTTTTTTATTTATAATAAAAATTTTTCTCTGTGTTGTGTTTTTTTCAACCCTTTATTGGAGATTCTTAGTGGCCAGGTCAAACCTGGCCTGACATTAAGAATCTCGGGCTTAATACCAGCTTGTATAACAAATAAAAAAAAATGCGTGGGGCTCCGCGCAATTTCTATGTCTAGCCAGGTACAGCTAAGCAGCTGGGGGCTGGAATCCGCAGCGCAGGGAGGCCCAAGCTTTTTGAGCACCCCCCGCTGCAAATTGCAGCCCGCAGCCACCCCAGAAGATGGCGCGTTCATTGAAGCGCCATCCTCTGGCGCTGAACCCCGCTCTTCCAGCGGCCCTGGTGGCGGTGGCACGCTGGGTAATAAAGGGGTTAATACCACCTTTGTTATATAAGCTGGCATTAAGCCCGGGATTCTTAATGTCAGGCCAGGTTTGACCGGCCACTAAGAATCTCCAATAAAGGGTTAAAAAAAACACCACACAGAGAACATTTTTTATTAGAAATTTAAAAAAAAAGCCATTAGGGACTCCATCTTCAATTAAAAAAATCCTCTTCCGTCCGACGTAGTCCAAAACGCGATGTCCTCTCTGCTACATCCCCTGTGCATAGATATAGATGTCTATGCACAGGGAATGAGCAGACTGAGCACAATCTCAGCTCTGCTACATCAGGCAGCAGGCGGGCTCTAGGACCCTGGAGCTGCACAGAGCAGACCGCTCTTACTCTGCGTGTTTCCCTGCTATCACTGGCACAGTAGCGAGTCCAATGCAAGACAATGGCAATCCTAGTTTTGTCTGCGTCTCTGACAAAACTAGGATTGCCATTGATTTGCATTGGACTCGTGCGAGTAAACGCTGGGAAACTCGCAGAGTACCGAGTCCTGCAAGTCCCTTACTACTCGCCGAGTAACGAGTCCTAGCGAGTAGATTCGCCCATCCCTAATTGTGACTAAAAAAGGACATAAAGAATTACTGCTAAATCATGAATCACATAATAGGAAAAGAAATATTGATTCACCCACTCTTAAATTCTCTACACTATATAGTACGAAGACTAGGGTCACACATCCAAATCCGCTTTTTAGAGCCCTTAGAAAAACGGATCCGTTACATTTAGGGTGCCAATAGTGTCCCCTGAGGTCCAGGACGTTTTTTGGAAATTTTGGGATTAAGGGTGCGTGCACATGATCAGTGTACGCAGCGTTTTGGACGCAGCATCTTGCCGCTGCGTCCAAACCGCTGCGTAGTACAGTACTAACATAGTGAATGGGATTTCAAGAAATCCCATCCTCACTATGCGTAACCCACCTGCAGCGTCTTTGGAGCTGCGGTGCGGGTTGCCGGGAGTACGCTCCTCCTTCGCATGTTCATTCCATGCTGCGGAGTCGGAAGCGGCTCCCATCGGGTGACTGCAGGGAGAAGCCGCCCCGTACCCGTGGCACATGGTGAGTGCAGGGCGGCTGCGGTCTCCCTGCGGCCACCCGCGGCTTCCCTCAGGTCCGGAGGAGCTGCGTCCAACACGCAGGAGCAGGGCGGGTATAAGCAGTGACGTCGCCACAGGGGGCGGGGCTAAACAGCCTTTTGTAAAAAAAACAAAACAAAAAAACTCTGTTATGCTGCAGAAGAGGGAGACAATGATTGGCAGCGGTGGGCAGATTAAACATGCAGGGGGTGTGAATCTACCCTTGGCTGCAGCCCCTAGCCACCTCCTTTCTGGCTGCAGGATGTAAGTTTTCTAAGTGTATTTACTCGGAGTACAGGGGGCTCAATTTCTGGGGGACCGCTTGCCTGGATGCAGCAGACATGCTACATCCAGTGCTGTAATTAGATTACCATGCCTGGTTTGGTGACAGGTCCTCTTTAAATTTATTCAAGTGAAATAAAAATTATTAGCTAATTTCATGTAATATTGTACACAATACCTCTGGTTTCTATCAATAACTGCTTAATTTCGCATACTAATATTAAAGGTTTGATGAGAAATGCTGAAATTTGCTGTCCCGTCCATGTAGACATTCGCTTGTATACAGTTATGGTGGGTTTACACGTCCCGATATCGGAGCCAACGACGCGGGAGCGCGCTTTTTGAGCGCGCTTTTCCTGCCATCGCATCGCCGGTTTAGACAGCCCGATATCGGGATACAACGTCCCGACGATGTGTACGCCCCCCCAACCCAGGAACGACCAGTTAACATGGGAGTGAAAGGGTGACGTGGGCGTACACATCGTAGTTGGGCTGTCACACGGGACGATGCGGCTACAACGGCTATCCGATATCGGGCGGTTGAATAGCACGCTCATTCAACCCCGATATCGTTTTGGCATCGTTCCAGCATCGCATTGTACGTTCAAACCGTACAACGCGCGGAACGATATCGCGTCCAACTTCCGAACCACGTGACTTTTGGTCGGAGTTGGGTCGGAGTTGGATGCCGATATCGCGACGTGTAAACCCACCATTAGTCTTGTTCTAATTAACGACCAGTAAATATTTAATAGGCATAAACCTTAATCAAACCTGAGTGCCCTGATTTATTGAAAATACCGCCTACATAATGATTTATTTTATGCGCTCACAACCAAAGGAAAAAAATAAGAAAATTTAATTTTGTTTAATTTTTAGCCAGATTAACTGCTTTATGAAAATGATTTCTCCATAAACTGGAATAATATGATATGAAATGTCAACTAATGTGGGAGTTAAATGGATGTACAGAGTGTGAAAATGACTGATGACTGATTAAAAAGAAAGTCAAAATGTCACATATACCACTTATACATTATTTATGTTCAGAAGAAAACAAAATGGTTAAAAAAACACTGCAGGTAATTTATTCCAAGTGCATTGGATACATTGATGTACGCTCCCATAGTCGGTATATTTTGTCATTTGCCAAGTGCAGTAAATATTTCATATTACAGAAAATTACCGTCCTGTATTTTTTCATTACTCAGAGAGCTACGGTTTATACATGTATGCCATAGTCATTAGTCTTCTTCTATGATGACTGTGTGGATTATTTTCACAAGGAAACTACAGAAAATCAATGCATGCATAGTACAAATGTACATTTTACACTATGAATACAAAATCTATTAGGTTATAAGGACGGCATTTTTGCTGGAAATCGTAATGATGCCATATCTTTTTATATAGCCACAGAAATGAAAATATAAACGTCCTACATAATTTATATTTGCACATACTAGTGCATCTCAATGAATTTAGTTTGGTGATTCAATACATAAAGTGAAATGTGCAATTATAAAGTCACAAAGTGATCTATATCAAGTGTTTATTTATGTTAATGTTGATGATTATGGCTTACAGCCAATGAAAACCTAAAGATTAGCAGATAGAAAACAAGCGGTGTCAGAGGTTTGGAGCACTAAAGAAACCACGGGTTGGTGATTAAATTACCAATAATTTATTGCACGAACAGCAGGGGTCCAGTATGCCACAACGCGTTTCGACGCAAGTGAGAAAGACGCATCTGTGCGTCGAAACGCGTTGTGGCATACTGGACCCCTGCTGTTCGTGCGATAAATTATTGGTAATTTAATCACCAACCCGTGGTTTCTTTAGCGCTCCAAACCTCCGACACCGCTTGTTTTCTATCTGCTAACCTCTTTCTCCCTTGTTGGGAGTGCGGTGTGTGAGCTGCTCTAAGATCCACAGTACCTGGCAGTACATCATAAAGACCCACCCTTGAATGATCAACTGATACACAGTGTGGAGCTGGGACGGAAGCCAGTGCAGCGAGTCTGCCTCTTCGGGTGGAGGAGTGAAGGAGCCCACCTCCATCTCCAGAGGAACTAAAGAGCCGACCACCAGGCCCGGAGTATCAGAGGAGGAGGGAATATTGGCCCCTGTCACTACAGTGACCCACATTAAGCCATCAGTCTGGTTGTGCGGGATGTTGCACAACCAGTAACGGTTAGTGCAAACATAGTAAAACCGTGTATTAAGTTCCTCCAGTTGCAGTGTGGCGCAATATCTGTTTTTTCTTTTAATGAAAACCTAAAGGTCATTATTTCAGAAAATTAAAGTAGGCTAGGGTCACACTTGGTAGAGTCCAGATGCGGTAAGTGCAATTGCCTTCAGACACATTTTGTTCACAAAATGTGTCCGGCAAACCGCAGTGATGAATAAAGCATAATGCTGCCGCAGGCATCCGCATGGGCTCCCATAGGAGCCCATTATAGCAAGCCTCCTGCAGTTTGCAAAACCGCTGTAAAAACTGCAGCCAGCATGATTTTCACCACAGGCTGCAATTCCGCAAGCGGTAACCGGATTGCATGAAGTGCAATCCGGTTACTATAATGGGCTCCTATGGGCTGCTCAAAACCGGATCAGGATCCGCAGTGCCCTGCTGCAAGTGTGACCCTAGCCATAGTCAATAGGGACTATATCTTCTAGGGGTATACGTAGATGAAAGGGGTGCACCATAGTAAGAATTTAATTCAAATAATAGAAAAGGTCAGACACCACCACCGGTCAATGCTTCTATCGTGATCCGCAAACACCCATGTGTCCAGCTTTTGCAAGCCACGCTTATTCTTCCAGGTCCATACTCTCAGACCATAGTCCATAATTATTTGCATGAGAAGAAGAAAAAGAGTGGCACTCATCAGTTTGCTGGCAAATTCTTTATTTCGGCATTCCAAACAAATAGACACAGAGACATGGGACAGGAGGGAGGATGGGAATGAACTATGGCCATTTCACCTTGATACTAGTTCTTCAATGGGTTCAACCCAACTAAACTAAGCCCTCTTGTATAAGAAAGCCCCACCATATCCGTAACTATCTGCAATACTTAAAGTCCCCAGAAGGTCCTCCTACAAAGGGTTTCTACTCTCTTGGCATTGTATTGTGTACTCCAATGTCTTTTGCACCTCAGATTTCCCGTCAGCCAATGGTTCACGGCAATTTAATATAAATCATTACATCTCATGCAGGAGCAAAAGGTGATTTATTATGCCGCATGCAGCTGTCAAAAAATGTATGTGGGTCTCACTTCCCAGAGATCAACACGAGAGTAAGGGAACATGGGAGAGATATTGGTGCAGCATGCATGGTGGAGGGCATTTCAGAACTTAAAACCATGCCGCATCATGTTAGGCTTTAACATAACTGTGATGCTGTGACACTTAAGGTACGTAGTATTGATATCCATGGGGGTGAGAAGTGGCAATATCAAAAAAGTCCTAGCAGAGAGAGAAACAAGATGAACAGTTACATTGGGCACCATGAGCCCAGATTGTCTTAAGGAAAGCCTTCATTTAGCATTTTTTTGTAGACATCCTTCTTCATCATCAAATGTCCCATTTTTAGTCCCTTCATTGCTTGGTTTTAATATTGTTTTTATATTCTTTTTTTCACAATATTTTCACCATTGCGAGTAAAAACAAAATTCATAATACATTTTTATTCTTCACACTATTTGCTGCCGATCTTGGACTTCCTGTTATACACATTTATAAACTTGGAAACCTCTTTGTTATATGATGTTAATATGGACCAAGAGCACTGATTTTATGCATATGACTATGATTCTATTGTTTGATTCAATCTTATATTGATCATTCATGTGATTTTTCTTGGCCTACTATCTATGCATGTCTTATATATATATGGGTATATTCATAATTGATTATGATCTCTCTATTGGTTTATGATTGATGCACACTTTGCACATGTGCTCCTTGTTGTGGCTCTCTCTGTCTCCCTGTGGCATCTTCCAGGTCATAACTTTAGGCAGCCATGGCTCCTGTTGGGCTTCCTTGTCGCGTGTATGGTCGTAGACACTGACTGGGATACTGTGAGATGGCCACTGCATTGACGCATGCGCCGATGTTTGGTGCAAATTGGATACTGATGTGTCACATGACTTGCTATCAGGACAACAAAAGGTCCTGAAAGGGTGGCATTTATTATCTCTATGATTAAGCCGTCACTAACAAACTCGAGTCTTTTTCAATAAGGTCATGGGATTTTTCCCTGTTTTCGTACATGAGGCACTTTACTGGTATGAATAACTTTGCTAATATTGTTTTCTCTTTAAGTTATGGATCATGGTATCATTACTCTGTGTATACTGACATTTTAATGGAAGGTGAATCTGATTGTGTGTATCCTACATGAATGCACTAATTAGCAATTGTTTTCACCTTAACCTTGCTTGTGTGTTCATCTTTACAATTGTGTCAATAAAATTCATGCACTTCACTATTATAATATGTGATGAAAAAATATTTGCTATTTTTTACTATAAACTCCATTTCTTTCTCCTTTCATGCATTTATTTATCCCATTTAGTAGTATTTTTGCCAGGTATTCCAGAGAGACCTATCCCTGAGATACCCTGGCATTACTTTATATGGTGTACCATATGGATACTTTCTTCTGTGGTTTAACTCTAGACAAATGTTGGATAAATTTTCCAATATGAGATGACAATCTAATGTGTTTGGGGATCCCTCAACTCTTCCCCAACCGAAGATATCATGAACCAGAAGAATCGAGCCTCTTGGTTTCAAAATTGGAAATAGTTTTAATCTCTCTAAGAAAAGCCAGTGCCAGAATTACTTGGCAGCAGCTCTCTCCAGAGGCATACATAAAAGTTCAGTACAGGAGGGGCAATATACATATGAATGGACTCCTAACTTAGGAAACCATTTTTATAACTACAGTTGCTCACCTTAAACATAATGGTTATAGGAAAACATTAACAGATGACTATTCTGTGACTGAAAAAAATCATTATACATAGCCCAACACCAATATTACCACCATATGGTATCCATATAATGTTAGATACCAGTCTTGCAGAGCATATTAAGAGATTACAGTTTGAGAAAGTGACTTAAACCTAATGACTTTTTAGATAAAGTAATTTACCACAAAAAAGTAATAGTGTACCAGGAAAAAAAAATATACTCCTTTAGCCCCAAATCCTAGAATGTCCCAGTGCACATGGAGAAATGCAGTGACATATTTGCACAACTAGCGTGGGAATCTGAAAATACTTTAAGGGAATTTATATATATTTTTTTAAATTACCTTGAGACATACTATTTAAACAAGAGTTTACATAAGAAACTACTAACATCAGAAATTGCGACTTTTACAGACAAGTATTGACCGCCAATTGTTGCGCAGTTTATTGTATAGGCAAAAAGTACAACTCCAATTATATTGTGTAAACCTATTAATTTTACAGTACCCTCTGAAAGTAATTTGAAGTGAATGTCACTTGTACATTCTCATTTACAGTCCTAATCAAAACAACCCACCAGTAGAGATAAAGGACCCATGAAAGTTTGAGTTATGCAGGTTCAGTCGGACCTTAGGTAAAGTTTTGTTCTGGACCCGAACTTGACCCAAACCTCATTGGAAGTCACTAATTGGGCAGTTCTGCTCTCCACCCACATTCAGCTAGCTATAAACACAGGGGAGAGAGGGCAGTGTTTTGTAATTTTGTACACAGTACATCTGATAATGCTGATTTAACCCTCAGTGTGAGCCATTTAAAAACTGCAAGAGGCCCGCACTGGGCCGAGCACTGAGTGTACCTGAGCACAGCAATGCTTATTAGACTGGTTTGCATATATAAAGGCCCCATACTCGAAGACTGATATTTTTGTAAGTAGAAATGAGCGAACCTTTTAAAGTTTGCTTTCAGTATGGTTTGCTGAACAGGCATATGTTCCCCCAAATAGATTGCGAATATCTCGCTGAATTTCTGGACCCCATTTAAATCAATGGGAGGCAAAATCAGGTGCCTAGAAAACACCTCAAAAGGAGCACAAAAGCTGCCAAACATAACTGAAACCATTTTACATTAGAGCCCCGCTCTTTTGACACATCATTATCTTCCTACACTTTTACTTAGCGTCGCTGTCACCATTCTTCCGAGTCCACTCATGAACCTTAGACATCTTTATGACTTCCATGAGGTTGTCTCAGGTAACATAGTGGGTAAAATGCAGCAGGGAATGACACTTTGTGGCCTGAGATAACCTCAGTGGCGTCAACACTCGTAACAATAGCCATCTCATGATATCGGGCAAGTCATAATAAATATACCTTGTTGGTATTATGAGACAGTGCGTGTGAGGAACAGTGATGTCAGGGAATGCAGAACAGTTCAAACAAGGGGAATAGTCCCTGTTTGACCTCTTGAGTCTTAAAGGGATCATGTCAGCTCAGTTCATTTTAGCTCCCTAACCTATCACTACCTGTCCCTGTACCTTACTAGCACATCCCTAACCATCCCTTCCTGACCTAAAACTACACTATAATGTTTGTAAAAAATGACTTAGAAACTTACATATCACCATGGTAATGAGGCATCCAGTCTACGTCCATAGACTGACATGGACGATCTCCAGGGCCCTCCCATTCTTATTATACCTCACTGGGCGTCATCATTGATTTCCCTGGCGTGCCCCTGGCTCTGTAATTCAAATATCCACCCTGTGTGTGTATGACGCCGTTCTGGCCTAATTTCCGCACCTGCACCTTGTGAAGTCTTCCGGGGTGCACTGAGCGGCTTCATTATGCTCAGTGCTCATGCCCAGAAGGCCCAAGTCTTCAGGTAGGACTGCTGAGCATGCACACTGAGCGTTATGAAGACGTTCAGTGCACCCAGGAGGACTTCACAAGGTGCAGGTGCGGAACAACGTCATACACACAGAGGGGGAGATATGCATCATAGAGCCGGGGGTGTGTCGGAGAAATCAATGATGATGGGGCGTGATAAGAGCAGGAGGGGAGACGGAGCCCTGGAGACCGCCCAAGTCAGTCTACGAATGGAGACTGGATGCCTTATTACCATGGAAATATGTAAGTTAATAAGTCATTTTTTACAAACATTATAGTGTTGTTTTAGGGCAGAGAGGGATGGTTAGGGATGTGCTAGGAAGGTGCAGGGACAGGTCGTGATAGGTTAGCGAATTAAATCAAGCGGACAGGTTTCCATTAACTGCAATAATGTTTATGATGGCACCCTGTCACTTTGTCACCACTGCCTGCGTACCTGCTTTGGAGGATGCTTTCTGTGAATGTGACCACACCATACTGTTGTAAGGCCCGAGTCCACGGTATGTTGTTTGATGCTTCTTATGAAACAGATTTTGAGAATCTGCATCAAAATTTGCATGTCTGTCCTGAAGACAGTAAGTCTATGAGAGTTCAGAAATGTTGTGAGAATGTATTTTTTTTTCTTAATAGATTTGGTGTAGATTTCAGGGCAGAAAAAAGAAATCTGAACCATATGTGCAAGGAAAATAAAGCAACGTTGGCACAGTACTTCTGTCATAGACATTGCTGGCCTCAGGATAGAGATACAGATATTGTTGCAGATTCTTAAAATCTGAGTCAAAAAGCATTAAACAACACACCATGGTCACAGGGCCCTAAGAGGATCCAAGTAATCCAGTAGGTGAAAGTGCAATCAGTGCTAAACTTGGGATGGGAAAAAAAATAACAAAAAAAGGTCTTGCTCTTTGAAGAACTGAAAAACAACTCAAAAAAGCAAAAAAAATAACGCAAAATGCAAACTAAGGAATGGGTCAGTGGCCCAATAACATACCTTTTTTAAGGTCAGTCCTCTTTTTATTTAGAGTAGAATGACTTGAGCACCCTTTTGAACACTGCCCAAGATAAAGGTCGCTGTTCCACATGGTACTTTGCTGCCGGACATTCTCAAGGGGTCACAGGGGTTGTTCCTGCAGGGGCATTCTCCACCACCACCTACCCTTCAGCACACCCCATCATGGCCACCACAGGAGAAGAAGATTGAGGAATTAGGGGAAAACCACCCCCTATAGGAGAGATGGTAATAACTTGGACAACACTGAAAGGCCCTTCAGGGTTGATGATCCCGGTGGGTTTGGGTGCTTCTGGCTAGCTAATCAAGAGAGGCCTAGCCTCCACCTGGTTCAACATTTTCTCTCGGTTGGCCTACTGCTGCTAGTTTTCAAAGTTGTAGGCGGTGCCAACCTGATATATGCCAACCGCGAACCACCTCTCGCTGCCCATTACCTTCAATAAGGTGACCTCCTCCCCAACATAGATTGTGTGAAGCCTTTTGGGAAGATGGTAACGCAGCAGGGTGTACCGGTTGATGTAGCACCGATGCCCAGTACCTTCTTCGGCTATGAATTCACACCCCTTCTGCTGGATGAATACCACCACGCCTTGGGTACATTGTCATCAAAGTCAATGGCCTTAGGCCCATTCAGCCACTCTTGGGCGATGGCATACATGAGCCAAATCTCCTAAAGAAAGGAGACATGAAGGGGTGGTTTAGACCAGGGGGCCCCCAACCACCGGTCCGCGGACCGGTACCGGGCCGCGGGGGTCTGTGTGCCGGTCCCCGCCACCGCAGACCAGCACTACACAATGTGCTGAGCTCTGCGGCGGCTCTGAGTGCTGGGATGCGGCCCGCCTCCCGGGGTGATGTCACCGCCCCCCGCCTCTGCAGCAATTAGGTTGTCTTGGCTGTATGCATACATGTATGGGAGAATCTCTCGCCCATCACAGTGCAGAAGCTGGGCCAATCACGGTGCAACAGCCAGGCCCTGATTGGCTACTGGCTGTTGCACTGTGATTGGCCCGGCTTCTGCACTGTGATGGGCGGAGAGCTTCTCCCATACATCTATGCATACAGCCGAGACAACCTAATGCTTCAGGTGCAGGGGGGCTGGTGACTGCTATTTGTGTGTGCTGGAGATGGTGGGGGCTGGAACAGGATAATAAGGGCTTTAAGTGCATGGTGGGGACTAGAAGAGGAGGATGGTGGGGCTGGGAGAAGAGGATACTGGGGCTGGAACAGGAGGATACTGGGGCTGGAAGAGGAGGATGGTGGGGCTGGAAGGGGAGGATGGTGGGGCTGGGATAAGAGGATACTGGGGCTGGAAGAGGAGGATGGTGGGGCTGGGAGAAGAGGATACTGGGGCTGGAAGAGGAGGATGGTGGGGCTGGGAGAAGAGGATACTGGGGCTGGAAGAGGAGGATGGTGGGGCTGGGAGAAGAGGATACTGGGGCTGGAAGAGGAGGATGTGGGGCTGGGAGAAGAGGATACTGGGGCTGGAAGAGGAGGATGGTGGGGCTGGAAGAGGAGGATGGTGGGGCTGGAAGAGGAGGATGGTGGGGCTGGGAGAAGAGGATACTGGGGCTGGAAGAGGAGGATGGTGGGGCTGGGAGAAGAGGATACTGGGGCTGGAAGAGGAGGATGGTGGGGCTGGGAGAAGAGGATACTGGGGCTGGAAGAGGAGGATGGTGGGGCTGGGAGAAGAGGATACTGGGGCTGGAACAGGAGGATACTGGGGCTGGAAGAGGAGGATACTGTGGTGGGAGAAGGGATACTGGGCTGGAACGGAGATATGGGGCTGGAAGAGGAGGAGTGGGTGGAGAGAGGATACTGGGGCTGGAAGAGGAGGATGGGGGTTGCAAGAGGAGGATGATGGGGCTGCAAGGGGATTATGATGGGGGATATGGTATTGGGGCTGCAAGGGAATTATGTGGATACTACATTGGGGGCTGCAAGAGGATGGAAAAATAAAACATCCCTGAAAATAATACGTAACACATCTTTTGGGGGCAGCAGAGTGCTAAACTCCACCCCTTATCTATGGCCATGCCCCCATATGACCAAAGCCTCGTCCCCGCCGGGCCGCGGACAAATGGGCTTGCATGAAGCTGGTCCACAGTGCAAAAAAGGTTGGGGACCACTGGTTTAGACCATATTGGATAGTTGCTTGGTGGAGGTAGGGGTACCCGCATGGCATTCTCCCAGTCTAAGGCCTCTGGCAGGGGTGCTACACTAGTCTGGGAAAGAGAGCCTTCTGCCTTTACTACCCCACCTATTCCTCGACCTCCTCTGCCTCCTCATCCTCCTAATTATGCTTTTGGTCCTGGATTTGCTGATCCAGCAGCTGCGGCACTGGCTGCAGGTGTAATAAAGCCAGGCATGCTACAAAATCCCCCTGACTGAGACATCTGGTGCTCCCATTTTCCTCTGGCATCCGAGCCCAGTGCTGGATCCTATGTAGTGTGTAACTGTGGTCATTTAGGAGCCCTTAGGGGCATAAGAGACTAGTGATTAGGTTTACACACCTGTTTTAATAAGTGTTAATCCACTACGCGTTTCAATGGCGTCCTGACTCTTCCTCAGGTGGGGTTTTCCCCACCTGAGGAAGATGGCAGGACACTGTCGAAATGCGTAGCACACTAACACTTTATAAAACAGATGTGTAAACCTAATCACTAGTGTTTTATGCTTTTAAGTGCTCCTAAATGACCACAATTATGCACTACATAATTCTTTGGTTTGCCTTAGAACTTGTGGCCAGAGCAGCAGAAGAGCATTGAGAGCCCCCCCAGCCTTACAGGTCCTTGTGTGACATCAACGATGACGCAGGAGTCTGGTGACCAGGAAATCCGCATCCCATGACCGTAGTAAGCAGTGACGGTGATTACACCCGGCAGCGGAGTATTACCAGGCTGTCACGCTTTAATCCGGGGTTGTGCAGGGGTGCAGAACCCCTCCAGGTGTACTGTTAACCTCCACACCATAAATATCCCACTAGACCACCAGATTCTGCTCATGATGTGCCTCTCAACCTTTCTCTTTGCATGTAGAGTGTTGGATGCTGACCTTGCTGCATATGAAGCTCAATGCAGGTAGTGCAGTGGAATTCTAGGTCACATATGTGTCCTGTTTTGACTTCTCTGGTTCTGATGCTGAAGCACCTTCATCCCCAGGGGTGGTGAGGAAGATGACATCCTCCAGAGCTGGAATGTCTTGTTGTGGTTCCATCATTAACTTCACTCACTAGCTGTGTCCTGTAGGCACATGGCAGCAAACTGTAACAGAGTGTAGCTGTGTTGTACTTACTGCACTACCAAGATGGTGCCGGGTTCCGTGGTGACGCCTCTTTGCTTTGTCTAGAGTTCTTCTTCTTCCAGTTCCAGGACACAATCACTTAGCAGATATTATTTGTTTGCACAATCTTTTAGCCGAGCTCCTCATTAACCCCTCCATGTGGTGGGCTGCATAAGTGAAACTTAAAAAACATTATTTAAACATCCAAAAAATTCTGTAGCTTGTCACAAGCCGGTACACTTGATAGCTAGGAACACTCCTAACTGTAATGTTAGAGGTTGTTTATGGCCAGCGGGTCATTTGGAGAGTGTTTTGGCCTCAAACAATTAGGGAACGTTTTAGGGCCATTCTAAATTTCAAACTTTTTCCCGAACACAACAATTTTTTAATAAATTGCTTGGATTTCGGATCGCGAACAGAATCTGCAATTTTCGTGCCGAATTTGAATTTGCCGAACATGTCGGGGAAACTGTGCTTATTTCTACTCACCAGTAGAGAGAGTCAGCGGTATTTGTAAATAAGAGGGTATAACACCTGTGAGACAGTGCGGGGGATCATATGCGAGGGGCGCTATGTCTCCCCCAGAATGCGCACTGTCACTTATTGAGCCCGGTGTAGGGTGTGAGAGAAAGGGACGGTCCGCTCCCTCCGCTCCGGGTCTTGCAAGGTCCCGGAAGGAGACACGGAGTTAAAAGCCTGAGCAGGAGGCAGGGCGGGGTTCCTTGTACACAGAATTGTGCCTTAGCTGCAAGAGCAGCAGAGATAGACAGGAGAAGTCTGGAGTTCCAGGGGGCCGTGTGCTATACTAACACGGCCTAGCCCAGGAGGGCTGGAGGAACTCGGGGTGACCCATAACGGAGGCCTTTGGCCTGAAGGACCCGGGGTACGTTATATGAACTGTGTCTTGTGTACCCGGCTGCGACCCGGATTCCGGCAGACTGTGCCATCGCTGTGTGTATCAGCAATAAACACCGGGTCCTGTTTGAACTACTACCGGGCTCCACGTGTTTCCTGACTTGCAATCCAGGCGCTGCCCCACATATGGTGGAGAATGCGGGCAGCTGCAGGCCCGGTGAGGTGTAGCATACATTCCTGGTGAAGCTCGCGCTACTGTCGCCCTTCCTTCCGGAACCGCTGGTGAAAGTGACTGTTTCATGAGGCTAATGAGCGGCAGATAAGTGAGAGGAGCAGCAGTTGTTATAGCCGCCAGTCTCTTGCGGGGTGCCCGGCCCTGCATGTCCATACTTAAGCCGGCCACGCTACAGTTCAGGCCTGCCACTGATATGGAGGAAATCCTAAGGCAGCTGGTACTTACCCAGCAGCGGCAGCAGGAACAGCAGCAGCGACACGAGGAGCAGCAGCTCCGACAACAGGAGCAGCAACAGCGACAGAAGGAGCAGCTTCTACAACAGCAGAAAATGAATGAACTGCTCCTGCAGCAAATTGCGCCTTACGAGACCCGCCAACAGCGCCTCCCCCGGAGCGGCGTGAGGCCCGGGACCGGGTCCGGTCGGCACTGCGGAAGCTGAGTCCAGAGGACGACGTAGAAGCCTTCCTCACCGTCTACGAGCGCACCGCAGAGCGAGAAGGCCTCCCTCCCGCTCAGTGGGCTGAAGTGGTGGCGCCATTTCTGATGGGTGACGCCCAAAAGGCCTACACGGACCTCAGTTGGGAGGATGCACAGGACTACGCCAGACTCAAAGGTGAGATCCTTGCTAGACTTGGGGTCAATACTTATGTCCGAGCCCAACGGGTGTTTTCCTGGTCCTACGTGGAGTCCAAGCCGGCTCGCTCCCAGGCGTATGACTTGTTGCAGTTGGTGAAGCGGTGGCTCCAGCCTGAGAGCTTGACTCCGGGACAGATGGTGGAAAGGGTGGTGGTCGACCGGCTCGTACGGACTCTGCCGGTTGCGATACAGCGTTGGGTGGGGCAAGGGGACCCGGGTACCTTGGACCAGGTGGTTAGCTTGGTAGAGCGATATACAGCCCACCAGGAGTTCATACGGGACTCTGCCCCACTGCGGCAGTTACGCCGGCCTCCGGAGCCGGGTAAAGGTGTACGTCCATCCCCAGGGGACTCTCCTAAAAACGTACCTGCTGAGAGGATACCCCAGAATGGGGCTGGCAGGATACCAGGCTCCCCAAGAAGGAGCTTCCGGCCCAGCGCTGCCACTGCTACGTGGTGCTGGCGGTGCAAAGGACCGGGACATGTGGCTGCCTATTGCCCACTAACGGCGGAACCCATGGACTGCGGGTTCACACGGCGGCTCTCGATGTATGCCAGCCCCGTGTTCACCGCCGATGTGGTGGATCCCCTAACGGAACCACATCTGTGCCCAGTGCTCATTAATGGACACAGAGCGGAAGCTCTCTTGGACTCCGGCAGTTTGGTGACGCTGGTTCGGGCGTCCTTAATCCCCGGGTTGCAACTCACTGGGGGATTGATCGGGGTCCGGTGTATACACGGGGACCTACGCGAGTATCCAACCACGGAGGTGACTCTATCCACTCCATGTGGAGAGGTGACCCACGTGGTTGGAGTGGTAAACTCTCTACCCTACGGGACTGTGCTGGGAAGAGACTTACCATTGTTTTGGTCCTTATGGGGAGGGAGGAGTAACCCTCCCCTGATGCCAGGGCATCAGGGTGCTGAACCCGACGACCCTGAGACCGGGACACCTGCCGTAGGGGTAGCCAACATAGGACTAGAGTGTCACCCCGATAGGTTCCCGCTAGACGTATTGGCAGGAGAGGTCGAGGAGACCCCACCACTTCCAGAGTTGGAAGTGTCCCGGGGAGCGTTTGGGACAGCCCAGCTACAGGACCCCACACTGACCAGGGCCCGAGAAAGGGTAACAGAAGTAAACGGGGTAGCTCAGCAGCCGGGGGCAGAGAATGTATTTCCACGCATGGTGATTAACCGGGAGTTACTCTATAGGGTGGACAAAATCAGGGATGAGGTCGTGGACCAACTGGTAGTGCCGCAGCCACACCGCCGGGCGGTCCTAGAGATGGCCCACTCCCACCTGCTAGGGGGCCACCTTGGGGCTAAAAAAACGCAAGAACGCATCTTGCGGAGGTTCTTCTGGCTGGGCGTGTATGCGGACGTCCAGATGTACTGTGACTCCTGCCCGGAATGTCAGCTGACCACTCCCGTTGCCACCTTCCGTAGTCCATTGGTACCTCTCCCCGTTATAGAGGAACCTTTTGAACGGATCGCAATGGATTTGGTGGGGCCTATAGTGAAGTCAGCACGAGGCCACCAGCATATACTCGTGGTTGTCGACTACGCCACCCGGTACCCGGAGGAGATTCCGTTACGCCGCACATCGGCGAAGCTGATTGCCCGGGAACTGTTTGCTATGTTCTGTCGCCTAGGACTACCTAAGGAAATCCTCACGGATCAGGGGACTCCTTTTATGTCCAAAGTGACCCAGGAACTGTGTAAACTGCTCAACATAAAACAGCTGCGCACCTCGGTGTATCATCCCCAGACCGACGGGTTAGTTGAGCGGTTTAATAAAACCCTGAAGTCCATGCTAAAAAAAAGTGGTAGCAAAGGACGGAAAGGATTGGGACATGTTATTGCCCTATCTCATGTTCGCCATCCGGGAGGTACCACAGTCATCTACGGGGTTTTCCCCCTTTGAACTGTTGTACGGCCGGCATCCTAGAGGGCTATTGGATGTTGCCAAAGAGACGTGGGAACAGGAACCCACACCCTATAGGAGCGTGATCGACCACGTGGTGAAAATGCAGGACCGGATCACAGCGGTCCGACCTATTATAAAAGAGCACCTAATGGATGCCCAAGGAGCGCAAAGCCGCGGGTATAATACACGGGCCACCATTAGGACCTTTGAGGTGGGGGACCAGGTATTGGTCTTAGTGCCCACAACGGAAAGCAAATTATTGGCCAAATGGCAATGGCCCTATGAAATCCGGGAAAAAGTAGGGGAGGTCAATTACAAGGTATACCAGCCCGGGAAAAGGAAACCCGTGCAGCTATACCACGTAAATTTGCTTAAAGCGTGGAAAGACCGGGAGTGCCTGATCATGGAGGCGTCCGATACACCCGGAGACACTGTCCCTTCGGCCCCAAGGGATACCGAAGGGGTACAAATAAGCGACACCCTCACTAAGGCCCAACGACGGGAGGCTCGAAAGTTGGTACAGCAGAATCCGGACGTGTTCTCTGACCTGCCCGGACGCACTTCGGTCATTCAACATGACATTGTCACTGAGCCCCGGGTTAAAGTGCGAGTAAAACCTTATCGGGTACCCGAGGCCAGACGGCAAGCCATTGCGGCCGAAGTTAAACACATGCTTAAGTTAGGCGTGATAGAAGAATCCCTAGCGAATGGGCTAGTCCCATAGTGCTCATTCCAAAACCGGACGGATCGTTGCGGTTCTGCAACGATTTCCGTAAGCTAAACGAAGTGTCTAAGTTTGATTTATATCCCATGCCCCGGGTGGACGAGTTGATTGAAAGACTGGGGCAAGCCCAGTACTTCACAACGCTCGATCTGACAAAGGGGTACTGGCAGGTGCTGCTAACAGAGGTGGCCAAGGAAAAAACAGCCTTTGTTACTCTGGAAGGTCTCTATCACTACGTCGTGTTGCCTTTTGGGTTGCATGGAGCCCCGGCCACATTCCAGCGGCTCATGGACATAGTGTTAGAACCTCATCGGAAGTACGCGTCCGCCTACCTAGATGACATTATCATCTTTAGTCCAGATTGGCATACCCACTTATCCCAGGTTCAGGCCATGGTGGATTCTCTCAGGGCAGCGGGCCTGACAGCAAATCCAAAAAAATGTGCCATGGGGCTCGAGGAGGCCCGGTACCTGGGGTATGTGATTGGGCGAGGGGTTATCAAACCCCAAATAAACAAAATCGAGGCCATTCAAAATTGGCCCCGACCAGTGTCTACCAAACAGGTGAGGGCGTTCCTCGGCATAGTTGGGTACTACCGACGCTTCATACCCAATTTTGCTGGGCGAACGGCGGCCCTGTCCGACCTGTTAAAAGGGAAGAAATCTGCTTTGGTGCGATGGAATCCCCAAGCAGAGGCGGCCTTTCAGTCCATGAAGTTGGCCTTGTGCGGGCAGCCCGTCCTCATCAGTCCTAACTTCACGAAGGCCTTCGTTGTACAAACAGATGCCTCGGAGGTGGGGCTGGGGGCTGTGCTGTCGCAAGAAGTGGGCGGAATTGAGCATCCGGTCACTTACTTGAGCCGGAAATTGTCCCCGGCGGAAAAGAATTATAGCGTAGTGGAGAAGGAGTGCTTGGCTGTTAAATTGGCCTTGGAGTCCCTACGTTATTATTTGCTCGGGCGGCAGTTCCGGTTGGTTACGGATCACGCTCCCTTGGTCTGGATGCGCAATGCCAAAGAACGGAACGCTCGGGTCACCCGGTGGTTCCTGTCCCTCCAAAACTTCCGTTTTACGGTGGAGCATCGGGCTGGCAAGTTGCAGGGTAATGCGGATGCCCTGTCCCGGGCGCCCTGTTTGTTGGCTGGGGTTCAACCCCACAAGTTTGAACCGAGGGGGGGGGTATGTGAGACAGTGCGGGGGATCATATGCGAGGGGCGCTATGTCTCCCCCAGAATGCGCACTGTCACGTATTGAGCCCGGTGTAGGGTGTGAGAGAAAGGGACGGTCCACTCCATCCGCTCCGGGTCTTGCAAGGTCCCGGAAGGAGACACGGAGTTAAAAGCCTGAGCAGGAGGCAGGGCGGGGTTCCTTGTACACAGAATTGTGCCTTAGCTGCAAGAGCAGCAGAGATAGACAGAAGTCTGGAGTTCCAGGGGGCCGTGTGCTATACTAACACGGCCTAGCCCAGGAGGGCTGGAGGAACTCGGGGTGACCCATAACGGAGGCCTTTGGCCTGAAGGACCCGGGGTACGTTATATGAACTGTGTCTTGTGTACCGGGCTGCGACCCGGATTCCGGCAGACTGTGCCATCGCTGTGTGTATCAGCAATAAACACCGGGTCCTGTTTGAACTACTACCGGGCTCCACGTGTTTCCTGACTTGCAATCCAGGCGCTGCCCCACACACCCCTAATGGTCCAGGTTAGTCTCATGAAAAGCAAAGGTGACTTGGTGTAGAAAAAGTTGGTATAAAAGTAGGCATTCCGGTTATGCTTTTATGGGTGTTCTCCAAACTGATCAGAGGTAGGAATTACAGTATGTATAAAATCAGTATGGAAATGTTACACAGTATATGGTATAAAACTTTGAGCAGTGAAAACAAGGCAACAGAGTGTTAAATTTCCTCATTGCTATTACACAACACATTTTATTACTACCGTATTATTATTATTATATTTAGCTTTAAACTTAAAATTTATTTTTTTGTATTGTATTTCTACAAAAATCTAAACAGCTGTAGGGGTTAATATTGAAATAACTTGCATTTTTAATAAAAAGGAATGAGAAAGTTAAATTATTCATATTGCAGTTTATTTCTAGGAACATATTGCTGGTGTTTTATTGTCTATTGTGTTTGAATGCTACTCCTCAGGCCTCTCTAGTTGTATGTGAAAGTTTAGTTTTTATTTTTAGGATACAAAGCACAAGTTTTATGTAGAGATTTCAAGTACTAGTCAGCAGCACCCAGCACTAAGCACCAATTGACCGCTCTGTGTTATTAATTTGCTTACGCCGGTGTTCCACAGACCACCTGTCTCAAAGTGCTGACTTGATGGTTTAGAAGAATTGCTTCATACAAAGATTGCAATTTCCATGTAATCAATTTAAAAAGAACGTTTAAAGTAAAAAGCTTTATAAGCATTATGATTTACTTAAAATAAAAAGTGTTCCTTCCAAGTATTTCTTAAATTATACCACAGCCATTTTTACAGAACGATACTCACAACTTACAGTTAGAATGTTTTCTTTTTAGTATAACAACAATAAGGCCACATATTTTGGGTATCTTAGAACCAGAGATTAATGAATCTTTTGAAATTGGAATTTGCCAGTTTCATCGAATGTTCCCCAAATACCTGAGATCAAATTAATTTGTTATGAATCACAATTAGTGATGAGTGAATGAATACTAAGGCCGGCTTCAGACTGCGTCTGAGATCCGATCCTTAGCTGTCCGCTTGAAGCGGACAGCTACGGATCGGATCAGACACTCAGTCTGAAGCCGGCCTAAGTTATTCAGGATATTTGTTACTCGTCGAGTATTTTTGTATTCGCCTCGAGTGTTTCAAGTCCTTGCATTGCATGTTTGGCACCTGATTTTCAGCCACTAAAGATATGGGGATTTCCTGCCAATCAAGGTAATATCTGTAATATTTCCTACTGATAGCCTTCAGATGTCCCAACAGCTGGTAACACCAGGAACCTTAAAGTCTCTCTTAGGCGGCCGTCACACGCTGAGATATCGCTAAAGATATCGTAGACGATGTTAAATTTGCATATCGTCCGAACGACGCGCAAAATCGCTCATCACGACGCTACACCCACAGACATCGCTCACACGATTCCCCGATCCACCCATCCAGCGATCGTCTGAGAGATGCAGTTATCAGCAGTGGACATCGTTCAGCAAAGAGTCACACAGAAATCTCCTAAACGATGTGGGAGCAAATGTGGGCGTTATTGGAGCCCATAGGCGTGGTACATGGGCTCCAAGCTGCGCCCCTCACTACACCATTGGTGCTCAGTACTGCGTCCTCATTGGGTCAGATGTCCTTTGAAACATGGCGGCCTCATCCCCACAATGTCCTGCGATATTGATCGCAATGTATATGTGTGCTGTACCACATAACTAAATTGCAATGGGCAAAACGTACAGAACGCAATTCCCCATGTTGCGTTGTGCAAAATTAGCTAGCTTATGCGTTGTCCAATTTTAAGGTAGTGTACAGATGCGTTTAATTAAACAGCCTACAGCGAGCTGTGTGTGTTCTCATGAGTGGATATTGTCAAACGCGTGTGAAACGCATGTGTGTTTGCTGTGTGCTCTGGCTGATGTTTGATTTAGTGTGTGAGAAAGCGCATGTGTTAATCAAGGGGAATTGGGGGTAAAATGTATGACAACTCAAAGGAGCCAAAGCGTCTCAGAACATTCATTGTTCCTGGTGGCCTAATGTAAGTGTACCTCTCGACTGTGCCTTGCAACACTAGTGGCGTAAACACCATATATGTGGGCCAACATATGCGTGTTTGTATGTAATCCGGTGTCGGACACAAACAATGTACCAAATAACAAGTGGTGTGACACAAATCAGGGCCTTTTGGTTAATGCGTTTTCGCATGAAAACGCACATTAAGCTGCCTCACCAACTTCACGGTAGGCCCTGTTCGAGACAGTCCTAACTCTGTCCCTAGGTGTGTGAAACAAAAAATGTGACCACTGTCACAAGGGCCTTTGGGGAGGTATGTGGGTCCTGGTCCCGCCCGTCTCTCACAGGACCCATAAGCCGGGCCCTTCAACACAAATTAACAAAATAGTGCCAACAAGCACCATCAGCCAAAATCCCTGGCTCATGTCACAGACAAGAGGTTTGTCGGTAACACACATCTCCCCTCCAATGGGCAAGGCCTGGCCCTCTAAAAAACCTAAAGAGAAATATCCCTAAATCTGGGTTATGTTTAAAAAACAAAAAAAAAAAAAAACATTCTTCCTCAAAAATAACAAGGAACACATGTCCTGCCTCCAAGCCGGACCTGCAGGACACAGTCAAACAGTGCAATGGCCAATTCCCCATGGCACCATAATAATTAGGGGAGGTTCTGCTGCCAGCTCACCGCCCCTGTACCATTAAAGTACTGGCAGTACCGGTCCCTCATATCCTGTGCCTCCTGCCGGCTGCTCCCACCATCTAATGGCTGGAGTCCTGCCATCTGTGGGGCATCAGCACGCCAGCCCCCCAACACCACCTCCCCATTGCTGGAGTCTATGCGGTCCTCAAAGTTTGGTGGAGTGTAGGCCTGGCGATCCCGGCGTCTTAGAAAATTGTGGAGGACACAACAGGCCATAACTACAAGGTCAATGGATTCTAGACGCATATTAATGGCCGTGTGAAATATGCGGAAACGGCTCGCCATGATGCCAAAGGCATTCTCCACTACTCGTCGTGCACGTGAAAGCCGATAATTGTAAATGCGTTTGGCCGCATTTAGTTGTCTCTGGGGGTATGGCTTCATTAAATTAGGAAGGAGCGGAAACGCCTCATCTGCAACGAAAACAAAGTTCATGTTTCCACAGGTGCGAGTGGTCGGTGGTAAATTAAGACGTCCATTCTTCAGTTTTTGGCCAAACGCCGATTGGTCAAAAACACCGCCATCGGAAACCCTACCATTTGTGCCCACGGACACTGACACAAATTCATAATTGGCGTTAACCACTGCCATCAATACTATACTAAAATAAGATTTGTAATTGTAAAAAAAAGATCCACTGTGGGGAGGTTGTGTGATCCGCACATGCTTCCCATCAATCGCACCTCCACAGTTGGGAAATTGCCATTTCTGGCTGAATTCATCGGCAGTGGCAAGCCATTCCTCGGGGTTCTGCGGCAATCGCATGTACATGGGAGCCAGAGCCCGCAGTATCGCCTCACAGGTCTCTGGAATGAGTTGGCTAAGGAGGGGCCGTGATATTGCCGACGAGTAGACCAAGTCCTGCATAGTGCGACCTGTTGCCAGAAAACGCAGTGTGGCAGCCAACCTCTCCTCCGCAGGCACTGCTGGACGCATTACTGTATCCTGCTGTCTGATGAGCGGGCACACTGCTGCCAACAAGATCTGAAAGGTCTCATCTGTCATGCGGAGGAAATTTTGGAAGTCCCGTGGGAAGTCCTCACGAAGTTGGTGCAGAAGGCGAATGTGGGAATGCTGATCGCGCTGCTGCAGCCACTCCCTGGCCCAGATGCGTCGGGGTCTCCTCCTGCCTCTCTCCACCCTCTCATCCTCCACACGTGCGGCCTGCACCAGCAAACCAGCCCCCAAAACGGCACGTTGATCTGGATTCATGCTGTTTAGAGGCAAACATATGTTTACTATGCTGGCTATGCAGAAAGGTGCTTTGACCACAATGTGATCATCATAAATGTAATGACTAAAAGGAGCATGACATTGGCAAAATATGGACCGGTGCACTACACCTGTTTAAAAAAGGCATGAAAAACAGATAACACCTACAGTATGAATGAAGGTGTTCATGAAGGGCAAATGTTTTGACACGCCTAAATGCCTTGGCCCAACAAAAATACAAGAACCCACAAAACCCAACAGACCCTGAGATCCCAACCCACATCACACTTCCTATATCAGGACCAACGCTAACAACAGGAACATCCGACACACTGCGGACCATATGTATGGCAAAAGTTGAACTAAACACACACAATAATTATTACTCACATGCAGTGTTCGCTGCGATGGGTGTCACTCCAATATCAAGTCACCCAAGTAACGAAATATGTCCCGATGACTCAAAATCAGCAAGACAATGCTTCAGTCCTTGAATGTTGCAAAATTACGCACAATCTAAACCCAAAAAACAAAAGAAACAAAACACATGGCAACCACAGAGGTGGTGGAAGAACACAAACCCAGTCATATGTATTTTGACAACGCTATAGCTATCCACCTTCACAATGTAACACATGCTGACTCCACACGTACATACCTGCAGTAACTTTGCAGCAAAGACATTGTGCATCTCCAGGAAACGCTCTATATACACGGCCGAGCCAATGCCAAGGCGAGACGTCACCTTAACCAGGCGTGTCTCCTCAACGAGAAAACACACACCAGCACGATGTTACGCCCTCCAAACAGGCGTGGTGAAAGAATGACCCACACACAACGCCGGGGCTATGTTCTACGGCAGGCGTGTCACAAACCGCACGTACACCCCCAACGCAGCAGATACGTCCTGTCCCGGGCGTGGTAATAGCGATGTCTATGCATATCGCACCTGTCATTACCAACAGCTGTCTGATCAATTAGGATAAATAGTGCACTGTGAACATGTGTGTTGTACCTGCTGTTTTGGGTGTCTCTTGACACAAGTGGCAGCCACACCAGCCAGCACGCCATCATATCTTTGGCCTTCCAATAACTGTCTCCATTTTGACACACTGTGTTGGATTCAATCAAGGTATGTTCACATCATATGATGAGACTGACCCATCTAAACTTCAAGTCATTATATTGTACTTCAGGCACAAATTTAGGACTGTCACTGTCACAACAGCACACATCCCATTGACTTGACCAACAATCTTGGTTTAAGCAAGTGTGGTGTTGTGTTATTGAGCGGGGGCATTACAAATTGGTCATGGCTGCTGACTTTTACTCCAGTGGCTGCCATTTTACACATGTCTTGGACCATTTGCCACACTGATGTATTTTCTCGGTTTTTTGTTTTTGAATCACAGATGCCCCGGACTAATCGTGACTACATTAGTGCCCTCATTGCTGCCTACAAAGACAACCCCTGCCTGTGGCTAACTAGGGATGCAGGCTACAACAAAAGGGCCCTCCGGAATGCTGCATATGACAGGCTCCTGTTGGTGGCCCGCCAATTTTGTCCAGACCCGGACCTCGACCGCGAGGCAATAAAGAACAAGATCCAGTACCTCCGCACCGTGTTCGGCAGGGAGCACAAAAAAGTTATCCAGGCCCGGCGGTCAGGCATGGCAGCGGGGCCGGTATATCGCGTTCCGTCTTATGGTATTATGATCTGCTCCTGTTCACCACGGAGCAGCAGGAGCCCCGCCGACCACTGGAGAGTGAGGACTTTGCGGAACCACAAGAGCCCAATGTTGTGGAGGACGTGGAGGGGGCTAATGTAAGTCGATCACCTGGCCCAATCTTGCAAAGTGATCACACATTAAACATTGTTTGGCAACATCAATGGCAAGTTAACAATGTCGAGAAGGTAAACATAGACCCCATGGGCCTCATATCTTGATTACGTTGTTTACAAACCACTCCAATTTAAGCAAGCAATCGATTAGCACACAAGTAGTGAGTGTTGTGTTATTGGCTGAAGCTGGAAGGCCCTGTTATGGACTTTCCTAGGAATCAGCCACAATATGGTTTTTTAACATACTGTTAACTTGCTCATTCTCGACAAAATGACCAGCAAAACTCAAATGGCATGTGTGCTCATGTGGTTTTCCTTTTTTGGTTTTAGGATCTGCTTGAAGGTCCCTCTTCCGGGTCGCTGTCTGAATGGCCGAACGAGGACACATCCCAAACGCAGGAGGAGAGTGCGGAAGCGCCCAGCCGCCCACATCTGCCTTTAACACGTGACAGGGCACGGACACGCCAGGCAGCCCCAAGCTCTGCGGCGGACCTGGTGTCCCTGGCCCAGCAAGTCCTGAGCCAGCAGGTGCGGGAGCCACAATGCCCCTTTGCTTCTGTGGTGGCGCAGCGTCTCCCCACGTTTACCCAGGAGCAAAGGGAGCATTGTGAGCGCGTCATGATGCTGGTGATGGACCAGGCCCGTCTGGGCAACCTGACTACCCATTCCACCTTCCCTGCTCCCCTTCCCCAGCCATCACCAACCCCCCCTGCCTGGCAGTACATGGGCCTTCCCACCCATGTGCAGCAAGCACCACCACCTTGCCCTGCCCATGCACTGCCTCGGCTAGTGGCTTTGCCACACCAGCTGCAGCGGCCGGACAACCCGTTCGTCCCAGAGGGGGAATCTTATTTTGGGCCCCGGTTACATAATCTTTAGTTTTTTTGTGGCTTGTTAAAAAGCTTTACCCTTGTTTTTTTGGTAAAGTTACCGCCTTTGGCCCCGCTAATTGCCCCTCCATACTGTTGATCTTTGTTTTGTGTGTACCCTACCTGCGACAATAGCAGTTTTCGTTTGGTTGCCCATATTGTGTTGTTATTTATTTTGTGTGATTGTGTGGCCCAGGCCTCCATATTTGTCTGGAAATTGCATTAAATTTCTGATTCCACACGTTAAATATGTTGTCCCTCATTTCAGCATGTTGATTAGATTTTGACCATGAAAATGTTTCAAGCTGACCAGCTACAGTAGGCCATATGCCAGATCCATCCACAGAAACATATGTAGAGGGCAATTTTAAGGAAACCTTAGTTAGGCAGCCTTCCGGTGCACTACTTTTTGCTGTACCCCCCAGGCTGCAGTGGTGTCCGTACCATCATTGTCTGTGTTCTCCAACATGGGATAATATTAAGGTGGCAGGCTTCAAAAGCTTCCAGATGTGTAAGTGGTAAGCCACATTTATGTTTGCTGGTGTAACAGCATTGGGGCACTTTTCATATCACTTTCATTAATATAGGTTTGCTGGTTGCTCGACACACGTCATGCTGACATTGGGGCCCTTGTGTACCAAAAGGTGTTATGGAAACCTTACTCTCCCTAAACCGGTTTTGCCATTGAGTTGTCCTTGATGGTGTTAACGTGACCCAGAAACACACCCAAATGTTCGACATACATGTCTGCTTACATAGAGAGAATGAGATCAAATTTTTATGTTAACATTTTTATTAGAGGTCAATAACTGCCATACCATGCACACCAAGAACACATTGCTGTGTTAGGGTATGAAAAACCTGTATTCACTTGTGATGGTCCAAATGTTGGACACTATAAGAAAAGAGCCCAACGTGGTAGGGCCAACATGCTTCAGACGGTCCAAATGTTGGACACTATAAGAAAAGAGCCCAACGTGGTAGGGCCAACATGCTTCAGACGGTCCAAATGTTGGACACTATAAGAAAAGAGCCCAACGGGGGCTTAAACAAAACAAACAAACAATGCCAAAATGGCATAACAAGGAAGAATACGTCCAACATGGACATCAGTCTTTGAGGTCCAAAATTACCCGGCCAGTGTCTCTTTGTCACCAGGTTAAGGTAGGGCACCATGCCCTTGCTGTAGGGCAGCCAGCATGTCCCGCAATCGTAGGATGTGTCCAATATGTGTGCGGATAGACGACTGGAGCTGGATGGCAAACTGTAAGTGCGCCTTGATGATGTCATCCAAAGTGGGTACACCTGTATTGGGAAGATGACCACAGTTAGCAAACAACAGTTTGTGTGGATATTTCTAACTCTTTGCTCCAAAGAGGCTCCTTACCCTGTTGTTCGCCATCCTGTGATCTTTGCGGGTTTGATGGGGATGCACTCAGGCTCCAGCCCGCAGCTCCAGCACGTTCGCCATCTGCACCAAACATTAAGTGTACCAATTAATGGACATTCTGGGACTACCAGGAGGGCAGATAGAGCAACATTACACATACAGATATATCATCTTTTGGTTCTAAAGCATGTGTTTTTTCTGCCAAATAATGGGCACATTCCTCAATGTTATAAAAGGCTCACAAAATGAGGAAGGTAGCCATAATCGAACTTCAAACACACATTCCCAAAGATTATCTGCAACATTATCTGTGTGTGTGATGTGCCCCATAAACCACACACTCAATACAGTATGCATGGTGTATTAAACACAAATATGAATGTACCTCCATAGTCTGTCCAAGTTTGGGACCTCTTCATCCGCCACCATCTCCTCCTCACCAGGCCCTGTTGGTGATGGCATGGGGTAGGGCTCGGCCGCCCAGGTATCGTCCTCCTCTTCTCCTTTTGGGGAGGAAACAGTGTTGGGGTCTGCCTGCGACATCTCCTCCTCACCAGGCCCTGTTGGTGATGCCATGGTGTAGGGCTCGGCCGCCCATGTATCCTCCTCATCTGCCGTGTCTGGTGACATGGCGAAGCCAGGGCTAGGCAGGGAGCTGGACACTGTCGCAGGTGGCTGAACAGGGGGGCTCGGGCTCTGGGGCCACAGGACATGGCCTGGTTGCAAGAAGGGCCCTGGGCTGGAGGGGGCCCAATCATCCACATCAGCCTGTTGTCCAGCATCCTCGCCCTCCTGTGGGCATGGTGGTGAGGGCATGTCATCATCCTCGTCCATCCATGGCTGGGAAGAGTTGTTAGATGACTGCTCAGGTGCAGACTGGCCGGACCCCACTTCGCTGTGCTCGTGGCCCGCATCAGCTGGCAGGTCGGATCATTGTGCCCACTCGGACTTGGGGGGGATGATGCAGCTGGCGCCGGAAGCGGCGGTGTCTCCAGTGGCCCTGCACCAGGCGGCACATGCTGCCCCTCTTCCGAAGATGATTCCTCAGTACCTGCATTGGGATGCACAATGGTGAAGCTTTTATGAGAAAGTTGTTTCAAAAAATTGGTGCCTCTACGTTGAAATTGATGTGAACTTGAGTTTTGGGATTGTGAGTTTGGCCCACAGCGCCAAAGTGTAGGGGCTCCCTTTACATTTGGGGTCACTCACACTTGGAGATGTCTAAACACCGTTTTGCTGAGCCATGTGCGAGCCTCTGCATGCAGCAGCCAGACCTAGGCTTGGTAATGAGAGACACGGTGCCTGCCAATGCATGCCGACCGCCATGTACTCCCATTGGTCACCATTCGAGTTAGCCTTCCTGGTGTGTAGGGGAGTATGTTATCTTTGGCCATGGGTACGTATGCACACAGATCAGTCATTTAATGCGATAGGGCTGACGTGTTGACCACGTCCCGTGGTGTCCCGCAAAATATCGCTGTCTAGTCTTTTAACAATATGGATATATTGCTTCTATGTAACTCACAGGCCCTGTATTGACTAGTTGGTGGTTTTGTTGTTCCCTGATGGTGTTGGTTATCTTTACAGATGTCACTATCAGATATAAGGGGTCTATCTTAATTCAGATATGTGTCCCAAGGAATGTACCTTCCCAGGTCTGGCCCTGTGAGTAGGATCAGTCCCTCCTGCTCCGGGGTCCAACAGCACGTTCAGCGCCTTGCCTGTGAGTCACAGCCAAGGCGCTGAACGCTCTTGGACACCCCGGTGCAGGAGGAACTAATCCTACTCACAGGGCCAGACCTGGGAAGGTACATTCCTTGGGACACATATCTGAATTAAGATAGACCCCTTATATCTGATAGTGACATCTGTAAAGACAACCAACACCATCAGGGAACAACAAAACCACCAACTAGTCAATACAGGGCCTGTGAGTTACATAGGAGCAATATATCCATATTGTTAAAAGACTAGACAGCGATATTTTGCAGGAGACCACGCAATGTGGTCAACACGTCAGCCCTATCGCCTCAAATGTCTGTATGCAACGAAAATAATTACACAACTTCACAAGGAGAAATCTTCGAGTGTCCAGTGTTCCTTGAAAGACGTTGTTCATATCGGGACCCAAGGGCCCCCTACACTAGCACCTCGACCACGTCCAAAAGGTCTGCACGCCAATCACTATTGTCACAGATCAGTCATGCCGGCCAATGGGAGCACTGATGTGTCCCCAAGCATGTGCTGACACTATGAGCAGCATTGATCTGGATTATGTTACACGTGTGCATGCACAGGCTTGCATATGGGTCTGCATAACGGTGTTGAGACATATGCACCTGTGAAGGCGTTGTGAGCCACATGTGCAGACGCAGGTCGGGGACTACACTATGTTAATATGTTGGTTGACGGTGCTGTCTAGTGTGCTACATGTACATGTGTGTTGTGTGGTCCAACAGTTACTCACCGCGCAGCCTGGCAATCCTCGCACGAATGTCCAGAATGCGTCCTGGGCACTTGAATTTAAGATCCGCAATTTTGTGCTGGATCTGCTTCGGAGTGCGGGACACACACAGCTGGCGGAGCAGGGCATGCTGGATTTTCCGCACAGTGCTGCGGTTACGCAGCCTGGGGTGCCGGTGGTGATGGCGGCCCCAGTAATCCAATCGATCACAATGATCGATTAGGATCATGAGCTCCGCCATCCCCCACGTGGCAGCGCGCCCTGTTGCGGCCATGCCTGTGCTGCAATGTGCACGGGCGGAGCTAGTACCTAGCAGGCGGAATGAAAGCGAAAACTAAGTCATTACGCGACTACGGGCGCTAGCGTGGGCCAAAAACAGACAAACGCGCTGGACGCGCGGTGACCCGCCATGGAACACTTCTACGCGACCTACGGGCCAACAACCCGTGGGCGTGCCGTAACAAACCGCTGTTTACGGCGTAACGCCAAAGCGTTGAGAGTAGGAGCACACTGCATTGGGGCCAGAACAAGAATATAAATGGTTGTTTCGGGTTAAGCCGATTTTGGATTGTGGCCGTAATGTCAATCCAAAAATGTATGATCAGCTATAAGACTGTGTGGATTGGTGCTGAAGTGACAGCTCCACAAAAAATGGCGCATGTCAAGCGGGAACCAATCATGACGCTGGAGCTTTGACCAATAATAGCAGACGATGGCCCAGCCAATCGGAACGCATGAGGGTTCAGGAATCAGAAATGAGGAGGCGTGACACAGGTGAATACCCGGCACGCCTACGTGTTTGATTTCGCCATCGCTGAAATCACACGTTTCGTGCGATGTCGTGAATTTACACGTGTCGATTGTGCGTATTTAATTGCCCGATATCATCAGATCTGAGAACCGAACCTCAGATCACGATTTAGCGATTTGATCAGATGTCGCTCGTCGTATCTCGCCGTCACACGCACAGACATCGCTTACACGATGTTTAATCTGCCGCGTTCAAGCGATATCTTGCACGATATCTCAGCGTGTGACGGCCGCCTTAGGCCTGTTTCACATATCCATGCCTGCGGCACACATGCAGTCTGTGCTGACACATGCTGGATTCATACACATACAGGGACACGTGATCCTCTATGGCCACCTTCCGATGTCCATTATTCAGCACGGACTGTGTCGTCATGTGGCGCAGATGTGTGTCTGTGTGCTCTACATGGCGACATATCTATTTTTCAGCAGAAGCATGGACCCACGGACCCATTCAGGTCAATGTGTCTGTACCAAAACGTCCTGCACACGGATGTCATCCATATGACATCCATGTACATGGACAAGAACCAAGATTTGTAAGTTAAAAAAGAAAGAATTTTATACTCACATCCATCCAGTGCTGCCTGCTCCTCTCACTTCCAGGGCCACTCATTAGTCTCATCTAATATTTACTGCACTCAGAGCTGCAGCAGCCCTGTAAGAGGGAGGAACAGCAGCGCTGGAGGGAGGTGACTATGAAATGACAGACTGTCCCTATGCTATCCACGGATCCACGGATAGCACACGGACAACATATGTATGTCACATGATGCGTGACACCACGGAAGCACAGTCCCCAAAAATGGCCTTTCTCACATGTCCATGTTTTGCATGGATGTGTGAAATAAGCCCTAAAGGCTCTGTCAGTTACTAGGTTGACAGGTGGTTTGAGAATCGGTGGCTGGGAACTTCAGTAACTTTAAAGTCTACATTAAAGTCTACTTGAGGTTTTAAGTCCTCTCCTTACAGCTAGTGGGTTGTTGGATTGCCACCATGTAACGGAATCCGAAAGTCCCTCACTGAGTTCACCACAGGTTACAGCTGATGGGTTACACAAAGGGTACCGTGAGAAGTGCTAGAAGTGACAAACTTGATACCAGACAGTCAGACTGGGCTGATGCCATAACGCGCAGTCAGAATAGTGCGGCTCTGAATTCACTTAAGGTAACAGATGGCAATTCACACAGAGGATGACGTGAAAACCACCAGAAGTTACTGAAGGTCAACTCAGTGCCTGACTGTTGGCCTGTACTGTTGCCTTGACATGCAGTCAGACAGTATGGTACTGAGTTAATCTGAGGTCACAGTTGATGGCTCATACAGAGGGTACCACTAGAACCACCAGAAGGGATCTCAGGGGAACTCAATGCTGGACTGTTAGACTTCGCAGCTGCTATAACACGTAGTCAGACAGTCCTGCACTGAGTTCATCTGAGATCACAGCTGGTGATTGTCAACCTGGTAACTTCAAGGAGGACTATAAAGAAGTCTTCAAGGATAATGGAGTTCAAAGCTTCTGGGACATCAGAAGGCTGTGAACTCTTAAGAGAGTTCATAGCCTTCAGGTGTCCCAAAACTTAAGAACTTCAGGAACCTTAAAGTCTCCCTTAAAGAATCCCTTAATGTTACTATGTTTACTGCTGCTGCAAGACCAGGTGGCTGTGAAATTTAGTAGCCTTAAAGTCTACTTTAAAGCATCATTTAAGGTTTCCCATCCTCACCTACTGGACTGTTGGACTACGCTGCCACTGTGTCATGCAATACAACATTACAGCACTGAGTTCACCTGAGGTCACAGCTGGCAGCTCACACAGAGGGTACCATGAGAACTGCCAGAAGTGACCTCAGGTAAACTCAGTGCCAGACTGTTGGGCTGTGCTACCTTCATGGCATTCAGTCAGACAGTTCAGCACTGATTTCACCTGGGGTCACAGCAGTGCTTCATAAAAAGGGTACCATTAGAACCGCCATAATTTACCTCAAATTACTCAGTGCCTGACTGTCAGACTACGCTACCGCTATGTCACACCATATGACAGTCCGGCATTGAGTTCACCTGAGGTCACAACTGGTGATTCATACAGAGGGTATAGTTAGAACCCCCAGAAATGACCTCACTTGAACTCAGTGCGGGACTGTTGGACTGCACTGCCGCTGTGACGTGTAGTCAGACAGTCTGTGCACACTTGAGGTCACTTCTGACAGCTAACTTGCTGCTCCCAATGTGTCCTGGAGGCCACAGTGAGCGGTCACGCTTTCTAATGTCACCACTCACCATGTCTTCCGGCTGTAGCAGAGCACCTTGGGACATCATGTGGATTACATCGGGGCTGCATGGCTGTTTTGGGGATTAATACATTTGTGAAACAGGGTGTTTTGTTTAATTAAAATAAAGTATTTTTGGGTTTGTTTTTTTTAACTGCAGGGCTGGTAATGGGGGAGGTGGAGGGCCTCATAGACATCTCTCCAGTACAATCTCAGGGCTTGATGACATCTGTGATTTTTGACAAATCACAGCTGACATCAACCCCATATATTACCCCAATTGCCAGGGCAATTGGGATGAGCCAGGTAAGGCACCATAATTGGTACATCTAATAGTAGCACCACTTTTTTAGTGGCTGCAGACTGTTTTGTTTTTTTTAGGCTCGGGAGGGCCCAATATCCATGGACCTTCCCAGTCTGAGAATATGAGTCCCCAGAGATGGGCACTTTATCTGCTCTGGTGTTAAAAAAATGGAGAGACCCCACACTGTTTTTTTTCACTATTTATTTAAATGATTTAAAAAAAAAAACAGCTTGGGGGAGCTTTTATTTTTTTATAACCTGCCAAGGTAAAGCACACACCTGGGGGCTGCAGCCCTCAGCTGTGTATTTCATCTGTGCTGGTTATCACATATAGATGGAGGACTGAACATCATAGTGGCGTAATACTCTGACAACGTTGTTCCCATGACCACCGTGTGAGTCAAAGATTTATCCAGACATCTTCTACATGCTGTTCCTATTTAATTTCAGCACTTTCAGATTCAACATTTTTACAGCCCCCTCAGACCTCCTGGGAGGGTTTGCCAGAAAATTATACATATGTCTAGTTAACTTGCATTAGATTTGTTTTTATGACTAGAGAATTGCAGTGTATCTGTAAAACATCTGATACTATATGGTTGATTTGTATGGGATATTACTTTTTTTGCACCTTAGACTTAAATAGGCGAGTCTTGTATGAAAGCATCTAGTACATAAGGAAATCTTTTACACGTGCAGGTCCAGCCCATGGAATAAAATCATCTTTATAACCTAATTAAATAACATCAGTCCTAATGCTATGCAGCTGATGTCAATTTTTTTCACGGATAGCATTCGGACTGAACTACTCATCTACAGTGGGTACGGAAAGTATTAAGACCCATTTTAATTTTTCACTCTTTGTTTCATTGCAGCCATTTGATGTATTCAAAAAAGTTCATTTTTTCTCATTAATGTACACTCTGCATCTTGATGGAAAAAAAGAAAAACTGAAATATCATATCGTCATAAGTATTCAGACCCTTTGCTCAGACACTCATATTTAAGTCACCTGATGTCCATTTCTTTTTAGATGGTTCTAATACCTTCATTGGAATCCACTGAGTTTAATTAAACGGATAAGACTTGATTTGGAAAGGCACACACCTATCTATATAAGACCTCACAGCTCACAGTGCATGCCAGATCAAATGAGAGTCATGAGGTCATAGAAACTGCCCAAGGAACTCAGAGACAGAATTGAAGGAAGGTACAGATATGGCCAAGGTTGCAAAAGAATTTCTGCAGTACTCAAAGTCCCTAAGAGCACAGTGGCCTCCATAATCCTTAAATGGCAGAAGTTTGGGATCACCAGAAGTCTTCCTAGACCTGGCTGTCCAGCCACACTGAGCAATCGTGGAGCCTTGGTGAGAGAGGTAAAGAAGAACACCACAATCACTGTGACTGAGCTCCAGAGATACAGTAGGGAGTTAGAGGAAAGTTCCACAAAGTCAACTATCACTGCAGCCCTCCACCAGTCAGGCCTCTATGTCAGAGTGGCCTGACGGAAGCCTCTCCTCAGTGCAAGACATATGAAAGCCCACAATTTGTAAAAAAAAAAAAAAACACATGAAGGACTCCCAGACTATGATAAATAAGATTCTCTGGTATATTAAGATGAACTTTTTTATGATAATTCTAAGTGGTATATTTGGAGAAAACCAGGCACTGCTCAACACCTGCCCAATGCAGTCCCAACAGAGAAACATGGTGGTGGCAGCATCATGCAATGGGGTGTTTTTCAGCTGCAGGGACAGGACAACTGGTTGCAATTGAAGGAAGCATGGATGTACAGAGATATCCTGGATAAAAGCCTCCTCTAGAGTGCTCTGGACCTCAATCTTGGCTGAGGGTTCACTTTCCAATAAGACAATGACCTTAAGCACACAGCTAAAATACCAAAGGAGTGGCTTCAGAACAACTGTGTGACTATTCTTGATTTGCCAAGCCAGAGCCTTGACCTAAACCAAATTTAGCATCTCGGGATGCGGCAGCAGGGATGAGCAAACTATACAGTAACTGGATTGCCCAGATTACACATCCTGAGCAATCCGGTTACCGGATTGCGGTTCCTTCCACACATTTTTGTTGAAAAATGTGTGTGACCGCAATTGCGTTCACCGCATCCGGATCTGGATGCGGTGAACGCAATTCAGGTTTTAATTGTGACCCTAGCCTTAGTATTTTCTTCATGCAGACATTTGGTCCATGAAACAAAAAGAAGAAAAGTTTTTTATTATCGCCAGTTAGACTGTCTGACCATTTTTTATTCATATAATCTTAGTAACTAAATTGGTTAAAAAAGCATGAAACTCAAATGGACCTCTGAAGGGCAAAGTATGATCCACAAAACCAATGCAGATACAACCTGATCTGACTCTCATGGATCGGAGATCCATCAATGTGTGAATCAATATAATTCTATGGCCCTGATTCATCAAGCCTGGCATAAAAGCTTTGATTAATTGGTTTCTTTACCTCAGTTTGCTGTTCAAGAATCACACTGATGGCAATAAGATGTGTTATACTTATCTGCAGCCTTAAGGTGCCGTCACATGCTTCAATTTGTTGTTAGTGATCTCATGCAAGCGAGATCACTAACAAGATCGTTCACATCGTGGGGGAGCAGTCACACAGGCAGACTCACCAGCTAACCCCATTATGGGGCATCTGTAATGCTTTTAATGGAATAACAATGAAGGATACCTCCGTGATATGGCTCCAGAGGTACTTCTCTTTTTAGTATTACTACAATGAACACACCTGTCATTGCTCTGTGATGCCAAGGAGATCCAGGGAGTATTGGATGGGTGAGCTTTTTTTCTTATTCAAGACTCACCAGCGGTGTGGACAAGTGAGATCGCTGGCAACCATGGTAAACATCGGGTTACTAAGTGCCGCGTGGCGCTTAGTAAGCCGATGTTTACAATGGATACGAGCTCCCAGCCTAGGCTGTGCGGCGCTGGGAGCTCGTCATCGTTGGTCTCTCAGGGTCACACGCAGCGATGCTGTGTGTCCAGCGGGCGACCAACGATAGATTTGAGGTCCTGTCTTCAAATCAAATGATCAATTGATCAGCCGATCGTTGATCGTTAGTAGTGTCACACACAACGATGTTGTTCCAACATCGTTCAAGCGTCACTAAACACGTGACTTTTGAATGATATCGGCAACGATATTGTTACGTGTGACGGTACCTTTAATCATCTCAAAAGTGACCTAAAAAATATGGCTAGGGGTACACAGATGGCAGCTGTTTTTTACCACTGTCGCACGCATTATATGTACTGTTTCTTTAGTGTTATAAAGTTTTTACTCATCTCCATTGTTAAACTGTGAGCTATGATGTTCTCTCACTATTCATATTTACTGCAACTGCTGCATTCCCTGCCTTGACTTTTATACAGGCAATGATAGTTTCTTGATTGGCAGTGTTATACTATGTGGTGTGATAGCTGCAAGGCATTATGGAGAAGCCTGCACTGTCATGTCTGAGTTCATGTGTGCCTTCTCTGACTCATGCATCTTTGGCTTTGTATAAACTGGAAGTCAGCAACATTTTGATGATTTGTGATTTGAATCGCAATTTGTTCAAATAAGCTGGTCCAAAAATCTTCCTAATGTTCGGCATGAATTTGGTTCACATTGAATGGCTTCACTCATCTCTGCTTATCACATATTAATGTAACTATGTTGATGTTTTGAATGGCAACTGCAAAATAATATTGACCTTTAGTCTTCTTTTGTATATTTTTTTGTAGAAAGTACACAAAATAATTAGTGTCATACTCACATCTATCCCACCCGCTATCTACATGGGGCATGTTCATTTAATTACATTGTGATCTTGTTATCATTGTACACACAGGACTGGTCATTGATAAGTCTAATATGTTATTCATGAGGCAGTCCACAAGAAGAATACCTAAGCAGCAAGTGATTGAATCCAAAGTAAGATCCTATTGAAGCTACCTACTATTACTTCTTTGATGCTCTTTTTGAAAGCTGTCCCTTTTCAACGACAGAACCAGGAGCCATCTGACACTCTAGTTGGCCAGTCCAACCATCACACATGGTCTTAAATGACTCAATTCAGATAGAAATAATGAATGTAATAGATGGTCTGAACTGATGTATACCGGATAAATAAAATGTTTTATACATGATACATGCATTGCTCCAAAATTCATAAACAAAACAAAAATGCTATATCCAATGAAGAGAAAAAAGTAATTATCCCGAAATAGAAAAGTTTATTTTCATTGATTTACCTAAATTACAGAATATCTTATGGATAAAACATACACATATAGCAACAATCAAGCAACATGCGAACATTTGTTGATCGCTAACAAACCATCCTGCAATGGTTATATTTTTACACAGCTTAAAGCAAGTTTAATTATATTTTTAAAGGGCCAATGAAAATAGAAAACACATGTAGTAAATGCTGTAGTAACAAAATAAAAATGCTAAACCGCCATTTTCTGGCTGTCAGTTCCCGCAACAAAATGCAAAAAAAAAGTGATAACAAAATCATATGTACTAGAGTTGGCGGATCTTTTGAATTTTATATTCCCCAAGCCCCAAGCCTATAATTACTTCATGTATAACATTCGGAGATCTCCTAGGTCTGTACTGAATCCCTTTTGTGCTCTTTAATGCAAACACAAAGTTATCTTTGTTACCTTATCCTATCTGGCTAGTGGGGAAAAGGAATATTTGCTGGTTGTAACCAACAGCCTACTTATGTTGTAAACACAGTCAAAACATTATCCGTTTTTGGGTAGACGTCTGCCTTGATGTTGACGTCTACATGTGTAACATTGCATCATTACAACAAAGAATTATATATAAAAAAAAATGTTTTTCTACAAGTATACTTTCTAAGATGAAGTTACATTTAAGCTTCTGGAATGTGGAGGTTTTTCTTTTGTCTTTTTAATAAAATAGCAAAAGAATTGTGAATAAGTATAGCTTTTAGCTTGTTCATCTCACAGACACTGTGAGAGCTATAGCTGCACTATAATGTCCTGGCACCCCATAGAGAAATGGTGTCCCTAATTATATGTGTGGCTATGAGTTGGATGTATTGAACTCATATTCTGACCACCGTCCTCCAGATTCTTGCTAGTCTTCCCTCACATGGAAATCAGGAGACACATCTTTTGTTTACATTGCAATCCGTTTCCATCCACTTACTACATGTAAGAATAGGTACAATTTTTTCCACAATTCAATTCCATGTTACAGTAGATTTCAAGGTTTTATACTTTGCCAAGTATCTCAGCCCCATGTCCGCAATATCTTCTGGGTCCTTCATTTCTCCTACTAGTGACTCAACATCAATGCTCTTTCACCTAGAAAAGGGTTCAGGTGCCCTAAAATAGGCGACCATACTCAAGCCTTGTGCTCCAGACGTCTCAGGTGAACTCACCCAAGGAGAACTTGTCTGATTCTATTGCTCAGAGCATAGTACATTCACCAGCACTACGCAGTCTTCCTAAGTCCCAGGAAGAATGTTTCTCTTCCTACACACTAATGAGTTGTCCTACACCTGTTTGTACCCCTGCACTGTGTTGCAGACAGAATTACCTTATTATATATCCTACATAAAAGTGTTTTACCAGGTGCCTACATTATACCTTCTACTTAGCATAACATTCCTATACTTTATCATTATTCAGGAACATTTCACAATACATTGTACATGGAGATGTACATGGTACATGGAAATGTCACATTAAGAATGTGTGAACGGTGTCTTCAGGGGTAGGTGCAGGACCACCTACTTACATATGACACATGCCTTGGTTCAGGTTTGTTTTATGGAAGCAAAATGAGGTCACAGTGTACTAAATTGTCCTTCTTGTTTGAAGGGTGTCAAAGATAAAAAAAACATTTTATTATTAATGCTGTACTGAAGTGTATCATAGATAAATCAGTTCATAGTTGGCTACTTTCACACTATGATTTTTGTAAAATCCGATGCTGTCCGATATAAATCGGACAGCATCGGATTCTTCTGATGCCTGGAATCGGATGCCGAATAGCCGTCCGATTCCGACATTTTATCTGATGCCTGCCCTCCTGTCACCTCGCTCCCTGTCAGCTGTCACTGTCTCTCCCCCGGTACTCCCGCTTTCCCCTCTACAGCCCAGTCCTCTCCTCTTCTCCCCTGTGTCTCCTGTCTGCTCCCCCGTTCTCCCCTCTTCTGCCCCATTCCTCAGCTCTGCTCCCCCCTATCCTCCCCTCTTCTCCCCGGTCCTCCAATGTGGTCCCCTGTCCTCCCCTCTTCTCCCCCGGTCCTCCAATGTGGTCCCCTGGTCCTCCAATGTGCTCCCCCTCTCCTCCAATCTTTTCTCACCTGTCCACGACTCCTGCACGGTCCCGCGCGTCTCCCGTGTCTCCTGGTGTCTTGCTGTTCTGTGCTGACAGGACCTTGCGTGACGTCACGATCACATGACAGCCGGTTACCTAGTAACCGGTAGTAATGTGTGTGACTGCCGGTTACTGGCGTTCATGTGATTGTGACATCACGGCAGGTCCTGTCAGCACAGACAGCAAGACACCGGGAGACACGGGAGACGCGCGGGAGACGCCGGGGGCCTCGTGGACAGGTGAGCATGGATTTTTTTTTTTAACCCTTACTTCGCTTTTAGGAGCTATTTTAGTGTACTGAGCATGCTCAGTACACTAAAATCGGGTCCGAGGACACATCAGACGTTTCCTCGGACCCTGCTCCATAGGGCCCCATGTTAAATTGATCGGGACGGATCGGATGTGCACTAAATGCCATCCGATTTGGTCCAATCTGAGTTTGTCCGATTTTATTTTCGCTGCAAAAATCGGAGCATACTCTGATTTTTGCACCGAAAAAAAAATCGGACAGAATAGTTTTAAGTTTCTGGGACCTGCGATTTTCATGAAATTTTACTTGAAGTCTTCTTGCAGGAAATCAGTTTGAACAACTCTAATATATACAGTTATGCTCATTATTATTGGCAGGCACCCATGAAGTTTAAATACATAATGTTGAATATCTCCTGAGAAAAATGAATCAAGTGAAACAGCTTTTTTGTACAAAGCACTCGTATTAAATAGAAAAGAGCAAATGATAAACAACAATTTAAAGCTAAAAACAATGGGAGGAAAAAATAGAAAAAAACAAAGCTTGCTGTGACCCTGGTATTGACACCTTTTACATTAAATTAGTATGTCCAGGATAAAGAGTAATAATCCGCTAACAGGGGTATACTAAGGAGACAAGAGAGACATCACAGGATCTAAGTGCGGTAAGTATACATACAGTACCGTTCAAAAGTTTGGGGTTATAGAATTTTCCTTATTTTTGATAGAAAAGCAATTTCTTTTTCAATGAAGCTAACATTGAATCAGAAATAAACTGTATACATTGTTGATGTGGTAAATGACTCTTCTAGCTGCAAATGTCATGTTTTTAATGCAATATCTACATAGGTGTATAGAAGCCCATTTCCAACAACCACCACTCCAGTGTTTTAATGGTACATTGTGTTTGCTAACTGTGTAAGAAGGCTAATGGATGTTTAGAAAACCCTTGTACAACAATGTTAGCACAGCTGAAAACAGTTTGGCTGATTAGAGAAGCTATAAAATTGACCTTCCTTTGAGCTAGTTGAGAATCTGGAGCATTATATTTGTTCTATGAATCTCTCAAAATGGCCAGAAAAAGAGAACTTTCATGTGAAACTCGACAGTCTATTCTTGTTCTTAGAAATGAAGGCTATTCCATGCAAGAATTTGCCAAGAAACTGGAGATTTTCTACATCGGTGTCTCCTACTCCCTTCAGAGGAGACCACAGGCTCTCACCAGAGTAGAAAAAGAAGTGGGAGGCCCCGTTGCACAACTGAGCAAGAAGAAAAGTACATTAGAGTCTCTAGTTTGAGAAATCAACATCTCACAGCTCCTCAAATGGCAGTTTCATTAAATAGTACCCGCAAAATGCCAGTGTCAATGTCTACAGTGAAGAGGTGACTCTGGGATGCTGACCTTCAAGCAGAGTAACAAAGAAAAAGCCATATCTGAGATTGGCTAATTAAAGGAAAATTTTATTATGGGCAAAAGAACACATACATTGAACAGAGGAAGATTGGAACAAAGCTTTATTGACAGACGAATCAAAGTTTAAGGTGTTTGGATTACACAGAAGATCATTTGTGAGATGCAGAACAACTGAAAAGATGCTGGAAGAGTGCCTGACGCCATCTGTCAAGCATGGTGGAGGTAATATGATGGTCTGGGGTTGCTGTGGTGCTGGTAAAGTGGGAGATTTGTACAAGGTAAAAAAGATTTTGAATAAGGAAGGCTATCACTCCATTTTGCAACACCATGCCATACCCTATGGACAGCGCTTGATTGGAGCCAATTTCATCCTACAACAGGATAATGACGACAAGCACACCTCCAAATTATGCATGAACTATTTAGGGAAGAAGCCGGCAGCTGGTATTCTATCTGTAATGGAGTGGCCAGCGCAGTCACCAGATCTCAACCCCATTGAGCTGTTGTGGGAGCAGCCACATGGTACGCAAAATGTGCCCTTCAAGCCAATCCAACTTGTGGGGGGGGAGCTTCAGGAAGCAAATTAACAGCTAGAATGCCAAAGGTCAGCATTGCTGTAATTGCTGCAAAGGGATCATTCTTTGACAAAAGCAAAGTTTGAAGGAGAAAATTATTATTTCAAATAAAAATCATTATTTCTAACCTTGTCAATGTCTGGACTATATTTTCTAGTCATTTTGCAACTCATTTGATAAATAAAAGTATGAGTTTTCATGGAAAACACAAAATTGCCTGGGTGACCCCAAAGTTTTGGACGGTAGTGTATACTGAATACAAAAGTTTGGGTGCTGCTCACCTGGTAATAGTCTTGGTACACAGCTTATCTATCCCCTGGGGGATCCAATGTCCAATAAGCCCGTTCAGTTTACAGGATATTCCTGGTTCATACAGCAAGCATGGATAAACATGAGGATCCAGAGTGAATTTTGCAGCACTTCTGAATAAGGTGATGAGGTCAATTCCACTTTAAACGATATATTAAAATGGTCATCACAATTAAAAGTACAAGAACAATGTGTTTCCGTTTCTTATTTCAAAATAAGCCTTCCCCAGGTACATATTTAGAGCATAGTTAGACTTCCTAAGGCAAGGCTCACTGCTCTGCACTGGTTTTGGGACTCATTACACTGGTCAACAGCATTTTTGGTGCCAAAGATATTTCATTGAATTTAGGGTAACTTTGGGGTGCTGATTCTGAATATGTCATCAGTTTTGCCAGATTGGCTCAAGTTTTTGAGATTTTTCGTAAAATGTGTAAAAAAAAAGACGTTTTTTGCTACACGCGCATTAACTTTATTGATATTGTCATGAATACAATAAATTTAACAAAGTAAATGTTGATTTTAGTTTATTTTAACTAGTTTTAGAAAGTAATCTTCAAAAATGAACAAGACATGAAAGATAGACATTTAATCGCTGGAAAAGCGCTTTTTATATGATTTCCTTCTATGTGAGCTATTGGGGCAGTCACGCTGTAGATTCCAGCAGTAATCAGCCATCATATGTCTGTCCCATCTGCCTTGGTACCTTTCCTCCATCACCATAATATCCTGATGAAATCTCTCCCCTTGTTCTTCGCTAAAATCTCCAAGGTTTTCTGGAAATCTGTCCAAGTGACTGTGAAGATAATGCAATTTAATGCTCATGTGTACACCCAGATTTCTAAATCTCAATAGCATGTTTTGTACCAGTTCTTCATAATTGTCTGCCTTTTGATTTCCCAAGAAGTTCTTCACTACCAACACAAAACTACACCATGCAGCAGCTTCAATGTCATTCATTTCCTTAGGAAAATTTGAATCTTTAATGAGTTTCCGAATTTGAGGACCATCAAAGATTCCTGCCTTCAGTTTTTCGCTACTAAGACCAGGGAAAGATCTGCAGATGTACATGAAGCAATTACCATCTTTGTCTAATGCCTTGACGAACTGCTTCATTAATCCTAACTTTATGTGAAGTGGTGGTAGAATGATTTTTTCCCTGTCCACCAAAGGTTCGTTCACTATGTTTGATGCTCCTACTGTCAAGGTGTCCCTTGGAGGCCAATTCAGTTTCTCCCAGTGCTGATGTTTTGCTCTACTATCCCACATGCAGATGAAGCAAGGATACTTTGTGTATCCACTTTGCTGTCCAAGTAAAAAGTTGACCATTTTTAAATCAACACATATCAGCCACGAATGTTCATGGTAGCACAGTTTCTCCAAGACCATTTTGACATTTTGGTATTATTCTGCAAGTTTAGTTGAGTGAGCTACTGGAAGAGATGCACACTGATTGCCATTGTTCAACAAAACACATTTCAAACTCCTTTTAGAACTATCTATGAAAAGCCTCCAGTCTACAGGACGATATACTTGTAAACCCATTTGCAGCATCAGGCCAGGAATATCCTTACAATATACAAGTAGGTCATCTTCACAGAAAAATGGAAGAAGTGCTTCTTCTCTGGTCCTGTAAGATGTAATTTTAGTTCCAGGCGTCAGACAATTTTTTTCACTTAGCCTTGAAGCTAAAAGTTCGGATGCACTTTTTGAGAGGTTGAGGTCTCTTATTAGATCGTTGAGCTCTCCTTAGGTAAATTGCGTAGGTGTTCTGAAACTTCCTTCATATTCTAGTTCACTTCCAGAACTAATGCTTAGCTCCATACCCTGCATTTCATCATCATCATCAGGTGGGGGAAGGTCAGGTAACATGGTAAACACAGGTACAGGCACATCTTCACAATGAGGGACAGGCCTTCTTGCAGATTCCATGTTAGGATACTCCCATTTTCGTTTCTTATGCTTATTGAATCCTTGTACTTGCACTGCACAGAAATAACAGTCATCATGATGATTTTTTTGCTCTCTCCACACCATTGGAACACCAAATTTGAAGCTTGTTCTTTGTCCTTTGCTCCATTTTCATAATAATTCGATACATGCTTTGCACACTATGTGTGGTGCCCAAAACTTGTCTTGGTCCCCAAGCATAACCCCAAAATAGGCAAAATACACTTTTTTAACGAAGTCTGTTATGTTTCTTCTATTTTTGTCAGTGTATATTCACCACAAATGTAACAGAATGAGTCTGGATCGTTAAGACAACTTCTTCTTGATGAGTTCATGCTTTTCACTGGAAAACAGACAACAACATAAAGTTAGTGCAAAAATCAAGCTATGAACAAACTTTTGGAACACTAATTAACACAAAACTATATTGAGAACTGCTCAGTTCAAGTACTAATCCAAAGAAATTAATGAGATGATGCGTCGCATTTACCAACAAGTGCTATAAATAAGATACCAAAAATCTCAAAAACTTGAGCCAATCTGGCAAAACTGATAGCATATTCAGAATCAGCACCCCAAAAATACCCCAAATTCATTAAAATATTTTGGGCACCAGAAAAAAAAATTTTTTTTGTTGACCTGTGTTATCAGAGAAATACGTAACCCAGGGCTCCTGGGTGTGAAAGGTGTTTTCTACTAACTAAATTGCATCTTACAGTGAGTGTTTCTTCCTAGAGACTTTCCTTGCCAGCATAACTGTGGATGAACAATTTCTAGTGACTTTTCTGTTTTTTGTGTATTTGTGTTTTTGATGAACTTTGCTCACTTGCTGCACTTCACATTTGTTTTCATCCACGTGTGTAAAATACAGACTTTCTCACAGTAACCTTGTTCAGTTGAGTGTTCCATTATAATTATTACAAGTTCCTTCTCTTTTATTCCACTCTGTTAACGGGGCATCACTGCCAATGTCACATAGAATGACAGCGAGCTCCTGCGTTAGGTAGAACCAGCTATCCCTCAAAATTGTGTTGGCAGTAACATTGTATCGACAGAGCACAGTGGAAGAGAAGGAGCTGCTCTGTCATTGCTGTCTACAACAAGTAGACAATCACCAGCAGGAGTGGCTTGTGACTGCTCTGAGTCAGGAGAGATTGTTGCAGGGCAGCACAGGTTAGCAACTACCTGTCGATGGGTGCTTAGCACCATTAAAATAAAGGAAAATAAAAGTATGGGATATTTAAAAAAATCTTGGATTGCCCCTGCAATGTTTCAAAAATGATAATATTGTCCTTATTTGTGACCCTGCCATCGATGTTGTATACATATATGCATTTATTGAGGATCCTTAAACAGTGTTAGTTCTTGTTAAATTTTTAACTCTCATGTTGCCTATATACATTTTTTACAATTATTACTGCCTCAAAATAAAAATTTCTAGAAAATTTTTCATAATGCTTTATATGATTTTGACTGGTTGGATTCCAGGACTATCTCAGTATAGATGCTCGCTATCTGTCATGTCATTTAGAAATTCATTATGTCTATGGTTCGTTATACTGAGGATGGTTTTTGGATGACATATAATGATTTAAAAAATATAGATCAAAAATTTTAAATAGCAACATAATGTTGTGCAAGATTTGACTGATCTACATTTTGATGAGCACTAGCTCTTTGTCGGCAGAAAACATGTATGCTCAACGGCAACTTGAAATTCAATTTCCACTAAGGCTAATCTGAAGGCTGATCCATGCATGAATGTATATTACACCTTGCGAGGACATTAATAATACTGACAGAAGTCCACATACTAGCGCCCGGGATGTAATTTAAACATGGTTTAGTTATGGGACTTTGTTTGTTGTTATAGCAAGTAAATAGATCATCTCTAGAAAAACCGTAGGTCTAAATGCAAATCCACTTTAATGTTAATATCACATGCTATTTTCTTCAAGCCCAGTTGTTATAACTAGTAATTATAAAAATTGCTTGCCTTGGGCTTTTGGTTTGGCCAATGACAAACTTATCCCGTTATTGGATCTGTCAGACTGAGTTAATTATCTTTATGATAATAGATGTGTCTTATCTCAAACAAAATAAATACCCTTGTAATTAGCTTTTGGTTGGAATTTTAATTTATCTATAAAGGTTTTTCTTTTTTTCCCTTTTCATTTAGTAATAAAGTAAGAATGTAACATTACTATTTATGATACTATTAACAAAATTGACAATATTTAAATGAAAATTCCACTTTAAAGTTGAAAGATTGTAAAAAAACTTTTTGCTTTTATAAAGTTAGAGAAATTGTCATCTTTGAATAACCTTTTTGTTAGATGGTTCCATCAATGACAGGTGTGTGACAATGTGTCCGGCTGCTCGGACAACCGGTGATTAGGCTTAAAGAAAGCCTGTCACATTGAACATGAAATTCTGTGGGCAACAATATATAGAGCAGGAGGAGCTGAGCATATCAATATGTAAGTCTGAAGGAAGGGAAAGGTTTAGCTTATTTATCAATATTATTAACATCCTTATTGTTTCTATGTTTAGAAGTCTAGTGGGCAGTCCTATGTAGCGATTGATAGCTATTGTCATATACACAGTGATACAGGAAAGTCAGTGAATCACTACACGGTACAGTATTACCCACTGGACTCTTAAAGGGGTTTCCCCACAAAAAAATTTAATTTTTTTAGTTAATCTTTGAATATTAATAATTTCCATAGTTGGATGTGTTTAAATAAAAGATTCCAGTGCTGGGATAATCTTACATTTGTGTCCTTGCTGTGTACTGTGTAATGGATGTGCCTGACCATACAGGACATGGTCTGATCATACCACATCTCCTGTACTGAGATAATCTTATATATGTGTTCTGCTATGTACTGTGTAATGACCATGTCTGACTGTACAGGGACATGGTCTGATCATACCACATCTCCTCTGCTGAGATAATCTTATATATGTGTTCCTGCTATATACTATGTAATGAATGTGTCTGCCTGTACAGGGACATGGTCTGATCATACCACATCTCCTGTACTGAGATAATCTTATATATGTGACCCTGCTATGTACTGTGTAATGACCATGTCTGACTGTGCAGGGAAATGTTTTTATCATACCACATCTCCTGTGCTGAGATAATCTTATACATGTGTCCCTGCTGTGTACTGTGTAATGGATGTGTCTGATCGTACAGGGACATGGTCTGATCACACACTTCTCCTGGCCAGGGGAAGATGCAAAACTGGGTATTCAAATAGGACAGCACAGGTTCATAATTGATTCTTTTTGTGAGGTAAAGCATTTCACTGACTGTTTATAAAAACAGTTTTAACTCAAAGAAAGAATAGAGTATATTTCAGATTGTAGGAAACACTCTTCTTCCCCCAAATTGGGGGGAAAATGGGGGTATCTTTTATAATTCGAACAGCAGCAAACTATTGACTGGTGAGGGGCACAGTGGTGGTGAAGTGCGGTCATAAGAAATAGAGTTGCACTGTAGGGCACTGCTCCTGGGGCCTGAGGATGTGTGTATGGAGTGTTCCAGCAAGTTATCCCTGGGTGCCATTAATCTCCCAGCAGTTAATGCGATGGGTAAAAGGAAAATGGCTGCATGAATCTCCATCTGCACCTGCGCCACCTTTGTAGCCATTTTCTCGAAGATCTCCTTCTGTGCCTGCGCTGCCTCTGCAGCTATATTTCCTTCACTCATTGAGATACTCCTGGAGTATTGGGAGAATGTCATATGGTGAGATGAAACCAAAGTAGAACTATTTAGTAGAAACACAACTCATCGTGTTTGGAGTACAAAGAATGCTGAGTTGCATCCATAGAACACCATACCTACTGTGAAGCGTGAGGGTGGCAACATCATGCTTTGGGGATGTTTCTCTGCCAAGGTACCAGGATGACTGATTCGTGCACATGAAAGAATGAATGGGGCAATGTATCGTGAGATTTTGAGTGCAAATCTCCTTATATCAGCAAGAGGATTGAAGATGAAACATGGCTGGGTCTTTCAGCATGACAATAATCCCAAGCACACTGCCAGGGCAATAAAGGAGTGGCTTCGTAAGAAGTATTTCAAGGTCCTGGAGTGGCCTGGCCAGTCTCCAGATCTAAACCCTATAGAAAACTTTTGACGGAGTTGAAAGTCCATGTTGCCCAGTGACAGCTTCAAAACATCACTTCTCTAGAGGAGATCTGCATGGTGAAATTGGATAACATACCAGCAACAGTGTGTGCCAACCTTGTGAAGACAGAAAACGTTTGACGTCTGTTAGTATTGAGATTAACTTTTCTTATTGACCAAATACTTATTTTCCATCAATATCTGAAAAAAAATTCTTTCCAAATCAGACAATATGATTTACAGGATTTGTTTTCTCATTTTGTCTCTCATAGTTGAGGTCTACCTATGATGTCAAATACAGGCCTCTTTCATCTTTTTAAGTGGGAGAACTTGCAGAAATGGTGGCTGATGAAATACATTTTGTCCCCACTGTATAGCAGGGACACATTGTGGCAATTTTTATGATTTCAAGATCTATTGACTAAAATGAGCCTTGTTTGTGGGACAACTAGTGATGAGCGAGTAGTAAGATATTTGGGTTTGGATAGCTTTAACCGAATACTTTAAAATGTTTAACTATTCAGATCTGAGTGAGTTCCCCATTGACTTGCATTTGATGAGTAACGAGTAATGAAACAGCTCAAAGTATTCTATTAGAGCTATCTGAATCCGAATACTTCACTACTCACTTATCACTAGGGACAACCCCTTTAAGTATACCACGATTACCGACATTGCTGAAATGGCACCAGTTCGGGAGGTGAGTACAAGCTCTTATATTTTAACTGGGGAAACGAGTAGAATAAAAGGGGGTTGTCCTAGCAGTGGCTATATAATATAAATGCCATTAGTTAGGTTATAAAATCCTGATGATCGATTTTCTTTTTAAATAGAAGTTCATGAACAATTTTTCAATTTACTGATATTCACTTATTTTGATGAGGCAGATGTTTCTGTGGAATTGCTAAAATAACAAGGTTTTATTTGTTTTTGAGGAACTTACAACCCTTCATACGCAATGCTCATCATAAACATATATTGCTATGTCTGTAATATTCTGTTGACTTTCCCAGTGAGAAGGCACATTAACATAAATACAGAGACATAATACTCATCTTTGTAGTAACATCTTCCTTATTTCTGGATCAAAATTTCAGAAAGCTATTGACACAAACATCTAGGTACTGAAGCTAAAATAAGAAGACAGATAATATACACAGCTAATACTAGAAAAGTATTTTTGCCCCGTTAAACCTTCTTCCTGTTTCAATAAATAGACACAAGATACTTTCCAAATACAGACAATGGATTTTAGAGCATTTTTGCTTCAGCTGAAATGATACATCAAAGTCAATTACTTGGATACAACATGCCAGCTTGATCTGGCAAATTGTATCTTGGTAATGATGTGCCTTTCACACAGTGTTTTTACCACTCTTTTTCCAAAACTACTACTATGCTGAAAATTATTACAAGATTTACAAATTTCCTTTACATATCTATAAATAATTTGTAGATCGTTGATGTGATGTCACTTTAAGCAGCCTTTACATAAGAACATACAGAAATGGCTTCCAGTACCCAACACATGCAATATCTTTATAATTTAGCTCTAGCATTGTGTGGGACTTTTTAAAAAAATTTAAGGATTTCTTTCAAAAAGATGATACCCCAATCAAATTGGATATAAACAAAAAAGGTTCAAAACATCCGTCTCTAGATGTTAGGTCTGAAATCCCAGCGTCGCCATCGCGTGTTTACATGCGAGGATACCTCCTGCGATGCACCGGCGATGTTACAGGCGCCATCGCCGCTGGGGTGTCCTCAAACCCCAGCGGCGATCCTGTATCATGGGAGCCTGTGGCTCCCATCGCCTGTAAAAAGAGCCAGTACCCGAATGATGCTGTTGGGAGCTCGGCTTCAGGGATAGCCTGTAAAGCATTTTGGCTGTTTAACAAAGTACACATCGCCCCAGAGTATTCACCTGGTTCCAGAGCAGTGCTGGGAAACCAGGCAACCACTCTAAGGTGATATTTAGCAATCGATATCTTTGCACTAGGCGATGCTCTCGCGATGTCGGCGGCGATAGGCCACGCCCCTGCGTCACCTATGAAATTGCCGCCGATATGGCCAGGTGTGACGGTACCCTAAAAGTTTCATGGGCTCCTTATGAACTCTGAGCTTTAGTTCCTAATGAGCCTTTCAGGGGTTAAAAAAAATCTCAATGCATTGCTGACCACTCTGGCACCTCCATCACTTACCACCACCATAAAGATCAGGTAGTTTCAGATCCAGCGATACCAAATCGATGTTTTTTTGTTTATTTTTATTTTTGCATAAATATCTATTTTTATTGGTATAATTTTTTAAAATGTTTTTCATCCAACTCCTCCTTACTGCCATCCCAAACAAAGAAAATGTCGTTGATGTAACGCCGCCAGCCTCTGACATGGCGCCAAGATGGAGAATTGTACACGTGTTCGCCCTCGAGGACAGCCATATAGATGTTAGCATAAGTTGGGGCCACATTTGACCCCATGGCTGTCCCCCGGTGCTGCAGGTAATAACCATCCCCAAAGAGGAAGTAGTTCCTCCCTAGGGCAAACTTCAGCAGCGCCAGGGTGAACCATGCACATTTTGGGGTCATGTCAGAGGCAGCAAGCGTCACATCGACCGCTAAGAGACCCTTTTCATGTTCAATGGATGTGTACAAAGACACAACATCGAAGGAAACCAACCATGTTGCGTCATTGACCTCCATTCCAGATAGTGATCGAATGAAGTCTCCAGTTTCCCTTGTATACCAAAATTGAGTTTTTTCCCATTTTTCAATAAAATGAATGATAAAAAGGATGGTATATTTAAAAAATGCAAACCTACCCGTAAAATAGGCAATCAATCGGCTATGTCAACAAAAATATAAGAAGTTATGACTCTTGTAAGACCGGGAGAAAGAGCTGATAGCATAAAAACTAAAAATTACATCATATGTAAAGAGTTTAAAAAATCTAAGTAATCTTACAAATTTCAAACTTGCCACTAGTGCTTTTTAGACTCAAATGTCCTATCTTTTCTGGAAGATTTTACAGCAAGACATCATATTTTTTGAAGCAGGATTACAATGATCCATAACACCTCCCAACAAAGCTGATAACACTGGATCCACCGATCACAATAGGAGACCACACCTAACCCTGCTCCTCCTCCCTTCACAATGACCTCTGCACCTACGCATTAGACACTTCAATACAAAGATTTTTTGTAAATATCCAACCATTGTAGCTATGTACACATATTGTTTCCTCAAACAAATGGAAGTTACTGTCTAAAATAGCCTCAGTGACCAGTGTGACAAAGGCAAGAGTTCTATTTTTTTTTGGAATACTGATTTAGATATGTAAAAAAATACAAAAACACAAAAATGTAATTAATAAAAGATACATTTAACACAAATATTTGGTTTAAACAGTAGGTTGTCTTCTGATGATAACTTCCTTTTAACTGTTGTACATCATGCTGCCAGGCAGTCTGATGTGCATGTTCTCAAAAATGACCCTAAAAAAATCTACAGTGAAGGAAACAATTATTTGATCCCTTGCTGATTTTGTATATTTGCCCACTGATAAAGACATGAACAGCCTATATGTAAAGGGTGTGTCAGGAGGCATGGATGAGATTGTAGAGGCCACTCGCAGAAGGTTCCAGCTTTGGCCAAACAGTTTGAAACCTAAAAAGAATGTCTCTGTTGCTTTAAGAGATATTTCCCAATTAGTGAAAACTGTGGAGGTAAATGAACAGGAGATGTGTGTATCTTCTACATGTAATTTCCTTTTCTCCTGAAAGCCGAGGTGGCACTAGAGAGCAAAACGAAAAAATTCCTGTTTTTGTGGATAGTGGAGTGGGTGTCAGCATGGTGGATGCTTGTTTTGTAACGACTCATGGGCTTCCCTGCGGTTTGTTGTCTAAACCCATTCATATCTATGCCATTGACTAGCGCCACTTACTCAGGGAAGTCTACGCAAATTGTGCATAATATTAAATTGAAGGTTGTCAGGATTTGCCTCCTCACCGTGCATATGACTGTCCAATTAACCTCATTCCTGGAGCTAAACTGCCCAAATCCAGGCTGTATAATATATCTGGTCCTGAGAGATAAGCCATGAAGTATTTCATTGCCTAAAGTCTGGAGAAAGGACATATCAGACCTCATCTTCGCCAGTCGCGGCAGGATTCTTTTGGATGGGGCCTCCATCCTTGTTTAGATTTCCAGGACTTAAATCAGATAACTGTTATGATCCATATCCCCTTCCTCTGATTCCTGATTTGTTCAGTTAGATTGTGGGAGCAAAATGGTTCTCCAAGTTGGATTTGAGGGGCCTACTACTTGATTAGAATCGGAGAGGGGGATGAATGGAAGACTGATTTTAATACCCCTGAGGGCCATTTTGAGAGACTCGTGATGCCATTCGGGCTCACTAATGCAACTGCAGTTTTTCAACACTTTGTGAATGATATTTTCCATCATTTGGTGGTAGATTTGTGGTTGTTTTCTTGCATGATATTTTGATCTACTCACCTGATGTGGTGACACATCAGTCTCATGTTAAACAGGTGCTACAAGTTTTAAGGGACAACAAACTGCATGCTAAACTGGAGAAATGTGTTTTCGCCTTCAGGAGGTACAATTTCTGGGGTACATGTTGTCACCTTCGGGTTTTCGGATGGATCCAGAGAAGGTCCGGGCATTGCTTGACAAGGATCGTCCAGAAAACCTGAGGGCATTGCAACGCTTTTTGGGGTTTACCAATTTCTACTGTAAACCCATATTAAGAATTATTCTGTAATTGTTAAACCTCTCACAGACATGACAAAGAAGGGGTCAGATTTTTCTAAATGGTCAGACTCTGCTCAGCAGGCTTTCTTCCCACTGAAGAGATGCTTTGCTACTGCACCTATCCTCTGTCAATCTGATCTTTCTAAGCCCTTTATTGTTGAGGTGGATGCATCAAAGGTGGGGGGGAAGCAGTGTTATCGCAAGGGCCATCTCCCGGTAAATGGTTGCCATGCGCCTTTTTCTCCAAAAAATTATCGTCGGCCAAAAGAAATTAACATGTCGGTAATAGAGAACTTTTGGCATTAAGTAGGCTTTTGAGGAATGGCATCACTGGTTGGAGGGGCTGTCCATCCCATCATTGTTATCACTGACTGAATTTATCTTACCTTGAATCCACCAAATGTCTCAAACCCCGGCAAGCCAGATGGTCCTTGTTTTTTTTATAAGATTTAATTTTACCGTCACCTACTTTCTGGGGGTTGAGAATGTGAAGGCAGATGCGTTATCGCGTAGTTTCCCGAGTGCTAGTAATCCAGAGAGTCCCGTTCCCATTTTACAGGTTGTTTTCGGGCTCTTTACCCAGATTTGGAGGGGGAGGGGTTGAAGGCTCAGGGTGCCCTTGTCTATTGCCCTTTAGGGAGACTCCTTGTCCCACCTAATCTGCATCTCAGGGTAATTAAAGAAACATTATGACTCTGTGCTGGCAGGTCATCCGGTAGTAGGGCCACCTTAGATCTTTTGTCTCGTTGTTTTTGGTGACCAGGGTTGCAGAAGGACATGACTAACTTCATGTCTGCTTGTAGTGTTTACGCACGTGCCAAAGTTCCGCATGCCCGTCCATCTGGATCTCTCATTCCATTGTCCATTACTGATAGACCATGGACGCATCCATCTATGGATTTTATCACAGATCTCCTGTGTCTGCAAGCAAGACGGTGGTTTTGGTAGTGGTTGATAGATTCAGCAAGATGGTACAATTTGTGGCACTACCAGCCCTTCCTAATGCCAAAACACTGCAGAGGTGTTTGTCAATGAGATTGGGAGACTTCATGGGGTTCCTTCCGATTTGGTCTCAGATCGTGGTACACAGTTTGTTTCCAAGTTTTGGAAAGCCTTTTGTACTCCATTAGGGGTAAAGTTGTCCTATTCCTCTGCCTTCCATCCTCAGTTTAATGGGCAGACTGAGCTCACAAATCAAAATTTGGAGACTTATCTTAGGTGTTTTATCTCCTAAAACCAGGAGGATTGGGCTTATTATTTACCTTTAGCCAAATTTGCCATATATAATCATCACCAAGAGTCCACCGGCAAGTCATCATTTTTTGGTGCATATGAGATTCTTCCTCAGTTTGGTACCTTTAGTGGTAAAGGTTCTTCGGGAATTCCTGAGGAGGAACAATTTGCCTCTTCACTTTCCTCTGTATGGCAGGGGTGCAGAGTAACTTGAGACTCTTGGGTGACAGATACAAACATATGGCTGACAGCAAGCACTCGCCAGGTGCGGACCTAAGTGTGAATGACTATGTGTGGCTGTCTACCAGAAATATTAAGCTGAAGGTGCCTTCATGGAAGCTGGGACCTAGGTTTATTGGTCTTTATAAGATAACCGTCGTCATTAACCCTGTAGCGTTTCGTCTTGAGTTGCCCCAAGCATTTAGTATTCACAATGTGTTTCATAGATCTCTTCTCAAACCATATGTGCCGTCATCTGAGCCGTCTCCTTTGCCACCAGAGCCGATCTGTGTGGATGGAAATTTAGAACTTAAAATTTCTATGGTTGTGGATTCTCGCATGTTGTGCCGTTCCCTTCAGTATTTGGTGCACTGGAGGGGTTACGGTCCCGAGGAGAGGATGTGGATGCCATCGTCGGAGGTGAATGCCACCAGGCTGGTCCATGCCTTTCACCTCTCCCATCCTGACAAGCCTGATCCTGAGCGTCCAGAGACCACTCATAGAAGGGGGGGTACTGTCACGGTTGTGTCAGGAGGCACGGATGAGAGTGTAGAGGCTACTCGCAGAAGGTTCCAAACAGTTCAAATCCTAAAAAAAGTCTCTGTTGTTTTAAAAGGTATTTCCCTTTTAGTGAAAGCTGGAGGTCAGGGGAGCCAGGTGCCAGCACTGGTTTATCTAGGGGTCACCATCTCCCTTTTGCCCTTACCATCAGGGTCTCCTCCCCCCCCCCATCGTCGTCCAGCGCTGCTTGTCTCCCTACACCCAGCATGACACTATAATTTTAAAGGTAGGTTAATTTTACCAGTGAGAGATAGAATATCAAAAATAAAATCCAGAAAATCACATTGTCTAAATCAGGGGTCTCAAGCTCTGTTAGGTTGGTGGGCCGCACATAGAAAAACATTTATAGCGTGGGGCCGCATCTCTTGTACGACTAATTGATATTTTTAGTAACACCAGAATTTTTTGCTCAATGTAGTAAAGTACGAATCCTGATCCCCTTCTTGTAGTAATGTCCCCATCCTGTAGTAATGTCCTTTTCTACTGATGTCCCCCATCCTGATCCCTTTTTCTAGTGATGTTCCCCATCCTGATCCCTTTTTCTAGTGATGTCCCCCATCCTGATCCCTTTTTCTAGTGATGTCCCCATCCTGATCCCCTTTTCTAGTGATGTCCCCATACTGATCTCCTTTTCTAGTGATGTCCCCCATCCTGATCCCCTTTAGTAGTTATGTCCCCCATCCTGGACCCCTTTTCTAGTGATGTCCCCATCCTGATCTCCTTTTCTAGTGATGTCCCCCATCCTGATCCCCTTTTCTAGTGATGTCCCCATCCTGATCCCCTTTAGTAGTGATGTCCCCCATCCTGGACCCCTTTTGTAGTGATGTCCCCCATCCTGGACCCCTTTTCTAGGTATATAGATAAGAAGAGTATCGTGGCTCACTGAGAAGCCGGTGCTCATAGGTAAAAAAAGTTCAATATATATATAGATAACCTTGGCACACGGTATATGAAAAAACGGAAACTTCTTTCATTCTTTCATTCAAAAACAGTGATTTTTATTGAATCATCATTGACTGATGATTCAATAAAAATCACTGTTTTTGAATGAAAGAAGTTTCCGTTTTTTCATATACCGTGTGCCAAGGTTATCTATATATATATTGAACCCTTTTCTAGGTATGTCCTCCATCCTGATCTACTTTTATAGTGATGCCACCCATCCTGTTTTACCTTCTTTTTACACACTCACATACACACTTATTCACACCCACACACACAAACCCCCACACACATATTCTCTCACACACACACTCTCACACATCCACACATCCTTATACACACATTCATACACACTGAAACTCACACACACCTCACGCACACTTTCTTATACACGCATCCTCACTCACATACACACACCCTCTCACACTTTTCTCACCCTCCAGTGCAAGGGGCCGCCGCGGTCCCCGCTGTGCTGACTTCCGGCCTCCGCTGTGCTATGACTTCCTCCAGCCGTCGCTCAGACAAGCTCTGTTGCTCAGCAAGATCAATGCAATCTGCCAGCCAGATGCTCCCATGTGACGTCATATTCTGCCATCAGCTGTGGGCCTCTCATTGGCTGGCAGTTTGCATTGATCTTACTGAGTGGCAGAGCTTGTTAGTGCCGCGGACGGAAGTCATCACACAGCGGGGACTGTAGCAGTCCCCTGCACTGTGGCGATGCATCATTAAGCTGTCCAAGGTGCTGCGGGCCGCATAGTGACGCCCCAGGGGCCGCATGCGGCCCTCGGGCCTTGTGTTTGAGACCCCTGGTCTAAATTATATAAATGTATTTGCATTTTGAAGAGAGAAATAAGTATCAGTCAGACTCTAATTACCGTATATACTCGTGTATAAGCCGACCCGTGTATAAGCCGACCCCCCTACTTTTGCCCCAAAAATCTGGAAAAACCTATCTACTCATGTACAAGCCGAGGGTGGACCCCAGCACAGGTATACAGCCCCGAGCAGTGTGGTATACAGGCCCCCCCCAGTGGTATACAGGCCTCCCCAGTGGTAGTATACAGCAGCCCCAGTGGTAGTATATAGCAGCCCCAGTGGTAGTATATAGAAGCCCCAGCAGCCCCAGTGGTAGTATATAGCAGCCCCAGTGGTAGTATATAGAAGCCCCAGCAGCCCCAGTGGTAGTATATAGAAGCCCCAGCAGCCCCAGTGGTAGTATATAGAAGCCCCAGTGGTAGTATATAGAAGCCCCAGCAGCCCCAGTGGTAGTATACAGCAGCCCCGGCAGCCCCAGCAGTAATATACAGCAGTCCCAGCAGCCCCAGTGGTAGTATATAGGAGCCCCACAGCCCCAGTGGTAGTATACAGCAGCCCCAGCAGCCCGAGTGGTAGTATATAGGAGCCCCACAGCCCCAGTGGTAGTATACAGCAGCCCAGCAGCCCCAGTGGTAGTATATAGGAGCCCCACAGCCCCAGTGGTAGTATACAGCAGCCCCAGCAGCCCCAGTGGTAGTATATAGGAGCCCCACAGCCCCAGTGGTAGTATACAGCAGCCCCAGCGGTAGTATATAGGAGCCCCACAGCCCCAGTGGTAGTATACAGCAGCCCCAGTGGTAGTATACAGCAGCCTTGGCAGCCCCAGCGGTAGTATTCAGCAGCCCCAGGAATCCAGGGCCCCCCCAGCCTTGCTCCGGTAACCTGTAAAGGAAAATATACTTATCACTGTCCCGCTGCCGTCCCCGCTCGCCGCTGCCGTCCGCGATCCTCCATCTTCATGCGTCTTCTTCCGGTTTCCTGTGTTCGTCGCCGGCAATGATGTCATTGGCGGCGACGAACACAGGAAGCCGGAAGAAGACGCATGAAGATGGAGGATCGCGGACGGCAGCGGCGAGTGGGGACGGCAGCGGGACAGTGATAAGTATATTTTCCTTTACAGGTTACCGGAGCAAGGCTGGGGGGGCCCTGGATTACTGGGGCTGCTGTATACTACCGCTGGGGCTGCTATATACACTGGGGCTGTATTGACTCGCGTATAAGCCGAGGTGCCTACTTTTCAGCCCAATTTGTGGGCTGAAAAACTCGGCTTATACGCGAGTATATACGGTAATCAGTCAGCCAGACTCTAACCTCTACAACATGGGCAAGACAAAAGAGCTTTCTAAGGATGTCAGGGAAAAGATCTTAGACCTGCAAAACGCTAGAATGGGCTATACAATGATAAGTAAGAGGCTGGGTGAGAAGGAAACAACTATTGGGTGCCGCACTGGGGCTCCAGGCATAGTCTCACCTCGTGGGGTATCCAGGATCAAGCAGAAGGTGAGAGATCAACCTAAAACTACATGGGGGAGCTTGTTAATCATCTCAAGGCAGCTGGGACCACTGTCACCAAGAAAACTATTGATAACACATTATGTCATAATGGATTAAAATCCTGCAGTGCCAGCAAGGTCCCTCTGCTCAAGAAGGCACATGTGCAGGCCCATCTGAAGTTTGCCAATGAACACCTTGGTGATTCTGAGAGTGTTTGGAAGAAGGTGCTGTGGTCAGATGAGACATAAATTGACCTCTTTGGCATTAACTTACTCATCGTGTTTGGAGGAAGAGAAATGCTGAATATGAGTCAATGCATGATGGTGAAAATATTATGTTCTGGGGGTGTTTCTCTGCTAAGGGCACAGGACTACTTCACCGCATCAATGGGACAATGGATGGAGCCATGTTATGTAAAATCCTGAGTGACAACCTCATTTCCTCTGTCAGGACATAAAAAATGGGTTGTGGCTGGGTCTTCTAGCATGACAATGGCTCAAAACATTCAGCCAAGGCAACAAAGGAGTTGCTCAAAAAGAAGCACATTAAAGTCATGGAGTGGCCTAGCCAGTCTCCAGACCTTAATCCCATAGAAAACTTATGGAGGGAGCTGAAGCTCCGAGTTGCCGATCAACAGCTTAATGATTTAGAGATGATCTGCAAAGTGGTGTGGACCAAAATTCCTCCTGACATGTGCAAAAACCTCATCATCAACTACAAAAATCATCTGACTGCTTGCCAACAAGGGTTTTGGCACGAAGTATTAAGTTTTGTTTGCCAGAGGGATCAAATGCTTTCTCTCTTCAAAATGCAAATACATTTATATATTTTAGACAATGTGATTTTCTGGATTTTATTATTGATATACTGTCTCTCACTGTTAAAATTAACCTACCCTTAAAATTATAGACTGTTCATTTATTTGTCAGTGTGCAAACTTACAAAATCAGCAAGGGATCAAATAATTATTGCCTTCACCGTACATCTTATCCCACAAATATAGTAGGAAAAAAATTAACAAGCTGAATAGTTTCTCCTGCAAATATGTATTTTCAATTAAAATGGAATGCCATGTATATTTTTATTACATTCTGTTCTTCTATTTGATTTATAGATAAGTATAAGCATTTAATATTACTGCCCATAGCACATGTCTTAGAATTTGGAGAAAGAAAACAATATGAAAGCTGCACAGAGTGATGCTTTTGCACAGCGATGTATCTGCTGCTCTTCTTTCGGAATGTAAGACTTCAATTATGGATCTTATTTGATTTATGTGTGTATGGAGATGGCATTGATCTCACTCCCAGTATCACACTGCTGGGGTGTACTTTATCAGCTCATCAGTAATGACATGTAGCTCCCTCCATCAAAACAATTACTTTTATGATCTGGAGTCTACAGAATGCTTTTTTTGTGACAGTGGCAATAATGATTTCTGCTTTGTTCTGTGAAATATGGAGCAGAAATATATTTTATGTGCAAACATACTGTATTTTTTGAGTTTTGTTATGCTATTTTCAAGACATGAGGATGAATCTGTATCTTCATATTCGAAACGATTCTTGGCAGCTTCAATGGTGCAAATACTTTTACAAATTAATATCTGTTTATAAAGGATCAGGGGCTATGGTAATCATACTATAATGAAAAATTGGGATAACGGAGCATATGTAATGCATCAAAGTTTACAAATATTCACTTTAACCATATATCAACTAGAGGTGAAGGATCAGATTTGTAACCAATTATACTTATTAAGAATTTCCAGCAAAATTTTAATTTGCTACAAACCAAATTTTTAAGATTTCGATTTGCTTGAAAGCAGCAAAATGGATTGTAAAGAAGGATGGAAACGATTTAAAAATAATGAGTAAAAAAGTTATACACACCTTTCCCCACTTGTTCACCCTCCACACTGGCCTTCCCTGTTGGTCAATTTTTCTTCCATGATTCATCACTCCTTTCCAGTTTTGAAACTAATCCGAGGTCTTAGATTGGCCTTATTAGGTGGTAACACGTCACATGACCGATGTAGTCTTAGATTGGCTTTATGATGGAGTAACACCTCACATGACCGGTGTAGCCTTAGATTGGCTTTATGATGGAGTAACACCTCACATGACCGGTGTAGCCTTAGATTGGCTTTATGATGGAGTAACACCTCACATGACCGGTGTAGCCTTAGATTGGCTTTATGATGGAGTAACACCTCACATGACCGGTGTAGCCTTAGATTGGCTTTATGATGGAGTAACACCTCACATGACCGATGTAGCCTTAGATTGGCTTTATGATGGAGTAACACCTCACATGCACATGACCAGTGTAGCCTTAGATTGACTTTACGATGGAGTAACACCTCACATGACCAGTGAAACTTTAGAGTGGCTTTAGGAGGGGGTGACACCGCACATGACTGGGTGAGCCTTAAATTGACTTTTCGATTGGGTAACACATCACATGTCTGGTGATGCCTCACGTTGGTCTTTAGAGGGGGTGATACCTCACATGATCAGGGAGACCTTAGATTGGCCTTATGAGGGGGTGACATCTTACATGGCCTTAGATTGGCTTTATGAGGGGATGACACCTCACATAACCAGTGAGGCCTTATATTAGGTTTATCAGGGGTTAAACTTCACATGACTGGGTGTGGCCTTAGATTGTCTTAAAGGGAACCTGTCACCTCCAAAAGCCACCTAACCTATCAATACATGTCCCTGCACCTTCCTATTATCATTATAACTATCCCTCTCTCTGCTAAATGCCTTCTTTTAATGTTCTAAAAAAGTTTTAAATGTACTCATTAAGATGATAATGAATTGGGGGCTATATGCAATAGTCCCCCTGGGTGTGTTGTTTTGCAACCTCCAGCATCCTTTATCACGCCCCCATGGGCCCCCAAGGGGCCATAGCAACCCAATATTTACCATTGCAGCGGTGAGCATTACTAAGCGGGGTTCTATGGAGCCGCGCTTAGCAGCACTGTGCCTCTGCTAAGATAAAAATCAGGCTGCTAAGGGGCCCACGGTTCCAGAAATGACATGTTCAGCGTCATTCTCACAGGAAGGCTGCATAGCAGGGCAGAGGGAGCCAGGCTGGGGGCGCGAAATTTAATTTCAAGATCACGCCCATGGGGGCGTTATAAATAATGCAGGAGGCTGCAACACAACATGCCCAGGGGGACTATTGCATATAGCCCCCGTTTTATTTTCATCTCAATGAGTAAGTTTAAAAAATTTTTTTGAAAATTAGAAGCAGGCATTTAGCAGAGAGAGGGATAGCTATAATGGTATACCTTTTTTTATTTCTTGATCCTCACAGCCGGGCTTGTTTTTTGTGTGATGTGTTGTGCTTTTGAATGACACCATTCATTTTATCATGTGATGCACTGGAAAGCAGGAAAAAAATTCCAAATGCATTGAAATTGTAAACAAAGTGGAATCATGTTTTTTTTTTTATTTACCATGTTCACTTTATGGTAAAACTGATTTGGCAATATGATTATCCATATCAGTACTATTATTCAGATACCAAACATGCATAGTTTTTTTAACTTACAGTTAATGTAGAGAAAAAATTTAGATATTTGCAAAAAAAATGTTTTTATTGCATCACCATTTGCTAAGACCCCTAATGCTTTCAATTTTCAGGATATGGACCAAGTTGACTGATCAAATCAGCCGTGATGTGCAGGGAAAGATGTGGAATTGATGTGCAAGCCTGCATCAAAGGCTGGGACACGACCATTGACGTACATCTACGTCAAACGTCGTGAAGGGGTTAAAACACGTGGATTCCACTGCTTTTTTAGCACTCTGCACAGAAAGGGTTCGCAGCATGTCATCAGTGGATGCATCTCAAAATACAATATCAATAGTTGCCACTCGTTTCTGCACTATGCATATCTAAATAGCGGAAAATAAAAGTCTTAATCTTTTAAGTCTGTGTGACAGACCCATTTTTATACCATTTCCAAAGTTGAATTCCATGTATGACAAGGGGGATGTTCAATCAACTCTTGGTGATAAGCTAATGCAACTCTTTTCCATACAAGTGGATATACAGTGGGGGGAAAAAAGTATTTAGTCAGCCACCATTGTGTAAGTTCTCCCACTTAAAAAGATGAGATCGGCCTGTAATTGACATCATAGGTGACCTCAACTATGAGAGACAAAATGAGAAAACAAACCTGAAAATCACATTGTCTGATTTGGAAAGAATTGTTTTCACATTTTGGTGGAAAATAAGTATTTGGTCAATAAGAAAAGTTCATCTATTTTGTTATATATCCTTTTTTGGCAATAACAGAGGTCAAACGTTTTCTGTAAATCTTGGTTGGCACACTCTGTTGCTGGTATGTTGGCCCATTCCTCCATGCAGATCTCCTCTAGAGCAGTGATGTTTTGGGACTGTCGCTGGGCAGCACTGACTTTCAACTCCCTTCAAAGGTTTTCTATAGGGTTAAGATCTGGAGACTGGCTAGGCCACTCCAGGACCTTGACATGCTTGTTACAAAGCCACTCCTTTGTTGCCCTAGCGGTGTGCTTGGGATCATTGTCATTCTGAAAGACCCAGCCATGGTTCATCTTCAATGCCCTTGCAGATAGAAAGAGGTTTGCACTCAAAATCTCATGATGCTTGGCCCCATTCATTCTTTCATGTACACAGATCAGTCGTCCTGGTCCTTTAGGAGAGAAAATGCCCCAAAGCTTGATGTTGCCACCCTGATGCTTCATAGTAGGAATGGTGTTGTTTGAATGCAACTCAGCATTCTTTCTCCTCCAAACATGACAAATTGTGTTTCTACCAAACAGTTCTACTTTGTTTTTATCTGACCAAATGACATTCTCCCAATACTCTTATGGATCATCCAAATGCTCTCTAGAAAACTTCAGATGGACCCAGACATGTAATGGCTTCAGCAGGGAGACACATCTGGCACTGTAGGATCTGAGTCCCTCACGGTGTAGTGTGTTACTGATGGTAGCCTGTGTAACATTGGTCCCAGCTCTGTGCCGGTCATTCACTAGGTCCCCCCATCTGGTTCTGGGATTTTTTCTCATTGTTCTTCAGATTATTTTGCACCCATGGACTCTTGTGCGGAGCCCCAGATCGAGGGAGATTAGCAGTGGTCTTGTATGTCTTCCATTTTCTAATTATTGCTCCCACAGTTGATTTCTTTAAACCAAGCTGCTTGCCTAAGGCAGATTTAGTCTTTCAAGCCAGGTGCAGGTCTACAATTTTGATACTGGTGTCCTTTGACAGCTCTTTGGTCTTCACCATAGTGGAGTTTGGAGTGTGACTGTTTCAGGTTGCGGACAGGCGTCTTTTGTACTGATAGCAATTTCAAACAGATGCCAGTACTACAGGTAATGAGTGGAGGACAGAGGAGCCCCTTAAAGAAGAAGTTACAGGTCTGTGAGAGCCAGAAATCCTGTTTCTTTGTAGGTGACCAAATACTTATGTTCCATCAAAATGTGAAAAAAATTTCTTTCCAAATCAGACAATGTAATTTTCAGGATTTGTTTTCTCATGTTGTCTATCTTAGTTGAGGTCTACCTTTGAGGTCACTTACAGGCCTTTCTTATCTATTAAAGTGGGAGAACTTGCAGAATTGGTGGCTCACTAAATATTAAATACTACAAGTGTCATGATTTCTCTGTTCTGTATTCTGGATGTGCTGGGCTGGGTGATTGACAACTCACTCATATTATCTAGAGCTGGGATTTGCTGAGCTGTTGGTGTTCTGATTGACAACTCAGTTACCTAATCTAAGGCTATGTTCACACATTGCATATTTTTTCTATTTTTTCTGCATTTTTTTAAGCGCTGTTTTTGAGAAAAATGCAGCTCCATTCACACACTGGGTTTTTTTCTGCATTTTTCTCAGCGCTTTTTCAAAGCCCATTTATCATAGGGGCAATGGAAAATTGCAGAGAAAAACTGCAGAAAGAATTGACATGGTGATTCAATCTCATTTTTGGAGGTGCAGGGTGTTTGCAGGTGTTTCCTGTCTCCGGTAATTACCTAGCTTTTTAGGTATGTAGCTTTGTTTCTGTGAATTGATCTTTTGCTGCTTGACCCTGACTGTCACAAAAAATTAGCCAGGTCAAATATCTATTGCACCCAGCAGCAGGCTGCCAGCTCCACTGAGTTTTTTGTAAGTTTTTTGTGAGTTTAATGTCCTGTTTCAGTGATTATTTTGACCTTGACTGTGTTTGACCATGATTTGGTCCTGTCCCTCTGTTGTGATCCGCTACTCTCCAGGTAACTGACCTCAGACCATGACCTTACTAGGCCTTTGTTTATCTTGTCTGTTTTTACATGCTCTCCTGGTACCTGACCTCAGAACCTTTGATTACCCTTCTTCACTACTTGTCCGTGTGGTGACAAGTGTCACAACAAGCCTAATATGTCCGACACCTGTTCTAATTCCTATGCTTCGGAACTTGCTACCTGCTCTAATTTAGTATTCTTCCAGCACTATTCAGAGAACAACAACTTATTTTATCAAAATTTAAAGCAAGAATCCCGGTAAGTGACACAGAATAGAAATCAGGGTGTCAGTCCTTATTTTTGCTGCTCCCAGATTGGAGGGATTAACGTAGAGACAGATTTGCTTTAATTTCTTAGTTTACTTTTGCAGCATCTAGGAAATCAAAGTACGTGGAAATCTATGAAAACTCAGGAAGGACATACGAGTTTATGCAGATTTTTTCATAGGTTGGTGAGAAACCAAGGATCCTTGCACTACATGGCAACATTGCAAATCACTGAGCTGCCACCCTTGTTCAGGTGCTAGTAAACCGGGAAACCAGAGAATCTAGAGGAAACGCACACAAACATGGGGAGAACATACAAACTCCTTGTCGAAGTCATCTTTGGTGGGATTTGAACTCAGGACCCCAGAGCTACAAGGCTGCAGTGCTAACACCAAGCTGCCTAAGGGTACCTTTACACGCGGCTACATTTCTAGGGTGGCTACAGGTAACTTACTGGTTGCAGTGAAATCATGGAGAGATTATTCCATTTGTACACAGCAACAAGATAGAACCTTGTCTCCATGATTTCACTGCAACCAGTAAGTTACCTGTAGCCACCCTAGAAATGTAGCCGCGTGTAAAGGTACCCTAACTGATCTAGGACCTAATTCATTATACTCCTTCAGTGATTTGGTATAGGTGTACATAGACTCCCCTTATAGCCGTAATGCTGCAATATTCCAAAAACATTCTACAAAGCCCATTTTATTCCCTTCTAAGACATGACAGAACTAAATTATCTATAATTAGCTCAACTTTTAATTGTGCACAACATTACTTAATAGTTTTCCATTTAGAAGCTGCCGTAAGCTAAAATGTAAATGTTTTGACACGCCGAGTGCTATTATTCTATAATAAAGCTTTTAGAAAAATATCACCAAAGTAAACACGTAATTTCAGCAAAACAACGAATGTTAGAAAGAAATTCAGGATTGTGTATTATATCATAAAGAGACAGCCAGTGAATTTACAGATAATGTTGGTTTCTTTCCAATTGCATTTACTATTTTGAAATGATTGGAGTAGCAGATCATGTATGTGGCCTCTATATTACTGTAATTTACCAAATAGTGCTCATTACCAAATTAATTCATACACTCCTCACTATGTAAACTGCAATATGAAGAGGGCAATGTCATGGACCTATGGAATAAAATAGCTCTTGAGACACTTTTGAGAATTGAACTCAGATGAAGTCCTTGGAGAGAATTGTACTTGCCTACTTATGTCCGAGGGTGTCTGCTTTTATGGACCCCCTTCAGTTTGCGTATCGGCAGAGTCTAGGGTGGGGACGATGCTGTAGCATATCTGCTACAAACAGTACATTCCTTTTTGGACAATGATGGAACCACTGTACGAGCCATGTTCTTCGATTTCTCCAGTGCATTCAACACCTTACAGCCACTATTATTACGTAAAAAGCTGGTTGAAATGGCGGTTGATGAGGGACTAGTGAATTGGATCATTGATTACCTGTCGGACAGGCCACAGTTCGTAAGGTTGGGGGCGGCCGTATCGGATAGTGTTCGGAGCAGTGTTGGAGCCCCTCAGGGAACGGTGCTGTCGCCATTCCTTTTTACATTATACACAGCTGATTTTTAGTATAAATCAGACCTTTGTCACCTACAGAAGTACTCTGATGACTCAGTGATAGTCGGAGGTATTGAGAGAGGCCTGGGGGAGGAGGAATACAGAAGGGTGGTCTCGGACTTTGTTGACTGGTGCCAGGCTAACCATTTAGAACTCAACGTAAAGAAAACCAGGGAGTTGGTGTTGAGTTATGGAAGGTGCATGAAGGATTGCTTACCTATCACTATTGATGGTCAGGATGTGGAGATGGTGGAGAATTTCAAATATTTGGGGGTTCATCTGGACAGCAAGCTTGATTGGAGGTGCCATATGGAGAAGGTTTGCAAGAAAGGGATGAGTAGACTTTACTTCCTAAGGAAATTAAGGTCGTTTAATGTGTGTAGCAAAATGCTTGAAATGTTCTACCAATCTATTGTGGCGAGTGCAATCTTTGCTGCAATAATATGCTGGGGTAGTAGTGTGCGCACAGCTGACGCTAATAAGCTGAATAAACTTATCAAGAAGGCTAGTGCGGCGGTGGGTCTACAACTTAGGACTTTCGAGGAGGTATTAGAGGATAGAATTAATAAGAAATGCAAGGCTATAATGAGCAACAATACACACCCGCTCTCTGAACTGTTTGCGAAGCAGAATAGCACATTCAGCAAGCATCTAATCCAACTAATGTGTAAAAAGGAAAGATACAGAAAATCGTTTGTTCCGACAGCTGTGGGGATGTTTAACAAATGTATAAGTGTAAAGCGTCCCAAAACTATGTGAAGTTCTATGTGTATGGGGGGAATAGGTGAGGTACATGTACCAGTCTACCCACATCTGCTGTCCATATAGACTTATTTTGTAAAGTGTGAAATGTTCTTGATCTTTGTTCTGCTCCTGTAATACTGTAATTTCCTCTGGGATCAATAAAGTTTATCTTATCTTATCTTATCTTATCTTAAATGGCAAAAATCAATAGCCAATGCACTGAAAATGAATGTAACATCAACTTGTTAAAGTACCTGGAATGAAGATTAGAAAGGTTTGGCACCTATACATTATACCACCCCACACCAAAACTCCAAGAGTAGGATGTTCCCACGTAAATGTCTCTTCATTGCATTGCCCATGTGGTCTCCAGACAAATCTATCATTGTATCCAGACAAAAGCTTGTTGCAGAGAATAAAACTTCCATTCCAGCCTCCATTGACATGTATCTCAGCAAATTTATTGCCATTGAGAGAGGTGGCATTAGGTTAATGGAATAACTGTAGCTGGATGTGTGGTGCCCCACCATGCAGGCGTCACAGAGGGGTAGTGCACCCGTAAAAGAGGTGCAGATACTCCAGCTGCAAGCGGATTCTAGGATGGTGGGTGGAACCCATTAACGAGCACTCCCACACTAGATTACACGGTGGGAGGTTACCTGGGAGGGAACAAAACCACCTCTAGGGGGAACAAGGGAGTCCTTGGTATTTTGGCCTCTGAGGAAGGAGAGAGAAGGGAGTAGGAGAAAGGGCTCCCAGGCGCAGAAAGTTACCGGGCCCCTGGAGCCCGCACCTGTGGGATACTACAGGACCACAGAAAATCCGGAGTCCTGGGGAGTCTATAAGTCACCTCAGGCACCTAAGCAACCAGAAGAGGGAACCAGGCACCGCGGAAGGAGCAGCGGCCAGCCAGTAGAGGGTTACCCGACGATAGCAAGGGTGAGAGAAAGACTAGAGGTCAGGCTGATTTCAAGTCACCGGGCTTCATATATTCACTGGGAAGCAGGAAGGAACAGATGGGAAAGAAGGCACACAACAAGGGTTCCATCATACCCCCTGGGATCTGTTTGCAGCCACCCGTTAGCTACCTGTTATAACATCTTATGCTGAACTGTAAACTGCAACTTAAAATGCAACAAGTTTCCAGTAAAGTACCCGGAGAGAAGTGAACTCGACTCTGCTGCATTTCCTTGTGAATGATTTTGTTCCCTTACAGGAACCCTGCCCCGGAGGTCCAGTCCTACCTGTGGAGGACTTTACCACACTAGCCGCAATACCATCCACCTCCGGCGGACTGTGGCGGCGCTGGTGGCATCTCACCAGATACTACAGGTGGCGTCATGACAAACTTTGTAAATAGTCCCCTGTAAACATAACCCCTTTTTTGAAAGATAGGCCCAGGACACGGGGTCAGGCGCGGCCGCCATTCGCCGTGACATAACAGTTAACCCTTGCCGTCTGACAACCGAGTACCCCATAGCCTGGACACAACAGATGTGTAGTTCATAGATCAACGCTATGCAATCATCTCTGATGTACAGACACAGATAACACCTTAGGGTGGGTATATCACATCCGGTTTCACTTCAGGGACAGAATGGATCAATTTTGGAACCATTGATACAGCCAGTTCTCCAAACTGTCCCTAGAGTCATGTTTCAACACAACAATGCCTGATCACACATTGTAGAACTTTCCTCAGACTACCATTATTAATCTTACTTTTTGCAGCCAAGGAATATATGGGAATGTACTTCTGCACGTGGTGCTCATATTCAATACTGAATAAATCAAGTTATTTTAACAATGTTATTTCCTTTGTTTTATCATTTGCTTACTATTAAAGAGTATTTAAGGGGAACTTCTGGGAGACGATATGCACTCCAAAACTATAATGCCGAGCTTCCTGTTATACTTGTATAATGTCTACACCTAATATAAATCACTTATTCACTAACTGCTCCTTACCCGTTACACCTCCCATAGGGGATAATGGGTCATGCCAGATTGAACTACTCTCTCCCTTCCTCCGAAGTAAGCATCTGTGCATCCCATAAAAGATGTTTCCTCAATCATGGGGTGTGTGATGTCATAAAAGGTCGTAGACTGAGTCGGTATCTGGATATCTGCTTCTGTACAAAGAGTAGAGGGCATGACCACACCTCCTCTCCGCAGAAACTGTTACAATAGAACCTTATCACAAAGCATTCACTGATCTCAGGAAGACCAGTCAAGGAAAACACTGCGGGCAGCCGGCTAAAGCGCTCAAACCCAGCTCCCACCTAGCCAGAATCCTACTCCACACTGATGAGGGGCAATACCCGAAACAGCTGTCTGTGGATGGATACCTGGCTCTGTTAATTCCCTTGTCATATCCTTAACTTGTAACTGAGTGGGATTATTGACTAAAAGGGCACTTAATATGGTGGTATGGTGGTCTCCGCAAGGATTCCACCCCAGGACTAGGTCCTTCCCTGGAGGGATATGTGGCTAGTCCCGTGTTTGAGACTTTTAATCGAGGTCCACGGACCCCATTTGCATAATAGAACCTTATGTCTTGTCATGCCCATGTGATTGAATTAGGAAGCGTATGTTATTGGACATCCTAAAGCTGACTGCTGAGGGAGCCGGAGAGATGCACAATTAAGCATGAGGTATTGTCCCATATGGGAGGGGTGATGGGTGAGGAGCAGCTAGTGAATAAGTGATTTTATTAGTTCTAAATATACTTATACAAATGTAATATTCAGCTCAGCATTATAATATAGGAGTGCAGGGACCATATTTTTTTATCTATCTCCCTGGAGTTCCCCTTTAAAATGTCTATCTATCCTGGGTTTTCCATAATGCCATGATTTTTTTCTTCTTGGTGAGGCAGTTTCAATGTTTGACTGTATGTATGTGTTACCTACATGTAGTATAACAAACAGATATGTACAGAGATTTTAACTATTTCATTTAGTCAGCACGATGGCTCAGTGGTTAGCCCTGCAGCCTTGCAGGGATGGGGACCTGGGATTATATCCTACCAAGAACAACATCTGCAAGGAGTTTGTATGTTCTCGTCGTGTTTGTGTGTGTTTCCTCTGGGTGCTCTGGTTTCCTCCCACACTCCAAAGACAAACTGATAGGATGTTTAGACTGTGTGCCCTGATGGGGACAGTGTTGCAAATGTATGTAAAGTGCTATGGAATTAATAGCACTATATAAATTAATAAATATTGTTAGTAATTTTATATTATTATTATTATCATTATTATTTATTTATATAGCGCCATTAGGTTCCATTGCGCTTTACATGAGGATAAGGGAGACAAGGACAAGTACACTAACTGTAGACAATCAGGACATACAGGTACAGGAGGGAGGGGATCCTGTCCACAAGGGCTCACAGTCTAAGTACTGATCTAGCAAGTAACAAATGAACATTAGGGATGAGCAAGTACCTTAATATTCGTGCTCGCTATTCTCGCAACGGATAGGTACCGGTACTCTCTCTCGTTGCGAGTATAGCGAGTATGAATACTTTCACAGTATATCTATAGATACACTGCGAAAGTACCCTAAAAGTTGTTAAAATTAATAAACTTACATACTCACCTGTCCGACACCTGCACAGGGACCAGCAGATAAGACATCCGATCGTCTGGACAAGGACCTGTTACTACCAGCCAATCAGATGGCCGGTAGCAATCTGGCCAATCAAATGGCGCCACATCATAACTATGTCATTGCTAGGGCCACCTGATTGGCCAGTTTGCAAGGTCCTGACAGCTATATCTAGGACCTTGCAAATTGGCCAGATCGCTGCCGCCATCTGATTGGCTGGTAGTGACAGGTCCTTGTCCAGCGATCGGATGTCTTCTCTGCCGGTCCGATGCAGGCGTCGGAAGGTGAGTATGTAATTTTATTATTTTTTAACAACTTTTAATCATTTTTAGGCTACTTTCGTAGTGTATCTATAGATACACTGCGAAAGTATTAGGACTAGATGGCGAATTCCTCGCTACTATTCGTGACTCGCTGCGAATGTAGGGGGACTGGGGACTCGCTACTCGCGATTTCCTAGGAATTACTCGGGTAGGAAGTCTGTTCTTTGCAGTGTATCTATACAGATACACTACAAATACCTAAAAGTTAATTAAGTTAAAACAATAAACATTAACTCACTCTGTACTCCTGACGGACCGAAACTCGGCTTTACGACCTCGAGACCACGGAGAATGGAAGACCTTGCAGTTAGCATCAGCATTGTCTAGCGGTCACATGGTTGTCATGTGACCGCAGTGCAGCGCGCACAACCCATGTGACGCTAGCCGAATGCTGATTGGCTGAACTGCAAGGTCTTTTCCCATCTTCTCCGGTGGTCTCGGAGGTCCTGTAACAGCCAGAGTCCGGTACCGGTCCGTACAGGAGTGAGTATTAATGTTTATTGTTTTTAACCCTTACGTTAACTTTTAGGTACTTTTGTAGTGTATCTGTATAGAACACTGCAAAAGTACAGGTTACTACTCGGACTCGCTGGACTCGCAACGAGTACGATCTCGACCCGGACTCGTTAGAGTCAGCGAGTCCAAGTATTTCAGGATTCGCCCATCCTAATTAGGACTATCGGTATCCCGAGTACACATAAAAATTCGCAGAGTAGCGAGTAGCCCGGATACCTACATTCGGCGATATGAACAGTAGCTGTATACTGTCATCCCTAATGAACATTCATTCCAGGCAAATGAACAATTGTGTTGTGCTTACTCTATTTTCATGGCTTGGACATCCATTTAACTTGCAATATAGTGGTAGCTCATGCAACAGTATATCGCAGCATTGTAGAGAACAAGATTCGTTTGCACACTTTCCCTATTTTAGACAAATTTTCATAAGAAGCCAGTTAAAAAGAACCTGCCTCCAGGCTTTTGCTAACCCATCTGAAGTAATATAAAGAAATCCTGAGTTATTTGATGAGATTCTTGTGTGATTGTAGTCAGTACACAGATAAGTCAAGAAGTCACTCTCTAAACTGACAGCTCAGTAAGCCCTGGTCATTCAGCAGAGAAATCCTGACACTGTAGCTCTGTTAGTCCTCCCAATGATGAGCTCCTAACATAATATATACTTGGAACTAACAATTTTTTGACCCAAACAACATTCATTTGCCACTTGGTATGACCTCACGCTGCCATATTAATTAAATCTGGGTATACCACCCCCTCATTGATTGACATGTCTGTGCCTAGGCACAGTATAGGTAGCAAAAGATCAATGAATACTGAAACCCTGGTTAGAAAGATCTGAGTACTGAGAAGACTAGCTAATCTTCAGCAGATAAAACTTATAATTGTATAAAATGGCTCAGTAAGTAACTCAGAACTGGAATCATGGTCTCTAACTGTATTTTATTAGCCCTCATAGCAGGATATATAAATCTCTCTTAATATATTCTAGGAGTTTCTGGGGAAACCGAGTATGTGTCAGATGCACTTTTATGTTGAACCTTTGGTCTTTTATCAACTCCATGAACAACATTACATAATTGTGGATTTTGCATCCTTTAATGGTCTTTGAGTCTTGAAATTAAGGGTTGTCTACAGTACAGTAGATATGGCTTGAATGTATTTCTAGATTTAAAGCTTTTTACAGCATCTGGATTATGATATGAAGTTCTACATTAGCATTTTTAATGGAGTTTGTTTCTCCAACATCATTTTACAGCAGATGCAAAAAAGAACATTGCTGAGCTTTTGTTATTATGGGATGTCTGGATATCAATAGAAGGCAACATTTTCTGCTTCTTTCTCATAACAACATAGGCTATAACACCTTAAAGTAGAAGATATAAAATACTTTGAGCAAATGAAATTCACAATGTAAAGTCATTTTAATGTGTAATCCCCACATCTTTCATGAACTTTCATTTCTTACTTTCCTATCTTTCATCATCTCATCATCTTATAGTCTTTTTTTTTTTAAATAATAAAGTAGAACAAATCCAGCTCTTAAACATGAAGAATTTTTCCTCTTTTTTATTTCATTTAAAGTGCATACAGGGAATGGTATACATTGTCAACGCGTTTTGGATGTTGCATGCATTCTTACTCATGACAAACTAATGAGTCATGAGTAAGTCATGAGAAAGGATTAGGGATGAGCGAGTATGCTCTGCGCTACTCGTTACTCGCACGAGTATCTCGGTACTCGGGTGCTCGGCGAGCACCGAGTAGCGCCGAGATGCTCGGACTCCTCGCTAATAATTAACGATCTGACACACATACACAGCTCCCTTCAGTGCACACAGTGAGCTGGCACCTCACAGGGAGCAGATTGATTGTTAGGATCCCTCTGGGGGGGGCACAGCAAGGTGTTATATGTTGAAACGATTTGAAAAAGCCCCCCTCCCGCCCTTTCCCAGAGACACTCGTTTTATAACCGGAAGTCTGTGGGCGGAGCCTGTCACTCATTGACTTACATTGCGCTCGGTGCTCTGGCCGAGTACACGAGTATCTTGGGATACTTGGCCAAAGCATCGAGCACCCAAGCATTTTAGTACTCGCTCATCTCTAGTAAGGATACATTTGACATCCGAAATGTTTAGACTTGAGTCACGCTGACAATGTATACCATTCCCTGTATACACTTTAAATGAAATTAAAAAAAGGAATAATTTTCATGTTTAAGAGCTTCTACTTTTATTATTGGATTCCTAAAGAAAACTAAAAAAGACACAAGGTGCACATAAGGTTTCTCCGTGATGCCTTCAAAAAAGCAATGTGTGTAGGGTTCTCACCTTTAGGGGTTGTGTTAAGCCACAACACTACAACATGTTTGAAATAGAATTCCATGGCTTGCTGCAGCTCCTCGGCAATCAGATCATAATAACATAGTAACATAGTTTTTAAGGCTGAAGGAAGACTTAAGTCCATCTAGTTCAACCCATAGCCTAACATGCTGATCCAAAGAAAGGAAAAAAAAAACCATGTGGCAACAATAAGCTCTAAATTGGGAAAAAAATTCCTTCCTGACTCCAATCATGCAGGACGGAGACAGAAAGGACACAACACTGCGCTTCCTGTATACAAAGAGGTTCCGCAGAATAATGTATTAATAAAGAAAAGTGATTTATTGCTATTCGTTTCAAAGTCTAAGGGTTCTTCTTCAGGCACATCACCAATGTACATTATTGGATTCCGGGGTCAAGGCAAGACCAGTCTTGTGCTCCAAGAAGATTGAATTGAGGCGCTTATGGTGAGCTGGAACCTATATACAATTTTTTTTGCATAATTCATTATAATAAAACATTGTTATAATTATTAAATTGTCCATCATTAAAACCAATTACCGTATATACTCGTGTATAAGCCGAGTTTTTCAGCCCAAAATTTGGGCTGAAAAGTCTCCCCCTCGGCTTATACACGAGTCACTACGGTATTGTGCTGTGGTGGGGGCTGTGGGGCCGGGGCTGTGGAGGCTGGAGGAGGCGGGGGGAGGCTGCTGTATGAGCGGCCCCATCACGTGGGGCCGCTCATTATATATGCACTGCTTCCCCCTGTCAATCAGCGGCAGGGGGAAGCAGTTCATATATTCCCCCCAAAAGCTGGCACTCACCCCCCCTTGTAAGGCCCCCCCCATCGCTGCTTATACATTACCATTCCGGTGTTCTGATCCGCGCCGCTCCTCGGTGCTTCTTCATGCTCCGTCCTCGCTGGCTGCATCTGGGGATCTCCGGCTGTCGCAGCGATATGACGTCATCGCGCGACGGCCGGAGAATGGAGATCCCGGATGCAGTCAGCGAGGACGGAGCATGAAGAAGCAGCGAGGAGCGGCGCGGATCAGAACACCGGAATGGTAATGTATAAGCAGCGGGGGGGAAGCCTTACAAGGGGGCCGAGTGCCAGCATTTGGGGGCTGTTGGTACCCCCAGGGGGCTGCTGGGTACCCCCTGGGGGCTGCTTGGTACCCCAGGGGGCTGTTGGGTACCCCCTGGGGGCTGTTGGTACCCCCTGGGGGCTGTTGGTACCCCCAGGGGGCTGCTGGGTACCCCCTGGGGGCTGTTGGTACCCCCAGGGGGCTGTTGGTACCCCCAGGGGGCTGCTGGGTACCCCCTGGGGGCTGTTGGTACCCCCAGGGGGCTGCTGGGTACCCCCTGGGGGCTGTTGGTACCCCCAGGGGGCTGCTGGGAACCCCCTGGGGGCTGTTGGTACCCCAGGGGGCTGTTGGTACCCCCAGGGGGCTGCTGGGTACCCCCTGGGGGCCGTTGGTACCCCCAGGGGGCTGTTGGTACCCCCAGGGGGCTGCTGGGTACCCCCTGGGGGCTGTTGGTACCCCCAGGGGGCTGCTGGGTACCCCTTGGGGGCTGTTGGTACCCCAGGGGGCTGTTGGTACCCCCAGGGGGCTGTTGGTACCCCCAGGGGGCTGCTGGGTACCCCCTGGGGGCTGTTGGTACCCCCAGGGGGCTGCTGGGTACCCCCTGGGGGCCGCTGGGTACCCCCTGGGGGCCGCTGTATAACCCCTGGGGGGTGCTGTATAACCCCTAGGGGGTGCTGTATAACCCCTGGGGGGTGCTGTATAACCCCTGGGGGCTGCTGTATATACTGCTGAGGCCTGTATACCACTGGGGCTGCTGTATATACCACTGGAGCTGCTGTATATACCACTGGGGCTGCTGTATATACCACTGGGGCTGCTGTATATACCACTGGGGCTGCTGTATATACTGGTGGGGTCTGTATATACCACTGAGGAGGCTGCTGTATACCACTGGGGTTGCTGTATATACTACTGGGGCTGCCTGTATACTACCACTGGGGCTGTATATACTACTGGGGCTGCCTGTATACTACCACTGGGGCTGTATATACTACTGGGGCTGCTGCTGTATACTACCACTGGGGCTGCTTTATACTACCACTGGGGCTGCTGTATACTACCACTGGGGAGGCCTGTATACCACTGGGGGGGCCTGTATACCACACTGCTGGGGGCTGTATACCTCTGCTGAGGTCCACCCTCGGCTTATACACGAGTCAATAGGTTTTTCCAGATTTTTGGGGCAAAAGTAGGGGGGTCGGCTTATACACGGGTCGGCTTATACACGAGTATATACGGTAGTTGTGTAAATCAGTCAAGTATTACATGTCCTTTATTCTTGCTGTATCAATTCTTAACCCCTTGGAGTCTCAGCCATTCTTCAGTTTGAAACTTTTTCTTCCTCACCCTCCAAGAGCAACAACTTTTCTTAATTTTCCCATCATCATACAGGAGCTGTTAGGGCTTTATTTTGCAGCATGAACTGTAGTTTTGATCAACATCAGTAGTTTTACTGAAAAAATAAGGCCAGCTTCATACCATGATATAATCCAATCGAGGGCTGTCAGGGATGAACTGGACAGCCCTGGATCGATTTCGGCCTCATAGTATGCTATGGGGCCGGATGGAGCCGGATGGCAGCTATCTGTCATCCAGTTTCCATCTCTCCGGGAGAATCCGGGAGAATTCAGATCTTTCTCCTGGACCCAAAAACGTTACAAGCAACGTTTTTGTGTCCGGGGAGAAAAATCTCCCCAAATTGGCTTCTCTCGGATCCTCCTGGATTCTACCGGATCCTCCTGGATCCGGGGCAATCCGGTGCTCCCTAACATGGGAGCCTATGGGGCCAGATTGCCCCGATCCGGGAGGATCCGGGAACCGGACACCTGCGGCTGCATGCTGATGTAATTTCAGAACCGCAGCTAGCTCCCCGCAAGCCGCGGTCCTGAATTATCATATTAGCCCTCTGGTTCTGTGTGCTGATCCGGTTCAGGCCTGTCAGGTTCATCACTGACAGCCCCGGATCGGATTTCACTGTGGTGTGAAGCCAGCCTAAGTGAGCAAAGTGAGGAAGATTTAAAAAAAAATCAATTTCACACTGTATTTGGGTTTTGTTTTTATGATGTTCACTTTGCAGTAAAAATGACATATTAACCCTATAAGGAACAGGCAATTTTTTGTTTTTGCGCTTTAATTTTTTCCTTCCCTTATTCCAAGAGTCATAAATTTTTTTATATTACTGTCATTATATGTGTGTGAGCCTTTGTTTTTTGTAAGATGTGCTGTACTTTTGAATGACATGATTAATTTTATCATACAATGTAATGGTAAGTGAGACCAAAATTCCAAGTTTGGCAAAAAAAAAAGTGTAACGTGTCACTCGGAGCGATGTTTGCAGATCGCTTGATCAACATCACCAGGTTTACCAACATGTTGGTAAACCTGTCAACTGTGATCTAGCGATTTATCGCAGTTGCATTGTGCTTTCACACAACACGATGCACCTGCAATGTCGCTGCAACATCGCTGAAGCAGGGACTTTTCAGCGAAGTTGCAGGCAACATCGCCCCGTGCAGCGGTACCTTTAGAGGCACATGATGGCTAATAAAATTAGCCAACATGTGCAGGGAAAGATGCGGGCTCAGCTTGTGAGACTGCATCAAAGGCAAAGAGACGACCTATGACAGTCATATCATGTTATAGTTTATTAAAGGGTAAACGTTTATCGTTCGGTAATGTTATAGTGATATCAAATGTGCTCAGCTCTTTAAATCTTTCGTTTGCAGTGACATCATTTAAGATCCATAACATATAAACATTTCAAGTTACAGATTTATATAAAAAAAATTTGGGAAAGATGAGCTGCAGTTTATATGTTACTGTTTTGTATATATACAACGTTCTAATTCTAATTTATACTATAATTTGGGAGTCAATACAACCCAAAAATAATGATTGTGCTATTTTTATTATTTTTTTAATTTGAATGTCACCTTATTAAAGTATACATAATATAAAATTCTATTCATTTGGACAGTTATGAATATGACAATGCCAAAAAAAGATTTATATACCGTATATACTCGTGTATAAGCCGACCCGTGTATAAGCTGACCCCCCTACTTTTGCCCCCAAAACCTGGAAAACCTATTGACTCGTGTATAAGCCGAGGGTGGACCCCAGCACAGGTATACAGCCCCCAGCAGTGTGGTATACAGTAGCCCCAGAGGTATATACAGCAGCCCCAGTGGTATATACAGCAGCAGCCCAGTGGTTAGTATACAGAAGCCCCAGAGGTAGTATACAGCAGCCCCAGAGGTATATACAGCCCCAGTGGTACTATAAAGCAGCCCCAGTGGTAGTATACAGCAACCCCAGTGGTAGTATACAGCAGCCCCAGTGGTAGTATACAGCAGCCCCAGTGGTAGTATACAGCAGCCCCAGAGGTAGTATACAGCCCCAGAGGTATATACAGCAGCCCTAGTGGTGTATACAGCAGCCGCAGAGGTATATACAGCAGCAGCCCCAGTGGTTAGTATACAGCAGCCCCAGAGGTGTATACAGCAGCCCCAGTGGTAGTATACAGCAGCCCCAGAGGTATATACAGCCCCAGTGGTACTATACAGCAGCCCCAGTGGTAGTATACAGCAGCCCCAGTGGTAGTATACAGCAGCCCCAGAGGTAGTATACAGCAGCCCCAGAGATATATACAGCAGCCCTTAGGTTGTATACAGCAGCCCCAGTGGTGTATACAGCAGCAGCCCCAGGGCTGTATACAGCAGCAGCCCCAGGGGTGAATACAGCAGCAGCCCCAGGGCTGTATACAGCAGCAGCCCCAGGGCTGTATACAGCAGCAGCCCCCGGAGGTATACAATTTAGGAGAAAAATAATGGACATTTCACAATGTTTTGGGTTTTGTTTTTATGAGTCACTTTACAAAAAACATATTCTATAAGATACAGCAATTTTTTGTTTTGGGCTTTAAATTTTTCCTTCCCTATCCAAATCATGAAATTTTCTACATTCCAAATGGTAGTGAGCTGTTTTTGTAATCATGTGCTGACTTTTGAATGACATGATTAATTTTATCATACATGCAAGTAATGGCCCAAATTACCAAGGTTGCAAAAAAAAAAGGGTAACGTGTCTCAGCTTTTTAACGTTGAATCAATCAAGTGTTAAAATGTGTAACCGCAACTGGATTCCAGGTTTATGGTTGCATTTGGAAAGCGATTGCATGCGACCTGCAACATGCGTCAACAGGACTTTCATGGATTTGCAGCAAACATCCTGAGCGGCCTTTAGAGCAAAGGAATAAAATACCATCAGAAGATGCGGACTCAGCTTGAGACTGCATCAAAGCAACAGTGGATATACATCATATGCAGTAAAAAGGGAAATTGTACGTCGGTAAGTTGGATATCAAATGGCCCTCGTGCTTCAATCTTGGTTTGATACACATTTATGATCCCATACTTATAATTTAAGTTAACAGTTACTATAAAAAATAAGTTAGAACATTCAGTGACAGTTATATCTTCTCTAGTACTATATAAACTCCATCGTAATTACAATTTACACTAGATGCAAACAATCTAAAAAATAAGAAGGCGATTTTAATTTTTTAATTAAACACCTCAAAAGTATGCATATTATGGAAAATTCTATTCATATGGACAGTTATGAATAAAATCCAAAAGTAACCAGATTTATAACGTATAATACAGTGTTAAGGGACCGTGAAAGGAACGCCCATACTTCTAGCCACCAACCTCGGAAAACCATGTGTGTTAAGGGCACGTGTATGGCCCCAGCACATGGCTATACAGGCACTCCCACAGTGTGGTATTATGCATGACATAACAGCAGCCAGTAGGTATAATACGAAGTGTACCAGTGGTATATACGCAGCCCAGAGTCAGTAAATGCAGCCAAAGTGATACGCCCATTCATATACAGCAGCCATGACGATACAGCAACCCCAGTGGAGTATACATGGAGTGAAAAACAGTGGTAACAGTTATACATGGCCAAGTCAATCACACCCAGAGGTCATAACCCAATGAGTATATGCATCACTTGCTGTAATCCAGACAGACGCCAGAGGACAAAACAGAAAGACCGAAGTGGTGTAAAGTCGGCCAAGCATTAATACAGAGAACCCAGGGTATGGTATAGCCAGGCAGACCAGGCAGGTATATAGCTCCAAAGGATCCCAACAAACACTATTGAAAATAAAACATTTTTTGGTTATGTATATTCACATGACCCCTAGATGTGGAGTAGTAAGTACCCAAGAAGTGTACTAAACCCTACATTATCACAGTAGTTTTGTTCAAGCGCCTCAAGAGTTAACTATACAATCTGCACTTAGTTGTTAGAGAGTTGTTCACAATCCCAGGGGGACATGCAGAGCCCACACGGCGAAAAGCGCCCCATGTGCTGTATATTCGCAGGCCCTGAGTGTACAGGCCCCCCCATCATGATCCAGGGCCCCCCCCCTTGCTGCGGCACACCTATAAAGTAAAATCATACTTATCCCTGTCCTGTCGCGCTGTCCCGCCGCTTGCCGACATCACGATCCCGGGCTTCATTCCGCGGCTTCCGGCTTCCTGTGGTCGCGGGCAATGACGTCATTGCCCGCGACCACAGGAAGGCGGAAGACGCGGAATGAAGCCCGGGATCGTGATGTCGGCAAGCGGCGGGACAGCGCGACAGGACAGGGATAAGTATGATTTTACTTTACAGGTGTGCCGCGTCAAGGAGGGGGGGCCCTGGATCATGATGGGGGGCCTGTATACCTCCGGGGGCTGCTGCTGTATACTGTATACTCCGTATAAGCCGAGGGGGACTTTTCAGCCCAAATTTTGGGCTGAAAACTCGGCTTATACGCGAGTATATACGGTATGTTATATTTATTTTTATTAGTGCATGTATGGATCTCAAACTTGATTTCCTTATTTGCTTTTTTAATACGGTTAAAACCAGAAGTTTCCATAGACTACATAAAAAGACACATATGCATGATTTTCTCACTATCTGACATAAAATCAGAATAATCTTTCCCATTTTAGGTCTATTAGGATTACAATAATTATATTTTCTTTCAAATAAAATTATGATTGAAATTTAGGCATTCATATTACTTCGAAAATGTCACAAGATTAATACTTTAAATTCGTTTTAACTACGTACTTGAATTTCAAGACTACAAGAAGTAATGATATAGTGCAAGGAGCAAGGATGCGTGGGACATTATAAGGACGTTAGGTTACAGAGGGAAGGGGTGGGAAAGTTCGATTTGCTTGAGCATCTCAGTACGCACAAATGGATCCATTTTAAAGATCCTTTTTTCATATCTGTTGATCATCTCCATAGGTCATGTTATTTCCTATAACGATGTGTCCTGTCGTATTGTGTCCGCTATGTTTAAACTCAAAACGAAAGTTCAAATTTGGGATGAAAAAAACCTCCATACGATTGGTATATAGAATCATGCCATTAGTACAGGAATAAGCCACAAAGGGTTCCTCGGCATGTTTGGGACAGCACATGATGCCAATCACAAGTGTAATCGGCAGTCAAGTAATTTCTATTTTTAAGCAATTTGTTGAAAACATAATTAATGTGTCCCTGCAAACTTCTGATAGTATAGGACCATTAAAACTTGTTCCATGCACCCTAAAATTTCACAGCTCCAGCTTTAAAGAGACACACGTCAACACTTAGAACTCTTAAAATGGGGGAATCCAATCTTGTGGCGTTTGTCATAAATACGAATCCCAGTAAGTGAATCAAAATATTTATTACTACTTGTAGTTCTTTAGGCAGTCTAATTTCCCAAGATTTCCCTAAATGGATATTGTTGTTTTATTCCATTAGGCCAGATACTCACCATCTGGGCTGTTGATATACATATTATTATTTAATCCATCTGGTTAATAGAAAACATGTGGATATATTTTATTGCACACCAAAAATGTTTGCTTTGTTACCCTGGAAAACTAAAGTTCAGATACAGGACTGTTGTGGTTACAGTGTACTTCTTGGATTGAGGAGAATGTTGCTCCAAAGAAACATAAAAGCAGTTCATTTTTGCAGTTTGGTAGTTCTTCTTTGGGTAGTTTGAATTTGTGTTGAAGCAGTGAGAAAGGTAGAAGATGGTTTTCGTTGTCCATTATATCTGCCAAAGTTTTAATCCCCTTGCTCATCCATGTTTGGGACTTGATATTTGTAGTGAAAGCTGTAAGCGCCGTCATTGGGATCCATCTCGGAGGCATCTTTGGTTGGGAGGATGATGTGGTTGCCACTAGTGATCTCCATGCACGAATAGTTGCCTTGAGTATTGGTTCTTTTGGTAGTTTTTTGTTCTTATCACAAAGGTAAGCAAGGAGAATCCATTTGAGGTCCTGCATTTGTCAGCTAGTTTTTTCTAATTCTACCATCTTGGTTTATTACAGTTGTTCCACCATTTTTGGCTAAGTTTAACCATTGTGGAGTTGTAGTAGGCAGAGATGTTTGGGACTGCAAGTCCTCCCTTATTTCTGCTCTTTTGTATTGTAGTTAGGGAGACTCTTGGTTTTTTCCCTCCCCAAATGAATTTAGAGAGCTGAGATTGTAATTTCTTGCACCAGGATTGTGTAAGGTGTAGCGGATAGATCTAAAGACATAGAGAAATTTAGGTAGGATGAATAGCTTGTAAGCCTCTATTTTCCCTACCCAGGAGAGTTCAGTTTTGGAGATGTATTTATATTTTCCAAATGACAGAATAATGAGAGAGAATGTTTTAAGGCATTCTTATTACTTTCTGAAAAGTCACAAGATTACATACATTAAGGCTACCTTCTGCGTGATTTGGGATCCGTGCGGTTCCTTGAATTTCAAGGACCACACAGACAGTCACTGATCCGTGCCAATGGATGCCAACTGATGCCCGTGGACCATTTTATTAATGGATCCGTCATCAGTTAGCAGAGATAGGGGTGGGAAGAGCTGCACCTTGCCTCTGAGCATGCTCAGTACAGCACAATGGATCCATTTTACAGATCCTTTTTTTCATGGATCTATACTGATCCATCCTCCATAGAGCTCCATGTTATTTGACACTGACAGATAATGATCTGTGTCTGTCCGTTTGTGTCCGCTTTTTTCAAGGCAGCCCAAAACTGCAACAGTCTCCAATTCTGGGTGCATGAAAAAAAACTGACACAAACGGATGGCCATATAGGACCAATCCATGCCCATAGGGATACATGGAAAAGCCAAAACGGATCCGTGGCTATCAGTTTTAAAGCGAACAGACACAGATCCCAAATCACACAGTGTGAAGGCAGTCTAAGGGCCCTTTCACATCAGCGTTTTTCGTAATTCGCGGCAGATGCGGTGAAAAAACCGCATCTGCCGCGTTTGCCGCATAACCGTTCCACTTGCGGCGCGGTTGCGGTTTTTCCCATACAAAGTATAGGGGGACTTGCGGCAGATGCGGCAAGTGCGGTTTTGCACTTGCGGCAAGTGCGGCCACGAAAAAAACCGCTGCCGCACCTGCAAAACCGCACTTGCCGCATCTGCCGCAAGTCCCCCTATACTTTGTATGGGAAAAACCGCAACCGCGCCGCAAGTGGAACGGTTATGCGGCAAACGCGGCAGATGCAGTTTTTTCATCGCATCTGCCGCGAATTACGAAAAACGCTGATGTGAAAGGGCCCTAAGAATACTATGCTTTTAAACAATTTGCGACAAACCATATGATGTCATGTGTCTGTAAACTTCTGATTGGTTTATTTGGGAACCAATTTAAAACTTGTCTCGCAGCACCCATACAGGACATCCAAGCTAGCAGCTCTTATAAGAGACACACGTCAAGTCCACTTAGAAATAGCTGAGGAAAGTGGGGGGATCCAATTCTGCTTTGTCAATAAAGTACGAATCCCAGAAAGGTGTAATCAAAATAATTTATTAGCTACTTGCTAGTTCTTTAGGGCAGACTAGCAAGGAGTCCCCTTGGCCAATAGATCCAAAAAAGTAAATATCAGACAGCGCCTCAAGATGGTGATAGTTCTGTTGTCTTTATTCCGACGGAATAAAGGCAACAGAATTATCACCATCTTGAGGCGCTGTCTGATATTTACCATACTTTATTAAGTTTAATGGCACCATCTGAGTTAATTAGAGACACACATGTGGATATATTTTATTGCACACCTGAAACACACTGCTTCTTTGTATAGCACCATGGGAAAGACTAAAGAATTCAACCAAGATATCAGGACAAATGTTGTGGAGTATCACAAGTCTGGTACTTCTTGGGCACTCTGCCAGGAAGAAGCCATTACTCCAAAAGAAACATAAAAAGCCAGATTCATTTTTGCAAATGCACAGAGGAAAAAAGACCTACATTTATGGAGACATGTCCTGCGGCCTGATGAAGCTAAAATTGAACTGTTTGGCCATAATGACCATTGTTATGTTTGAGGGAAAAGGGGGAGGAGCTTGGAATAATAATAATTCCATCCCAACTGTGAAACATGGCAGCATTATGTTGTGGGGTTGTTTTGCTGCAAAAGGAACTGGTGCACTTCACAAAACAGATGGCATCATGAGGAAAGAGGAATATGTGGCAATACTGAAGCAATATATCAAGACTTCAGCCAAGAAGTTAAAGCTTGGATAGAAATGGACCTTCCAAATGGACAATGACCCAAAGCATACTGCCAAACTAGTTACAAAGTGGCTTAATGATAACAAAGTCAATGTTTTGAAGTGACCATCACAAAGCCGTTATCTAAATCATATTGAAAAATTATAGGCAAAGCCGAAAAAGGTGCGAGCAAACACCTGGCTCAGTTAAACCAGTTATGTCAGGAGGAATGGGCCCAAATTCCTACCAACCATTGTGAAAAGCTTGTGGAAGGATATCAAAAACGTTTGACCCACGTCATACAGTTTAAGGGCAATGGTACGGAAATGTATGGAAATTTGTGACTTTGCAGAAGTAATAAAAATGCCTTAAAACATTAAAACATCTCTCATTATTCTATCATTTTGCAATTTTGCAAATATTAAATATAGTAATCCTAATTGATGTTAAATGGGAAAGATTTTTTCTGATTTCATGTCAGACAATGAGAAAAACATGCATATATGTCTTTTTATATAGTAGATGGAAACTTCTGGTTTCAAATGTACACTGCAATACTATAATATTGCAGTCTATGTTAAAAAAAAAAACTAAAAATCTGTTATGAAGACTTGTGCTAACAAGCAAGACTTAGGCTGGGGTCACAGTTGCATTTTTCACAAGCGTTTTTGGAAAAAATGCACCCATAGGCCCCCATGTTAAAAAACGCATGCCCTAATAGCAAAAACGCATGTGTGACAGTACCATGCGTTTTTGGTGCATTTCCAAAAACGCATGCGTTTTCCATAGGAGCCCATGTTAAAAAAACGCATGCGTTTTTTTAACATGGGCTCCTATAGAAAACGCATGTGTTTTTGAATGGCACTAAATGGTACTAATTGTACATGCGTTTTTGCATGCGTTTTCCATAGGGGCCCATGTTATAAAAACTCATGCGTTTTCTACAAAAACACTTGCGTTTTTCAAAACGCACCAAAAAATAGTACATGCACTATTTTTTTGTGTGCAGATTTAAAAACGCAGCCAAAAACGCAGGGAGCCATCACACACCTTAAAAAAACTCATGCTGACATGACAAAACGCATGTTAAAACGCATGAGTTTTTAAAAGGCACTAAAAAACGCATGTCAACTGTGACCACAGCCTTACCCAGTAATTATATGTCAACAGCACATGCCAATGTGGTAATCAGGTCAATCCCTGGATCAAACCTGGTGTTTCATTCATTGCTTCTTAAAAGTTCCTCTCTGTCGAAGGAAGTGCTCTTCTACATGGATGCTGGAGTGATTCCTGCTGAGAAAAAAAATCAGAGCTCCAGATGAAACTTTTTTAACCAGCTCTGTCCATTTTAGGAGGAAGGAGTCTGTAACATATGTAACTGCAATATCTAGACTAGTGTTCCCCAACTTCAGTCCTCAAGAGCCATCAACAGTGCATGTCTTCAGGATTTCTGTATTATTGCACAGGTGATGGAATTATGACTTGGACAAAACTAAGGAAATCTTGAAAATATGCACTGGTGGTGGCTCTTGAGGATTATAGTTGGGGAACACTGCTCTAGCATTAGAATACTCAAATTGGAAAATTGTTAGTTTTTGTATGACCTAACAGGGAAATGCAATGTTTAATCTGTGGAGAATCCTTTTTATTTTAGTTAATAAAATTTGTTCAAATGAACAATCCCTTTCTAAATAACTCCCGCTAGAAGCCAAGGTTTATTTTCCTACAACTTTCCCTCGGTTGGAGCTTGATCTTCTGAAGGGCAGGGTGTTCTTTACGTTTTGTATGTTTGTATTTACATGAATGAATGCGTCAATGGGGTTTACCTTCAGGATTATTAGACAGAAACGTCTAACATTTACTAAGACAAATATTTTTGGCAACCGAAAGGCTGTTTAGGACTTAGCATAATAAGAATATGCTGGTATGGTTAAATAGATAAAGCCACCAACTGCAATCATAAGCTCCCAGTTTTGTTGTGAATACAGACTGTGCGGAATCTTGGCACCAAACAAAGGGATGGAAATTCTAAGATAAGACAGAAGGATTTTAGATTACATTAGTCAGGGACAGATGTGATGAAAAAGAGATATTTGTGAGAAGAGTGGAGTTACAATATGAGTACTTGTAGAGTAATAAAAAGCTGCACATATGTACAACACTAATACATATTGCTCATTACAAAACCTTTCAGGACTGGAAACTGTAGCAAATGAAAAGTGATAGCTAATAAAGAATGAAATATGTACTGATAGCTTGGTACTCTAGATGAAAGAAAAAATATCCATAAACTCAAATGTGATGGCAAAGTTGAAGAGGTGCTTAGACAAACCCTGTAGAATAGTATTGCTTTGCTATCTTCACCCACCACACCAAGTTTTGGTTTATATACTGATGTACTGTGTCCAGGGACTATGATTCTCATGATCATTAACCTAGGGGTACTTTCACATTGCGTACTACCACACGTTCAGTGGTAATCTTGGGGCTTACATCTGAACCCCTAATAAAACAAGAATCAGACATATGCATCAATGGGGCCATTGACTTTAATGGTGCAGACAGAGTTACCGTGTCCTCTGTCGGGCACCCTTTTCTAAAGTATTTGTTTACTGCAAGCCAATACCCTTACATAGTAGACTGCAGTAAATGCATACTTTGGAAAATGGAGCATGACAGAGCACACGGTGACTCCAACTGCCCCATTAATGTCACTGGCCCATTCAGCGCATACGTCCAAATCACGTTTTGCTAGTTGTTTGAACATAAGCCCCAACAGGACCACTGAATGTGTGGTAGAGCGCAATGTGAAAGTACCTTAATATCCTTTGTTTTTGAGTTTATAGTCTCTCTTCATCACCATTCTGCAAGCACTATTGGTCCAGGAACCTCCTTTCATACATTTTCATCCCATTGTCCAATCTAGTAAAAAACCCTGAACTGAAGGTCCATCTTTTTGGTATTCATTTCTGTAAACCTACAGTCAGAAAAGCTCATAGCTAAAAGTTGTACAAAAATGACCTCAGATGAACACTACTTAGGCTGGTTTCACAGTTGCGTTCATAATGCATGCGTCTGAATGCATGTGCGCAGACGCAGGCACAAACGCATACAAGCACTGGCATACACAGTGTGAATTCACTGGCTGCGTAAGAAGAAACAAAGTCCATAGAAATGCATTGGAGTGATTTCCATGCCATAACATACCATTATAGCGGATGGGAAGGAGAGAGAGTTAGGCTGTGGTCACAGTTTTTTTAGTGCCTTTTAAAAACGCATGCTTTTTTACATGCGTTTTTCATTTCAGCATGAGTTTTTTAAGGTGTCTGATGGCTCCCTGCGTTTTTGGCTGCGTTTTGAAATCTGCACCCAAAAATAGTGCATGTACTATTTTTTGGTGCGTTTTGAAAAACGCATGCGTTTTTGAAGAAAACGCATGCGTTTTTATAACATGGGCCCCTATGGAAAACGCATGCAAAAACGCATGTACAATTAGTACTTTTTAGTGCCATTCAAAAACGCATGCGTTTTTTTAACATGGGCTCCTATGGGAAACGCATGCGTTTTTGAATGGCACTAATTGTACGTGCGTTTTTCCCATAAGGCCCCATATTAAAAAACGCATGCGTTTTTGGAAAAGCACCAAAAACGCATGGGACTGTCACACATGCTTTTTGGCTATTAGGGCATGCGTTTTTTTAACATGGGGGCCTATGGGTGCGTTTTTTACATGCGTTTTTGAAAACGCAGGTCTCCAAAAACGCATGTGAAAAATGCTACTGTGACCCCAGCCTAAGAGAGAGAGAGAAATAAGAAGTGCCTGCGTTGGGCTGCGGTGACATGCAGATGGCAGTGCGGCTCCATTGACCTGCAGGCATTGTTTGTGCGCTTCAGGATGCTTGTGTAGGAAGCAAGCATCCTCAGATGCACAAAAAATGCAACAAGTTGCGTTCAGAGGGTAATTTAAAAAAACGCACGCAAAAGCATGCGAATGCAGCTAAACGCAGGTACCATGAGTCCCCAAGTTACACATAGGAACGCAGTATGCATGCGTTTGCCTGCATTCACAAAGGCAAATTTGAAAGCGGCCTTATACAGTACTTTGGCAAAGGTCATAATTTAATGTTACAAAAAACTTTCGTATCTTGCCTAATATGACCAAACATGAAAACCAGCAACTAAAAAGGTTACTAGAATTTAAAAATACATTTAGGAAAAGTAGACCTTTGTGTGGGGCCATATGGTTCATCTATATTATAATGTTATAAAACAGGATATGATGGGGAATTACATCTTATTTTTTTAAGTTTCATGTGAGTTTGACCTCTGCCTCTATATATTTGGAGGTAAATGAACAGTATGGCATCATAGACTTGTAAAGGTGTTGAATTACAGCTCTGTATAACTCAGAGGTTATACAAAGCCATAATACGGTCATGTGCATGAGGACTTACTGCCATTACCAAAATAACATACTATATAATCAAATACACCGGAATGAGGTCAAACAGGGCAGAGTAGTCTGGGGTTTTCTTTTTTGCTCATTTTCAATTATATAATAGTGGGATATGTAATGTAGAATGCAATAGACATTAATTTTTTAGTTATGTAGCTGTGAAAATATTGTATATTCTTACCGATTTTAGACAGCTATTAACATTTTTAAAGATTTGTGTTAAAATGCATATACGGCAAACCTAAAAAAACAAGCAGTTCTGCATAAAGAATCCATTACATGCATTCACAAATATGTGTGTTGAACTTACCATGCTGAACCTGAGATATCTTGAATTGCAATAACATTTGGTATGTAGCTCTGGGCAAACTATTTTTCCACATCATCAGTCATTTACGGCTGGCAAGAGGTTGACTGCAGTATCTTCAGTGGCATTATTAAAAAGGCTGCATACGGGAAAATACCTAAAAACTATTAAAACGCTTCTAATAATTTGCAAATTCTTCACAGACTTAAAAAAAAAAAAAAAGCTTAAAGTGAACCTGACTTAATCCACAAATAGCATGTATCAGGCACTGACTGTATGATCTCAGCCAGGTATGTTTGACTCTGAAACGCTGCGGCAATTCAGAGAAAAACATAATATAATAGCCGGATAGGGACCGAGTTATACGACAGACTAGTCAGACAGGTGGGACCTCGGTGGCATCTCTATGCCCACGGACCTGATCTAAAAGGTTTCTGGCTGTATACACAGGCAGTGAGAGACCTGTCAGTCTAGAAGAGCGGGCATGGAGAAGCCTCCAGGACTCTGATGTCCAACTACTCTTCTGCACGGCTTTTAAAGTATATTTTTCTCTGAAATTGTTGCAGGGCTTCAGACTGAAACACACCTGTTGTGCAGCCAGTGTGGGATACATGCTGCCTGTGGATCGACCAGCATGTACAGATGCATCTCTGGAATGCCCGCTCAGTCTGTAATAAGCTCACAGACATCCATGAACTCTTTATTTCTAATAAACTCTCATTCCTTGGCATCACAGAGACCTGGCTCACCCCCTCCGACACGGCCTCCCCTGCTGCACTATCCTACGGCGGATTCAATCTTTTCCACACACCCCGCCCCTCTGACAAACATGGCGGAGGTGTCGGCATACTCCTATCCGACACCTGCTCCTTCGCCCCTATTCCAGTACCCCCTCTGTTACTCTACCATCTTTCGAAGCCCACTCTGTCCGCATCTTCTCCCCCTGTAACCTCCAGCTAGCCATCATCTACCACCCCCCTGGATCCATCCCCACCTTCCTCGACGACTTTACCACCTGGCTACTTCATTTCCTCTCTACTGACATCCCCACCATCATTATGGGCGACTTCAATATCCCCATTGACATTGCCCACCAAACCGCCTCTCAACTCTTGACCTCCTCCTTCGGGCTCTCCCAATGGTCCTCCTCTGCCACCCACAAAGATGGCCACACGCTGGATCTCATCTTTACCCGTCTTTGCTCCCTTACTAATCCCACAAACTCAACCCTCACCTTGTCTGACCACAATCTGCTGACCTTCTCCGCCCTCTCCTCCCCTACTACATCACCTCCTCTCCGCAAACTTGATCATCCCCGCAGAAACCTAAAACACATTGATCTACACTCACTCTCAGAATCCCTTCTCCCTCTCGCCAACATAACATCTATACGTGACACAGACACTGCCACCACCCTCTACAACACCACATTAACCAAGGCACTCGACCTAGAAGCCCCCCTCACACACCACGCTCCATGCACTAATAGGCAACCCTGGCACACCACCCTCACTAAAGACCTGAGACGGGCATCCAGGGTCGCCGAGAGGCGATGGAAAAAATCACCTTCCACTGAGCATTTTGCACTGTTCAAACAGTCCCTCATCGCCTTCAAGACTGCGCTTGCCACCGCCAAACAAACCTTCTTCTTATCCCTAATTACCTCCCTGTCCCACAATCCCAAGCAACTTTTCAAAACCTTCAATTCCTTACTCCGCCCGCCTGCTCCCCCTCCCTCTCCCCTTATCTCTGCAGAAGACTTTGCCTCCTTCTTCAAAGAAAAGATTGACAGAATCAGAGACAGCTTTGATCCACTGTCCCCACAGCCTCCCCTTTCACCTATACGGCCCTCTACTTCCATCAACTGCTTCCCCCCTATAACTGAAGACCAGCTCTCCTCCCTCCTGTCAAAATCACACCTCACCACCAGTGCCCACGACCCGCTCCCATCCCACCTCATTCCCAATCTCACCTCCGTTATCATCCCAGCCCTAACTCATCTTTTCAACCTATCACTTACCACTGGCACCTTCCCCTCAGCCTTCAAACACGCCTTGATCACACCCATCCTCAAAAAACCCTCCCTCGATCCCACAACTGTCTCCAACTACCGCCCTATATCTCTCCTCCCTTTCGCCTCTAAACTACTTGAACAGCATGTTCACTCTGAGCTGTCCTCTCACCTCTCCTCCTGCTCCCTCTTTGACCGCCTGCAATCTGGCTTCCGACCCCTCCACTCCACTGAAACAGCCCTGACCAAAGTCATAAATGACCTACTGACTGCCAAAAGCAAGCGCCACTACTCTGTTCTCCTCCTCCTCGACCTGTCAGCCGCCTTCGACACTGTCGACCACTCCCTTTTACTACAGATCCTGGAATCTCTTGGCATCACGGACCTTGCCCTCTCTTGGATCTCCTCATACTTAACGGACCGCACCTTCAGCGTCACCCACTCCCACACATCCTCCTCGCCCTACCCCCTATCTGTCTGGTCCCCCAGGGCTCGGTTCTTGGACCATTACTGTTCTCAATCTACACTCTCGGTCTAGGGCAACTCATTGAGTCCCATGGCCTCCAATATCACCTCTACGCTGACGACACCCAAATCTACCTGTCTGGTCCTGACATCGCCTCCCTTCTATCCAAAATTCCACACTGCCTGTCTGCCATCTCATCCTTCTTCTCTGCTCACTTCCTTAAGCTGAACATGGACAAAACCGAGTTCATAGTCTTCCCCCCAAGACGCTCCCCCTCACTACCTGACCTATCCATTGTCGTCAACGACTGCTCTCTCTCTCCAGTCCCCCATGCCAAGTGCCTCGGGGTTATCCTTGACTCTTCCCTCTCCTTCAAGCCCCACATCCAGGCCCTCGCCACCTCCTGCCGACTCCAGCTCAAAAACATCTATAGGATTTGCACTTTCCTTGACCACGACACTGCTAAAACCCTTATTCACGCTCTCATCATCTCCTGCCTCGATTACTGCAACCTCCTGCTCGCCGGCCTCCCTAATACCTCCCTTGCACCTCTCCAATCTATCTTGAACTCCGCTGCCCGCCTAATCCATCTGTCTCCCCGCTACTCCCCTGTCTTCCCCCTCTGCCAAGCCCTTCATTGGCTCCCTGCTTCCCAGAGATCCCGATTTAAAATATTAACCATGACATACAAAGCCATTCACAACCTGTCCCCTCCATACATCTCTGACATGGTCTCCCGTTACCTACCCTCACGCAACCTGCGATCCACCCAAGAGCTTCTCCTCTACTCCCCCCTCATCTCCTCTTCGCACAACCGCATACAGGATTTCTCCCGTGCTTCACCCAGACTCTGGAACTCACTGCCCCAACACATCAGACATTCTCCTACCCTGGGAACCTTCAAAAGAAGCCTGAAGACCCACCTGTTCCGCCAAGCCTACCACCTGCAATAAGACCCGGTCCACCACACCGCCTCACGACTGGAATTTCCCCCTCCTACTGTATCACCATCCGCCCCTCGTAGACTGTGAGCCTTTGTGGACAGGATTTCTCCCGTCTTGTTTCTGTACAACTGAATTGTCACCATTTATTGTTACTTGTATTGCTACTATGTTACTTGTCCTAGTCTGCCCTTTCAACATGTAAAGCGCCATGGAATATAATGGCGCTATATAAATTAATAATAATAATAATAATAATCAAAAAGTTAATTTAATTCATCAATTCAATACATAAAGTGAAACACATAATATATAGAGTCATTACAAACAGTGTGATCTATTTCAAGTGTTTATTTCTGTAAATGTTGATGATTACGGCTTACAGCCAATTAAAACCCAAAGGTCATTATCTCAGAAAATTAAAGTAGGCAGGATGACATTTAACTTTTTTTTTAACATTGGGCAAGTGGAGACTCTTTATTGTTCATCTAAAAAAAGTCTAAGGCCGGCTTCAGACTGCGTTTGAGATCCGATCCGTAGCTGTGCGCTTGAAGCAGACAGCCGCGGACCGGATCAGCACACAGGACCGGGGGGCTATTATGCCCTCCGATCCTGTGTGCAGCCGCACGCAGCTGCAGGCGCTGACAGGTCAGGACCGCGGCGCCCGCGGTCCTCACCTATCAGCAGCAGGAACTGCGTGCGACTGCACACAGGATCGGAGGGCATAATAGCCCCCCGGTCCTGTGTGCTGATCCGGTCCCCGGCTGTCTGCTTCAAGCGGACAGCTACGGATCGGATCTCAAACGCAGTCTGAAGCCGGCCTGAAAGTTGTGCTAATTGCACAATGGCAGCAGGTATGCTTCAGCGCCTTTAGGGCATTCTTCACACTTGAAGTAAATCACACTTAGCTGTGAGGACTAAAGGCCACTTTACACACACAGATATTTGTGCCCAACTTCTGAACAGATCTCTTGTTGCAGTGAAATCATGGACACATTGCTCCATTTTGTGGCTGTGTACAAATGTAACAATGTGTCCATGATTTCACTGCAACCAGAGATCTGTTCAGAAGTTGGACACAGATATCTGTGTGTGTAAAGTGGCCTTAAGAATGATCAACATGTGATGATCTGTTCTCTATATGCTCCTTGGGCAGCAAGGAGGGTACACAAAGTACCTATACCTTTGTGTAAATATGACAGCCAAGAAAAACATCTTTGCAACCTGAACTCAAGAACATAGTTGCAGAAAGTTTATTTGATCCCAACACAGTTTTCCTGCCATCATTCCACATTGAGCTTGGACTGATGAAGCAGCCTATTATTATTATTATAATTATTATTTATTTATATAGCGCCATTATATTCCAAGGCGCTTTACATGCTAAAAAGGGCAGACTAGGACAAGTAACATAGTAACAATACAAGTAACAATAAATGTTGACAATTCGGTCATACAGATACAAGAGGGGAGAAATCCTGTCCACAAAGGCTCACAGTCTACGAGGGGCGGGTGGGGATACAGTGGGAGGGGAAATTCCAGTCATGAGGCGGTGTGGTGGACCGGGTCTTATTGCAGGTGGTAGGCTTGGCGGAAGAGGTGGGTCTTCAGGCTTCTTTTGAAGGTTCCCAGGGTAGGAGAATGTCTGATGTGTTGGGCAGTGAGTTCCAGAGTCTGGGTGAAGCACGGGAGAAATCCTGTATGCGGTTGTGCGAAGAGGAGATGAGGGGAAGTAGAGGAGAAGCTCTTGGGTGGATCGCAGGTTGCGTGAGGGTAGGTATCGGGAGACCATGTCAGAGATGTATGGAGGGGACAGGTTGTGAATGGCTTTGTATGTCATGGTTAATGTTTTAAACCGGGATCTCTGGGAAGTAGGGAGCCAGTGAAGGGCTTGGCAGAGGGGGGAGGCAGGGGAGTAGCGGGGAGACAGATGGATTAGGCGGGCAGCGGAGTTCAAGATAGATTGGAGAAGTGCAAGGGAGGTATTGGGGAGGCCGGTGAGCAGGAGGTTGCAGTAATCGAGGCGGGAGATGATGAGAGCGTGAATAAGGGTTTTAGGAGTGTCGTGGTCAAGGAAAGTGCAAATCCTATAGATGTTTTTGAGCTGGAGTCGGCAGGAGGTGGCAAGGGCCTGGATGTGGGGCTTGAAGGAGAGGGAAGTGTCAAGGATAACCCCGAGGCACTTGGTATGGGGGACTGGAGAGAGAGAGCTGTCGTTGACGACGATGGATAGGTCAGGTAGTGAGGGGAGCGTCTTGGGGGAAGACTATGAACTCGGTTTTGTCCATGTTCAGCTTAAGGAAGCGAGCAGAGAAGAAGGATGAGATGGCGGACAGGCAGTGTGGAATTTTGGATAGAAGGGAGGCGATGTCAGGACCAGACAGGTAGATTTGGGTGTCGTCGGCGTAGAGGTGATATTGGAGGCCATGGGACTCAATGAGTTGCCCTAGGCCGAGAGTGTAGATTGAGAACAGTAATGCTCCAAGAACCGAGCCCTGGGGGACCCCGACAGATAGGGGGTAGGGCAAGGAGGATGTGTGGGAGTGGGTGACGCTGAAGGTGCGGTCCGTTAAATATGAGGAGATCCAAGAGAGGGCAAGGTCCATGATGTCAAGAGATTCCAGGATCTGTAGTAGAAGGGAGTGGTCAACAGTGTCGAAGGCGGCTGACAGGTCGAGGAGGAGGAGAACAGAGTAGTGGCGCTTGCTTTTGGCAGTCAGTAGGTCATTTATGACTTTGGTCAGGGCTGTTTCAGTGGAGTGGAGGGGTCGGTAGCCAGATTGCAGGCGGTCAAAGAGGGAGCAGGAGGAGAGGTGAGAGGACAGCTCAGAGTGGACATGCTGTTGAAGTAGTTTAGAGGCAAAAGGGAGGAGAGATATAGGGCGGTAGTTGGAGACAGTTGTGGGATCGAGGGAGGGATTTTGAGGATGGTTGTGATCAAGGCGTGTTTGAAGGCTGAGGGGAAGGTGCCGGTGGAGAGTGATAGGTTGAAAAGATGAGTTAGGGCTGGGATGATAACGGAGGTGAGGTTGGGAATGAGGTGGGATGGGAGCGGGTCTTGGGCGCTGGTGGTGAGGTGTGATTTTGACAGGAGGGAGGAGAGCTGGTCTTCAGCCTATGAATGCTCTATCAAGAAAAGGAGAGACTTTTAAGTATCTCTGTACCAAGTTTCAGGAACTGTCTGAAGAAAAACTGAAGCAAGTAATTTTTATCGGTTTGGATATTAAGAAATTTGTGAAGGCTGTGGTGTTTAAAACAAAAAGAGAAACCTGTTGAGAAAAGGACTAAAGAAGTAGTGAAGACATTTTTAGGTAACAGCAAAGATCCAAAATTCCATCATGGAAAACATGCTGAAATGTTTAACGTCGTGGATTGTCTGATGAATTTGAAGTTACATTTTTTTCATATTGTCATTTGGACTATTTTCCTTAAAACCTTGGCGCTGTTGGCGAAGAGCAAGGAGAAAGATTTCATGAGGATATCAAGGAGATGAAACACAGATAGCAAGAAAAATGGAACGTGAATATGATGAATGACGACTGCTGGATACTTCGCAGAGAAGATCCACAGGCCTTCTATTAGACTAGGGTCACATTAATGTTGCGGGCTGCGCTAGGGGGGTTGCGCTAAAAACATAGATTTTGGCAGCCTAAACGCAGTGCTGCCACCATAGTAGTGCCGCGTTAACGCTCCCAATGCTTACCTGTAGTGCAGCCCCTAGTGCGGTTCAAACTCTGGAATCTGAATGAAATCTTGCGTTTTTTCCTAACACAAGAAATGACGCTGTTGAAAGCTCGCATTAGGAAAAAGCGCGATATTTCATTCAGATGCCGGAGTTTGAGCTGTGGTATGGGCCGCGTGTAAGCATTGGAAGCATTAACCATGGCGGTAGCACTGTGTTAATGCTGCCAATACCTATATTTTAAACGCAACCCACCTTTAATGTTAATGTGAGCCTAGCCTTAGAGAAAAGGTATCAAGAGAAGCTTTGAACAGAAAATGAAAAGATACAAGAATTAGTTTCCAATAAAGTTGCAGAGTGCATGTTCAATACATTTTATATATATAATGTTGTGTACATTTTTGGCTACAATAAAAATTTATCTTGTTCATCTTGCACATATTTTCACGCACGTTTTGTGCAAAATCCAGACTCGATGGTTAAACATGGAAATGGTTATTATTTTTTAAATCAGGGCATAAGAAAACAGAAGGATCAGTCATTGGATTTGAAACAAATTTTGCTTACCTGTATAATATATAATGTGTCACGCTTCCGGTGGAAGGCGCCCTAGAGTGGACCCACTGGGCCGTGGTACCGAACTCCCCTGGGTGAGCTGATCCTAGTTTACCCAACCCCTATACAGGGATTGTCAGGGGCAAGCCCAGGGGTCTGAGTACCACAGCAGCTAGTACCAGGGGGGGCGGCTCATAAGGTTGGCCTATACTAAGGCACAGCTAAGGATTCCAGGATAACAGGGTACAAAGCTAGGAGAACGGGAATGGTGCTACCGGGGTAGAGCACAGCAAGGGGTCCCGGAAACAGAGTGCAAGGCTGGAAGGACAGAAATGGTGCTACCGGGGAAGAGCACAGCAAGTGTTCCAGGAAACAGAGTGCAAGGAAGGCCTGACCAACAGCTAGCAATGCAGAAGCTCAACTAACACAATAATCAGGCACCTCCCATCAGAGGAGGTGGCCTGATATACCATAGGAAGAGCAGCTATTGGTCAAGGGGAGTGTCAGGTTGGACCGTGCCGGCCCCTAGAGTCACAGGGGAGGAGTGCACCTAGTGCGCCGCTGATTGGTCACATGAATAGTAATGTGCTCACATGCGAGCCCGGCGGTCAGCTGACAGGAAGGGAACCCGGTGACGGCTCCGAGACACAGCACGCCTGGACGCCGGGTGCCCATTCGGCAGAGGAGTGGGAGATGCCGACCCAGGAGAGGTGAGCTGGGAAGCGACGCCTGGGGGCCTAACATAATGCTTATTTATCCATGTTATAACAATTCCCTACACTCTCTCAAATATCAAAAATTCCTAAAAAAAAAACCTTTATTCTATGTTAAATGTGCTATATGGTTTTTTATTTGGGGCTAATTTTCATGGTTTGCTAAGGATGTGTGACTCACCCAATTATCTGTGGTTGTACCTTCAGGCTACTCTGCATAATTAAATTATAAACATAGAAAAAAGACAACGGTATTTACGAGCTAGAGTGGTAGAAATAGCGTTGAATGAGTGTATTTATTACTATTCGCTGCTCACATGGATATTACAGTATTCGTGATACTCGTTGAGTAACATCTCCTGCCACCTCCAACTCAAAAAATATTTCCAAAATCCATCCCTTCCTCAACTCTCAATCTTCTAAACTACTAGTGCATGTCCTCATCATCTCCTGTCTTGACTACTGCAACCACCTCCTCTGTGGCCTTCCTGCTAACACTCTTGCACCTCTCAAATTTGTCCTTAACTCTACTGCCAGACTAATCCACCTCTCTCCTCGCTGTTACTCCACTTCAACCCTCTGCAAATCCCTCCACTGGCTCCCAATTCCCCATCGTATCCAATTCAAACTACTAACATTGATTTATAAAGCCATCCACAATCTGTCCCCCCATATATCTCTGAACTAATCTCCCGATATCATCCAACTCATAATCTTCGATCCTAAGACCTGCTCCTTTCCTTCATACTTGTACGTCCCTCATACAACCGCCTGCAAGACTTCGCCTGAACATCTCCCATCCTCTGGAATTCTGCACCCCAAAATGTCTGACTGTCCCCTATACTCATAACCTTCAAGCGGAACCTGAAAATTCATCTCTTCAGAACGGCCTACAGCCTACAATGACCACTGCGCCACCTCACCACCACTGGACCTGGCGCTCCACCACCACTAGACCCGGCGCTCCACCACCATTGGACACGGCGCTCCACCACCACCCAAGCAGACCCAACCTGCTGTTCCCCTTCCCATTGTCCTGTAGAATGTAAGTCCGCAAGGGCAGAGTCCTCTCTCCCCTCTGTACCAGACTGCCACTGTTAGTATGTTCATTGTATTTTTAACTTGTTTGTATGTAACTCCCTCTCATGTACAGCACAATGGATTCAATCGTGCTCTATAATAAATAATAATAATAGTAACATTGGTGCTCATGAGTGATTTGTCGATTCTGAACGATCTGACTCAAATTCAGTAAACATCGGAGCTGGCACCTCAGTGATAGCAGATTGAATTTTAGGGTCTCTCTGAGGGGCGCAGGAGTAAAAACATAAAAAAGCCCACCCTCCCGCCCTGTCCTGGAAGGACTCGTTTCATAGCTGGATGCGTGTGGGCAGAGGCAATCACTAATTGGTTAACATTAGACTATTCGGACAAGTACACAAGTATTGAAAACCATTCATAACGAGTATAGCAATTATGAATATTTCACTACTCACTCATCACTAGACAGAAACAAATGCACAGACAGGAAGCAGTAGTACCCCTCAATAACAAATATTCAATATACTGATGAAGTTAGTACTCTCAACCTACCAGTTCATGGAGGCGGTGATTGTCCAGTATTAGAATTACACACAAATGAAGGTTGTGATAGGTCACAAGTCACGTATTTGGGGTGCACAGAGCCCAGCTTACAGTCTATTACATGGCATTACTATTTGATTAGGTGGGCTGTTCGGCGCTCTCTTAGTGCACCACAGGGGTACAGGCCTCTTCTCTAGGGTAACTTGGTTGCACACTGTAAGAAACATATAAATATATACATAAATATATATATATAAATATAAAACTGACCTCTAAAATATAAATATGAGCTATTGTTTTTTAATTTGGTAAAAATACACAAGCTTGCAACCTAGCTTCAGGGGTTTTCCTGTCTTGTATCTTGTGTGTTTTGTGAGTCCCTACACTACAAAAAATAAAATAAAAATGCATAGCTAAAAAAAATATAAGAAAGTATTAAAAAATCTTGTTTAACTTCCTTAAATTTTTTGGGTTATGCTTTTTTATATTGCCCTGCATAATTACCCTGTAATAATAATAATAAATCTTTATTTATATAGCGCCAACATATTCTGCAGCGCTTTACAATACAGTAAACATCGTAATACAGTAATACGCCGTAACACCGTAAGCACCGTAATGCAGTAATACTGTAAGCACCGCCCTCTTGGAAAAGATGATAATAATTAACAGTAAATAAATATCCGGCTCCTATTTCATATGGTGGATTTAAAAAGAAAAACAAAACAGAAAGAATTTTCAAGGGTGCAGCGGTAATAAAATCAGAGCCAAAAACATACTTTTTTGACCTGATAACATTATTTGAAATTAGAAAAAAAAAATTTTTTTCTAAAATCTGCTCCATCCCTGACCATAGGCTAGATACTCTCCCTTACTTTTCTTCCAGCAAAACGTGAAATTAAACCCCCATATGGACTCTATTTAACCCTTTCTTTGAGTGAATTATATAGCAAACTATACTTTTCAGACTCTAATTATTTCAAGTAAGTATCAAGTCTTTGGTAATATCAAAGTCCTGTTGGGTCATTAGAAAAGTTAGAAAAACTTCACCGGCCAAATCAAGAAAAGTTACTTCAGTTTTAGGTAGGTCAAAGTCAATACCAGAGGGAATCAGGATCAAGCTGAATACATAATAACAAGAGGCGAAGGTTGAACTCAGAAAGGCCATGATGAAAGTACAAAACTTGTAGAAGACATCGTTGTGTTATAGACCAAGAGGATGCACTGGATCAAAAATAGAGCGCTTCACAAATTTAATAATAGAGTACACATCTAGCACTGAGCTCGCCAGAAATGGACAGGAATCAGATATAGTATAGCAGCTACAAATTGCTTCTGACAAATAACTTTTAACTGATTTTTTGTAGAAATCCATTTGTTGCTAAACTGAATTATTTCTCAATTTATTTATGCAAGCTATGGATACCAGCTTTAATACAGATGGACAAAAAATGTCACTGTGCACAGCTCAACAATGACTTCCAACCTTCAAAATGACACCGTAATGTTGGACTGCATTAAGATGTATGTAGTATCATTTTTGAAGGTTAAGGGCACTATCACGCTATGCTCTTCCCCGTGTTCAGTGGTTTCAGCAGGGCTTAAGCCATAGCCTCGCACAAAATGGGGTTCAGACATACAGTGAAGGAAATAATTATTTGTTCCTTACTGATTTGGTAAGTTTGCCCACTGACAAAGACATGAACAGTCTATAATTTTAAGAGTAGGTTAGTTTTAACAGTGAGAGATAGAATTTCAAAAATAAAATACAGTAAATATGCATTGTCTAAATTATCTAAATGTATTAGCATTTAGAAGAGAGAAATAAGTATTTGATGCCGTAACAACCATTAGGCGTTCTAGATCCTACAGACCAGTTAGGCGCTCCTAATCAGCTCATTACCTGCATTAAAGACAGCTGTCTTAAATTGTCATCTGTATAAAAGACTCCTGTCCACACACTCAATTAATCAGTCAGATTCTAAACTCTACAACATGGGCAAGACCAAAGAGCTTTCTAAGGGCCGCTTCACACTGCAGCGTGATCCGGTCCGGTTCTGTCCGGGAGGACCCAGACAGCCGCGGACCGGATCAGCACACAGGACTGGGGGGCTATTATTCCCACCGGTCCTGTGTGCAGCGCACGCTGCTGCAGCCGCTGACAGGTCAGGACCGCAGCGCCCGCGGTCCTGACTTATCAGCAGCGGGGACTGCGTGCCTGCACACAGGACCTGAGGGCATAATAGCCCCCCAGTCCTGTGCGCTGATCCGGTCCGCGGCTGTCTGGGTCCT